>SSNR01000399.1:370036-409440 GCA_006937965.1 Callopanchax toddi
CCCCCCCCCCCCCCCGTCTCTGTGGGTGGCATCAGCCAGCCGTCACTCTCCAATCCATTGTGGGAAGTTTAGACAGATGAAGTTACATCTGTAAATCACCTTTCTATGTGACAGATTAACAAACTATCCATCTCCTTCCTGCAGTGGAATAAAGAGAAATGGGAGGTGGCAGGCAAAGCAGAGCCTCAGCCCCCCTGCAGGACCTACCTCCACCCAGACTCTCCAGCCCCAGGGAGCCACTGGATGAAGCAGAGCATCTCTTTCCTCAAGCTCAAGCTCACCAACAATACACTCGACCAGCATGGACATGTACGATGACCATTCTGTAATATAACATGCAAGGGTAATACACATTCTGCTTTGCGTGCTTTGATTTTCATCATCTCTGCAGATCATTTTGCACTCCATGCATCGCTACCACCCACGCTTCCACGTCGTCCAAGCAGACGACCTGTTCAGTGTCCGCTGGAGCGTCTTCCAGACCTTCACCTTCCCAGAGACTTCCTTCACCGCAGTTACGGCCTACCAGAACACCAAGGTTAGCTTCTGCCACATAAAACCAGCACAACTCATAGCACTGGGAGGTCAACAAATTCTCCTTTTGCAGATTACAAGGCTGAAGATCAATCATAACCCGTTTGCAAAGGGTTTCAGGGATGAAGGCACTAATAAAAAGAGGTGGGTTTAAGGCACTGCAGTCCACGGGACTACAGCTACAGATTGTATTTTTAACAGTTAACTGTCTTCTGCAGGCGAGCAAACAAAAACCAGGCATGCCTTGAGAAACGAGTCAAGATGTCCAGCATTTTGACTGAGGACTCTAAAGAGGACATTTCACCAGGTACCACTTCAGCTTCTGTCTCTCTCTTCTGTTCTGGTCTCATGATACCACTGGTGTGTTTTTAGGCTTCTGCCAGTCGTATGACAGTTATGACAGAGATGAAAGCAATCTGACCAAAGGGAAAGATGAGGATGCTGTGAAGGAGGAGCGTTACTCTCCGTGGGGTGCTGAGAGGCAGCAGGGTGTGAGGACCGACTCTCCTGCTGGGGTGGACACCAGAGAGATCTACACAGAACAGCTTGTTCCAGCTCCGGCTTCCTACCAGCCGTACAGGTGGATAATGGTGACATTACACAACAAAAAAAAGAACATAATGCGGTCTTGGAGAACAGGACAGTAATCTTTGTTTGTACTTTTCAGGGTCCACGAGTATGGGAAGTCTCCGTCTCCACCCTCCAGCATCGGAAGCAACAACAGTGGATCAGCACGGAGCTGCTTTGAGTCCCGGGTTCCTGACGTCGCTACAGTCCCAGATCACGACTCTTCAAAGTCTCGTACACACCAAGCCGGTCCTTCCCACTGTGGCCCCCAGAACCTTCCGGGCCCCCAGGACTACAGCGGCGTGCTCAACATGACCATGGCCCAGGCAGGCAAGCCAGGGATCATCAGCCACCACATCTACAGCCCCTACAGCGCAGAGCAGCCTCTAGGCCAGTGGAGTGGACCTGGACCTGCCCAGTATCCCCCTCCTCACCCTCTGACCGCTGACTACACCACACAAGCTGTGCACCATGGCTATCACCATGGTAACGTGGCTGAGTGGAGCCAGTACCCGCTGTTCTCATACTCCTGCTGGTGACAGGGATGTTCAGCGTTAACTAACTGATGGAGTTTCCCAAAAGCTGCTGCGTCTTGCGGCTGACGCAGCGCCGCCGACAGAGAACTCCTGAGGAGGCCTGCGCCATGACGGAAAGAGAAGGAATGTAGCTGCTCGCTGCTGTGTTCTGGCACCATTTAAACTGTAAAGTGTGCTCGGCCATGCTGGTCGATTGTTGTATCGTCTATTTATTTTGTCTCATCCTCAGCGTAAATATTATTTTTGTACAGAAACTAAGAATAAAGCGTTAGTGTGCAAACTATGTGTGTTTAAAAACTGAAAATAAAATCCCAATGCAAACATGATTTAATGTCTGGTGTTTGTATTTCACATTTGTCCTTTTAGGAAGATACTGCTGCATTAAAACCTTTTTGGTGTGTATTAGCAGTTAATTCATTACATTAAAAACATGTTTGGTTCATTTTAACATGATTCTCACAGACAGTTATCAAAGTTGCAGTTGTTATTTTCATCCAGTCAAAAGTTCTGCATGCAGGACATTTCCTGAAGGAAGGAGGACACAGAGGAAGTCCATCTGCATGCCTTGTACCTGGCCTGCCTTTGTTTGTATTTCCACTAATGGGGAGGACTCACTCTTGTGTTTTGGACAGGCCCAGCTTGCATTAAAGATACTGTATTAGCATGACTCCAGCTCACCTGCTGAGATTTACTCATCAGCACATAAAGGATTTGCCCGACCCTCGTTCTGTATGTCAATGAGCCTTAAAAGGCATGAAAATGGGGGCCGTTTGCTCCTTTTCACGGCTGAAAAACACAGGCAGGGCCTATCGCCTCCATCCTGAGCTGCTAATGACTGCTGTAAAATCCAGGGGGGTGGGGTTCACTTCAGGAGTTAAGTGTGGGTTTTTACGCAGAGCTTTTTCACATAGAACCTATTTGGTTTGAATTGCTTTTATCTGTTAATAAATGAAATCATTTAACAAAAACTGCATTTTGTATTTACTCAGGTTATCTTTGATATTAAAATGAGTTTTCTGAGTATACAAAACAGCAGAAACAGAAAACATCTGTAAAGAGGAAAACACATGTTGGGGTAGAACTGTGACTTCACGAGTTTGAACCTTTCTCAGAGCTACAGTGGTGTGAACAACTATTTTCCCCCTTCCTGATTTCTTATTCTTTTGCATGTTTGTCACACAAAATGTTTCTGATCATCAAACACATTTAACTATTAGTCAAAGATAACACAAGTAAACACATAATGCAGTTTTAAATGATGTTTTTTATTATTTAGGGAGAAAAAAGATCCAACCCTACATGGCCCTGTGTGAAAAGTGATTGCCCCCCTTGTTAAAAAATAACTTAACTGTGGTTTATCACACCTGAGTTCAATTTCTGTAGCCACCCCCAGGCCTGATTACTGCCACACCTGTTTCAATCAAGAAATCACTTAAATAGGCGCTACCTGACACAGAGAAGTAGACCAAAAGCACCTCAAAAGCTAGACATCATGCCAAGATCCAAAGAAATTCAGGAACAAATGAGAACAAAAGTAATTGAGATCTATCAGTCTGGTAAAGGTTATAAAGCCATTTCTAAAGCGTTGGGACTCCAGCGAACCACAGTGAGAGCCATTATCCACAAAAACATGGAACAGTGGTGAACCTTCCCAGGAGTGGCCGGCCGACCAAAATTACCCCAAGAGCGCAGAGACAACTCATCCGAGAGGCCAAAAAAGACCCCAGGACAACATCTAAAGAACTGCAGGCCTCACTTGCCTCAATTAAGGTCAGTGTTCACGACTCCACCATAAGAAAGAGACTGGGCAAAAACGGCCTGCATGGCAGATTTCCAAGACGCAAACCACTTTTAAGCAAAAAGAACATTAAGGCTCGTCTCAATTTTGCTAAAAGACATCTCAACGATTGCCAAGACTTTTGGGAAAATACCTTGTGGACCGACGAGACAAAAGTTGAACTTTTTGGAAGGTGTGTGTCCCGTTACATCTGGCGTAAAAGTAACACAGCATTTCAGAAAAAGAACATCATACCAACAGTAAAACATGGTGGTGGTAGTGTGATGGTCTGGGGATGTTTTGCTGCTTCAGGACCTGGAAGGCTTGCTGTGATAGATGGAACCATGAATTCTACTGTCTACCAAAACATCCTGAAGGAGAATGTCCTGAAGGCCATCTGTTCGTCAACTCAAGCTGAAGCCATCTTGGGTGCTGCAGCAGGACAATGACCCAAAACACAGCAGCAAATCCACTTCTGAATGGCTGAAGAAAAACAAAATGAAGACTTTGGAGTGGCCTAGTCAAAGTCCTGACCTGAATCCTACTGAGATGTTGTGGCATGACCTTAAAAAGGCACTTCATGCTAGAAAACCCTCAAATAAGGCTGAATTACAACAATTCTGCAAAGATGAGTGGGCCAAAATTCCTCCAGAGCGCTGTAAAAGACTCGTTGCAAGTTATCGCAAACGCTTGATTGCAGTTATTGCTGCTAAGGGTGGCCCAACCAGTTATTAGGTTCAGGGGGCAATCACTTTTTCACACAGGGCCATGTAGGTTTGGATTATTTTCTCCCTAAATAATAAAAACCATCATTTAAAAACTGCATTTTGTGTTTACTTGTGTTATCTTTGACTAATAGTTAAATGTGTTTGATGATCAGAAACATTTTGTGTGACAAACATGCAAAAGAATAAGAAATCAGGAAGGGGCAAATAATTGTTCACACCACTGTAAATGTATTGAGCTGATTTCATAAGCAGCATATCAAACACATCTGAAGAAAAAACTGTTAAAATAATGAGAAATGCTCTTGTTTTGTTTGTTTTCTCTGCATACTGAAGCACGGTTTTAGAATGAGAGCGTTTCCTGGCAGGAAGGAGGTGAGAATAAACATTTTAACATACCATTGTTCTAAACTTTACCCTTTGCATATTGCTGAATATACACAAGCACTCAAAGCCCTCCCTGTATGTCATGTCAGTAAAACGTGTAGTGATTGTGTTCAGTGATGTCCAGGAGGAGATGCAACGCTTCTTTGTTCTCTATTGATTTCCACTGGCCTCCACACAGCACAGCAAGACCAATGAGAGTAAAAGCAGACACTTCCACCAAATTCCCTCGACTCACACACACACCAACTCCACTGGGTTTAATCTGCATAGCTCTGCATCAACGCCTAATGCGGCCCTTTTAATTGCTTTGATAATGGCGGAGCAAAGAGCACCGGATCGACCCGCGCTCAGATGTTTGTAAAGACCACTGATGTAGTTAAGTGCCTGACATATGTCTTAAACATCCCCCTGGTGGTACTTCAGCTTCAGAATAAAGACTGATGCATAAAACCCAAACAGACTGTTGATCCTGGATGTGTTCACTGCGTCAGCACTTCCTACCAGACAACTTGCTGGGAGGGGGGCTGGCACAATAGTGTGAAAGAGAGGGGAGATCACTTAGAGGCAGTTGGGGGTAACAGATGTAGATGAAACAGCCTCAGAAAGGAAAGTCGGCCTTCATAAAGTGGATGGAGTTTAGAGCCAAATGGAGAGGAACTGGTAGAGACTGGGAGGAATAAAAAGCACAGGCTAACAACCTCCACAGCCAGTTCAAACGAGGAGGACAACCAGCTGTGGAGGTTTATAAAACGGTCCACGTCAACGAAACAAACGGGAGGGAAAATGTGTTTGACGTCACAAGAAAATCTTCCATGACATCCACACTGAACAAATCACATAAGTATTACTATTTTTATTCAATTACAAAATATATCATTATTATTTTTAATTTATGGCGCTAGTGACACTGATAAGTTGTGTTTTTTAGAACATAATGACTCATAATAAAACAAAATCCATATAAGACTCAGTTTTGGTTTTTCAACAACATAAAGAGAAGATGCATAGTGGTAGAGATGTCATTGGTCTTATTTAAAAACATTATTGGTTTTGTTTCAGTACATAAAGATGAGTTGTTCAGACGCTGTTTATGAACACAGTGGCAACCCAAAACACTGCAGACTCAACAGAACAATCATTATTTTTGACCTAAAGTTCATCTTCACCGATAGAATCAAATACACACTCACAATGTGAGCACAAAACAAGGCACAGGTACTTAAAGTGATGTGGATCCTGAAAACAAACCCAAAATAACCCTGCTGCATGCAAAACTTTAAAACATCAACTCAGTTTTAAGGACAAAAAGTCTTAGAAGAATAACAGCAGAATGAGATTTCTCAACAGAATAACGTTTGTGTAAATCAGTTTTTAAAGATTCCCATAAATAAAAAACAAAGAAAAGAGAAACCAAACAGAAGTTTGGTTTCAGCTGTCTGGGATTCCTGGATGCAGTCTGTGCATTTAAGTAACAAAGTGTGCAAAGGTGATGAGTGGCAACAGTTCAGAGGCACTCATAGTGGTTATGATGTAAAAGGCGACGCAATAAATGGCCACAAAAAGAAAAGACACCAAACCCAAGGTGCTGAATTCAAAAGACAAAGTTGGCTTCACTTCAGCAGCTGCTTCAGTCCTCACTAGAGTCCTCTGAGTTGTCAATGTCTTCCAATGAAGCCTTAGTGAGCTGCTCCTCGCTTCTGGCCTGAGTGAACACATCAGGAGGAAAGAGCACCACGCCGGCTGCCATGCCAGAGACACGCTCCTTAAATTCAGTCCCACTCTCCCACTCGTCTGAGTCTGAGTTGTACACATGAACGTATTTCATCCTGTTGCCTCTGTCGTGCGAGCGCCCACCCAGGACATAGATACGGCCGTCCAGCACGGCTACGCCGGGCTCTCCGTGTCCAGAGGGGAGGGGGCTTATCAAAGACCAGGAGTTGGCTGCAGGGTCAAAGCATGCCACCTGAACAGAGAAGAGACATTCTATGACTTTCTACTTTATAAAGGAGCTGCTCTGCTGTGGAATCAACAAATCAGTCTAGATTAATGTGTTACAGCCTCACTGTACAATAGTACCTTCAGGACATCACGCCGATATCCACGCTCATCATTACTACCCCCAATGACATACACACGTCCATTAGCAGCAGCCGTGCCGTGCCACGCCCGCTCCACCGGCCCCTCTGCACATGCTGTCCATTGACAGGCTGCAGGGTCAAAACAGTACGTCTCTCTGAGGTACGCCACCCCTCGACGCCCACACGTTATATAAATTTTACCATCTGCCACTGCTCCAGAATGAGCATACACCTAAAGAGAAGATCAGACCAGCGTAAACAGTCAGGAATAAATGAGGAAATTACATCAGGTGAGAGTATGGCACCATCATGTGGGCAACAGCAGCACTACAAGCCCTTCTGTTCTACATTTCAACTCCAGAAACACCATACCTCTCTCTTCAGAGGAGACACGAACTCCCACTTGTTGGTGTGCGGGTTGTAGCGCTCCACTGAGTCCAGCTCATTCCTGTAGTCTCGTCCTCCGATGGCATAAATATGTCCACCCACCACACAGACACAGTGATCAGCGTGCTGCTGTTGGAGGGACTGGATAGGACACCACCTGTTGTGACGAGGGTCGTACCTAAAAGGAGCAGGCAGGTCAAAAGTGTGAGAGAAACGGCACTTGATATGAAGGGGAGCTCTAGAATTAAATTAACTTCAGGCTGAAACTGTTTCCCAACTGCCTGAAGATGAAGATCATAGGATCCTCAAAGCAAAATAAAATATATACCAGCTAAACATTTAGGACATTTATGGTACCTCGCTTTATCACTTCAACCAGAAAATGGAAGATTTATTGAGCTTACAGCTGAATACAGTTCTGAAGAAAAAAAGTTTATATTTATTCTCAATAACACAAATATAAACTTCTATCATCTGATTTCACCATCTACCCATCCGAACTAAAATCTGGGGACTTGTTCTGTGATGATGCGTAACCATAACAACATCATAGAGCTGTAGGTGCAAACACACTGGTCATCAGATCTGAGCAGTAAGCCACAGCTGAGTCAGAGCAATACACATCACTTCATCTTTGGAAACATTTAGGTGTATATTAACTGTTTGAGGACTTGAAGATTGGATATTCATCTTTATTTGGATCTCCGTTAGCTGTGTTTCTTCAGTTTCTTCAGGTGAAACAACTCAAACAGTCAGAGCTGTAAATTAAAATCTGTTTATCAGCCTTTAGGATCAGCACATATAGTTGATGCATCTATTAGGTAATGTTTAAAACATGTAAACACCTCAAAACTAAATAATACGCATCATAAACCTTTTTCAAAAAAATCTCAACATATTGTATCATATTATGTTGTGATGTCATAATAATTTATTACCATACTTCATTTACTTATGTCCAGTTAATGGATTTATACTTTAATAACATTTTATCAGTCGACTAATTTTGGTTATTTAGTTTATCTTTTACCTCCAAGGTCATAACATTAACGTGGGTTTGTTTTTGTTGATGTTTTTGTGGCAACTATAATTTTCCCATTATGCTTTGAGGCATGAGTGGAATATACAGTTCACAACTGATGCTGGTAAAAAGAATTGATACCTTTAATGTTTTGCTATAATTAAAATCCAGAATTTACCTTAGATGTTCCTGCACTAATGAGCCTGTTGCAGTAGCTTTTGGTTCGACGTTCAAGTTTTTCCGCAATTAAAATTGTGAAAAGATTTTTGCCATTTCTGTGCTGGTTATGATAAATGATTTTTGCAAGTATCACTTTTTAACATCTGCTACCATCATCAACCCTGACAACAATAATCACACATTTTCCATTACACACGAGATTGGCTGAATAAACAATCTGAGGCGAACGTGTTGCCTGGAATATAACCAGTGAGTTGAAAGGTGCAAACAGTGAGAAACCAAAAGTGATAGTCATGAAAAATGTGGGATCACTGATTTGTTGTTTGACAACAAAGACAAGTAATCTAGAAGTAAGTATTTAGTTTTGTAACCTGTTAGTTTCTGTGCTTATGTACAACAAACAAAACCATGATGCATTCATGACGATCTGGAGATTTCAACCACACCTCTCTCTGCTACAGTTAAAGCCAAATAAATTAAAAACAACAGCCAATAGCTGACTCTGTCACATATTTTAAAATGTTCTGATTTTGAGAACTTTAGCTGAATCAATAAATTGATAAACTATTTTTTCACTTATTTATAAAAAAATGCAGCCCTGCATTGAACCCAGTATGAACTAAATACAAAATAAATCACCTGACAGAACCTCACCTCCAGCAGCGATTCTCTGCACGAAACCCACTGGCGTTCTTATCTCCTCCAACAAGGTAAACAAAATTGTTGAGAACGGCGATGCCCTGGTTAGACATCCGGGGAGCGTGGGCCGCAGGGAGAGTCCTCCACTCCCTCCAGCTTGGGTGGAACACCTGAAACAGGTGCTCATCGTCAGCGAGGGAACTGGAGCCAAACATGCCCCCAAAGCCCACGATGCAGTGGGAGGTGGACCGCGGCTGTGTGAGAGGACTCTGCAGGACGGGCTGCCACATCTCCTGGTCGTGATACTGTAGAGCAGCTGAAACAGAGTCCTTCAGTGGACACTGCTTCAGTCTGCTGTGGAGTCTCTGCAGACCTTGTTTCTCGATCAGGCAAAAACGCACAGCATCAAGCATCCTGAGACTGTCCTTTGAGTCAGAAAGACACAAACGGTCAGCTGCAGTTTAGACACTTGATAAAATGATGAGGGAATGTAATCAGAATAAAGAATAAAATAAAAACACACCTTTGGACTGACCTGCAAGTACACTTGGTCAGTTTCCACCTGCTCAGGACTGAAGTGAAAGTGAAGCGCAGCCTCGTACACTTCGTTCTCACTGGCCACCTGAAGCTCATCACTGTTCAGCGCTCTGAAGACGTCGTCTTCGGGGAGCTGTCGGTAGACATCGGTCCGAGACAAAGTCAGAATGTTCCCGAGGATGTAGCTGTGAACCCTGGCTTTAAGTTGTTGCAGCCCGTAGAGATCAGCCAGGTGATGCACCTCTAAGATGTTGCTCTCATCCAGCCAATAGAACAGAAAGTCACAGCAGAAGCCAATGACATTTTCAAGCTGTTAAACAAAAGGACAAAGATTTACCAGAACAATTCGCAGCAGAAAGATGAGTGACTGGCTGGACTCCGCCTACCTGTAGCAGCGTGGCAGCTATCAGAACCTCCTGGACACTCTCCAGGTCTAACTCAATCTCAGAAGTGTAGATGTAGTCGAGTATTTTTTCCATGGCCATGTGGGAAACTCCATGAATTGTAATCTCATTCTGCTGCATCTCCCGGAGGCCTCCAGCAAACATCCCCCTATTGGAGAAGAATGAAACATGATTCAACCAGCAATAAAAACACTGCTGCTGAAAGGAACCTTCAAATGCTTTCAACCAAATTCTCAATGAGCACAAACTGCCACACACAAAGCATACCACAGAACCAGTTTCTTGGAGAATAAAGTGAAGAGTCAAACAGGAAGTTCAGCTGTTTAAGCTGCTCAACTCAGATGTGCCACTAAAAAAAATCCACAATCACATTACAATTAATCATGTTACTGTTTAAACCAAAGGGTTCTTCAACTGTTGTTCTCATGAAAAAGTTTTTATAGAATCACGACACAGGTCCTCGCAAAGCAGCACAGCACCTCGGTCCGCTGGACTGGCGCTGCACGAAATATTGGTGGGGATGCAGCGCTATTTCTGCACCCTTCTATCGAGTTATTGGTGGGGACTAGGGCTGGGTACCAAAACATGGTACTTCTTTCGTACCGATCAAAAGCATTCGGTAGGTAGGTAGGTACCAGTACAGAAAAAAAAAAAACAGTACAGATTTTGGTACTTTTACAATAAAATATCCATGTAAATAAGTCGTTTCCTTTCATCCAGATCTACTCCACTCCACGTTTTGAGAGGCGCGGAGGAGCAAAGCCTCCTCACACACGAACAGCAGCCCCAACGGCCTACTCTCCCTCTACACAACAGTTGTCCTGCACGCTAAGCGACTTGCAGGTTAAAAATGACGAAAATATCTAAAGTTTGGCTGCATTTGGGAAAGGTAAATGGGAACAGAGCAAAATGCAACGTATGCAATAAAATTTGTAACGCGAAAAACAGGAATACCAGCAATTAGTTAAAGCAACTCCTCGTGAATGGAATTAACTTGTGAGCTGCAGCACCGTGTACAGTCCGACTGGGAAAAAAAAGTAAGTAAGTAGTAAGTAAGTAAAGTTTATTTATATAGCACCTTTCACAGAAAAAATCACAAAGTGCTTCACAGAAAACAGAGTCAAACATGATAAAACAAATAAAATTAATAAAACAAACAAAATATCATTACAAATCAAAATCATTAAACAACAACAAGAGAACACAAAAGAGTTATTTAAAAGCAGTTTTGAATAATTGGGTCTTCAACTGCTTTTTAAAGGAGTCCAGACTGTCTATACAGCGTAAAACTAAAGGAAGGTCATTCCAAAGTCGAGGTGCAACAGACTGGAAGGAGCGATCACCTCGACTTTTAAATCTGGTCCTTGGAACTGTTAGGAGATTCTGGTCTGTGGACCTGAGGACTCGGGTTGGAGCGTATGGCTTTATCAGTTCAGTAACATAAACAGGAGCTTGACCATGTAGGGCCCTGAAAGTTAGAGTCAGGATTTTAAAATGAACTCTACATTTAACAGGTAACCAGTGCAGAGACCTCAGAATAGGAGTGATGTGATCTTTCCTGTTTGCTCCAGTGAGGAGCCTCGCTGCAGAGTTCTGGACCAGCTGAAGGCCATAAAGGGCTTTTTGGTTCAAACATGTGAAAAGTGTGTTACAGTAATCTAGACGGGAGGAGATAAAAGCATGAAGAACCATTTCCAGTTCAGGTTTTGACACCAACTTTCTCAGTTTGGAAATATTTCTCAGATGATAAAAACAGTTTCTGACCAGCTGTTTTGAGTGACCTTCAAGAGACATTGATTGGTCGAAAATAACACCCAGATTCCTCAGGTTTGACTTTACAGCAGAACTTAAATGTCCAATATGTTGACTGATCAGAGGGACTATTCTATCAGGGGAAACAAAAGGCAGACCTGTTTGCAGCCTCTGCTGCATCAGGAGGTGTGTGAGCTGTGAAGAGAAGTTTTATTTATATAGCGCCTTTCAAGATAGGGATCACAAGGTGCTTTACAGAAAAAGAATTAAATCAAAATTAAAAAGCAAACAATATAACAACAATATAATATAAAAGCAGATGAGATAAAGATGAACGATCTATACAAATGTACACAGAGCTTTTCTTCGCAGGATGAAAAACAGGAACAAGAGACATCGGATTAGCATAACTGATTCATCAGATGTTATGAAAAGCGCGTCTGAACAGGTAAGCTTTTAGCTGCTTTTTAAAAGAGTCCACTGAGTCAACTGATCTCAGGCTCAGGGGGATAGAGTTCCAAAGCCTGGGGCCACAGAGGCAAATGCTCTGCCACCTTTGGTTTTCAGCTTGGTGCGTCTCACAGCCAGGAGGTCGTCAGACCTCAGGGACCTGCAGGGGGTGTACGGCTGGAGAAGATTGCTGATGTAGGAGGGAGCTTGATCATGTAGGGCCCAGTGAACCAGAACCAGGAGCTTAAATTGAATTCTGGAGTTTCTGGGCAGCCAGTGGAGCTGGTAGAGTAGTGGGGTGACATGAGTGGATTAGGAGGATTCTGAACCAACTGTAGCTGATCCAGTAAGGTTTTCTTCAAACAGGTGAAAAATTAATTGCAGTAGTCTAGACAGCACTAAATTAATGCATAGATAACAATTTTAAGGTCAGAGCGTGACAGAATAGGACTGAGCTTAGCAATGTTCCTGAGATGAAAGAAGGAGGAGCGAACCAGAGAACTGACATGAGCATCCAGAGAGAGAGCTGGGTCAAAGGTTACACCCAGATTTCTAACAGAGGGTTTGATAAATGAGGCAAGGTGACCAAGAGAATCCCTGACTTATTGGGAGCACAGATCAGTTTGATTCATTTAACTGTAAGAAGTTCTCAGCCATCCAGTGTTTAACAGAGTCTAAACATGACAGTAGCAGCTGTAGTTTAGACATCTCATGGGGTTTATAGATGTACAGCTGAATGTCGTCGGCATAGAGGTGGTAAGAGATGTCCTTGAAAGAGCTCAGGATGTGCTGAAGGGGGAGCAGATAAAGAAGAAACAGCAAAGGGTCCAAGATTGAACCTTGTGGGACTCCATGGGTGAGGGGCGTGGAGGACGACCTGTATGTGGAGACAGCCACAGAGAAATAACGCTCTGAGAGAGATGAGGAGAACCACTCTAGAACAGGTCCCGATAGACCTACCCAGTGTCTCAGCCTATCAAGAAGCCTGGGATGGTCAATGGTATCGAAGGCTGCAGTCAGGTCCAGCAGAACCAGAACAGAACATTCTCCTGCATCACACTGGGGCAGGATGCCACTTGAGACTCTGAGGAGAGCTGTTTCAGTAGAGTGAGCTCTACGGAAACCTGACTGAAAGCTATCAAAAATGTTGTGCTTATCTAGAGCTGCTGTGAGCTGTTTGGACATCATCAGTGACATAACAGAAAGTTCCCAAAGTAAGCAATAAATAATAATAATAAAAGCATAAATATGCCCTAAAACTATGTTTTTTGGTTTAATTTAAAAATGTTTTTAGTACTTTGTTATTTTCTCTGAGAATTATACAAATAGGCACCCAAAAAAGTATCCTTAAGGTACCAGGTATAAAAAACCAGGTATCGTTAAAGTAGTAGTATCAAAAAATATTTAAAGTTACCCAGCCCTAGTGGGGACATGTCACTTCCGTCCACAGTTAATCTACGTCCATGACCTTCACTATTCTCAGGTCTGGATGTGGCTGGTGGAACTGAACTCAGCTTTATAAATAATGTGGTTTATTAACAGTTATTTCATAATTAAACAAGGAGGGGGATTACTTTTCACACAGACACAGGTTGATTTGGATAGCTTTTCCCCTTACTAAATAAACTCATCATTTGAAATTTTTTTACAGCTCTGTATAACACCATTCATACACAAGGCAGTTCATACAAAGACAGAAAAAACATTTAAAGAAAGAGAGAGGTGAATTACATTAAAAATAAGGAAACAAGTTTAAAGAATAGCAATAAAATTTAAAGTATTGTATACAAAAAATGTGATTTTGATCAAAATAACAAAGAACAAATTAAACTAACTGATAAACTAAATATTTTCACCTTTATGGGAAAGCTTCTCCTTCTGTTTAGTTCTAGTCCTGAGGACACAGGAGAAACATGTTCCTGATGGCCTGAGGGGTCTAGATGTTTCATATCTGACAAGTTAGTCTGAGCGGATTTGAGACCCAAGGCCAGTCAGTGCCTTATAAACCAATTACAGCATTTTAAAATCTTCCCAACATGTCTGACTTAAGTTAAAATAAAACTACCTCTACAGGATTTTAGGGGAAACCCAGAGCACACTGCAGCACTGTTGAAACGAAACCACAGTTGCAGTTAAAAGAAGACAGAGCACACAGCTTTAAAGTGAAAGATAACTTGAAACATATCTTGGTAGATGACAGGAACTGTTTATGTGGTTATCATATGACAAAATCAATAACTTCCACCAAGGTGTAAAAAGAATTTTGAACTTTGAACAGTCATTGTGTCTTGTGAGAGTTGGTTGCCAGAACTGATAAGATTGTATTTGTGTAAACTGATATGTTGGGTAAAATACTTTAATAACCCCTTATACGGCAAGTGACCATATTTGATCGCTTGTGCATTGTGGGGTTTAAAATAACTCATAAACGCATTGTAGTTTTGAAAAACACTGTAATAGCAGCTAAGGATAAGATTATAAAAACATTATGTTTTAAAAACAATGTGTTAGCAAATAAGAAGATTAAAATGTGGGTCAGAAGAACTGTTAGGATGATCAAATGCAATGATATGCAGAAGGTGATGATAAAGGCCTATTCATACTCCACGAGAAGAAAGAAATTTGTTCTCGCTGGGGAGCGCCGAGAACAAGAAAAAAGTTTGTTTCGGCAGGGAGCATTCATACTCCCCGAGAACTCAGCTGTCGAACTGCTTCAGTGACGTATCAAATGGGTGTGCGTATCAGGTGTGTGTGTGTGTGGAGGGGAGGGTGTGTGTGTGTGCAGTTTAAAACGATCCGTCCTCGCTACGTGAGGAGCGGAGGCATACGGGTCGCCGGCGCAAACCCTCGCGGTTCGCACTGGTTCGCCTAGCGCGGGTCGATCCAGACCGTGACTCCTCAGGTCCGTCCGCACAAAGCAGCACAGCAAGCGCCGGAGAAAAACGTCAACCGCTACCCGCAGTAACCACGCTCATCCTCCCTTTCTGATCAATCACAGCAGTTGTTCTCGGACATCCTGCAGAAAAAAGTTCGGCCCGGCTGATGTGCACAAGAACAAGCCGTTAGCGCTGCCGAACTGGGTCTGCGAGAACAAAATGACGTCATTTTGTTCTCGCAGCCCCCCAGCGAGAACAAAATTCTTTCTTCTCGTGGAGTATGAATAGGCCTTAAGAAGGGAGCTGTCATTGGTAACCATGGCAACCAGACCTAGGATGATGCAGGAGGTCCTTTTGGATAAACAGCATGCCTGACAATGTGCTTTAAATTCTGTTTGTAAATTGGAACTTAAATGTAAAACTTGCATCCTGAACTTGAAACTTTTACAAAAAAGTAAAAACATAACTTTTAACATTTAACACGTTTTTTAAAAACTTACATAACCATTCAGCCTTGATCATTGTGCATAACTTGAATTATTTTGAAAGAAGCCTGCACTATTAGTAACTCATGAAAAAACAAAAGTAAAAGCAGTTATGAGAGCTTCTGTGAGTTTTACCTGAAATAATCACAAGAGGCTGCCAGCAGCAGACGATGGGCTTGAATAGGTCGACCCTCTACCAGCAGCACAACATCAAACAGGAAGCCGCCCTGCCTGAGGCTGAGCAGGCCGTCCAGCAGGCTGCGGTAATGGGCCGAACTTCTGAAGAGCTGTCGACGCCGACGCTCTGAGGAGCATCTCCCCGCGGGACTCAGCTCTCCGTCCTCAGCCATAGCGACAGTCTGACGTTCAGACTTCAGTATCTTCATCTGTCTAACATCACCATCACTCAATGTTTCCTCCTCTGAACACAGGTAGGTAGTAGCAATTAAGCTAATCTGGAAGACAAGGAAGTTAAATTGAGAAGCTAGCAAGCGACATTACAGGTGTCGTACACACGTAATAACACTAAATACTAGTATACAGAGAACTAAACCACACAAGTATATCGTTTTAAACACGCCGTTTTACCGTCCACCGACCTGCTACTCGCTGTGTTGAGTCGTCGCCTCATGTTATTTGTTATGCGGGCTAAAAGCTGGTTAGCCTGCTAGATGTCGTAACACACATTACATCCAAGAAATACAGATTGTAACAACATGAAAACACATGAATAATATACTGCTTGTCAAATTAAGTCAACCGTTCTGAAATAACAACTCGGTCACAACGACACGAAACCTTATGCTCAGTCTAAAAGAAGCAGGCAAGTCAAAACAAGTGCGTTTACTTTTTGGTATCAGGCGGAGAGTGCAAACGCGATTGGTCCATATTGTCATTTTGTCCTGCCCAGTTCCGGCAGTCCGGCGAATCAGGAACGTCCTTTACGACGCATCGAGAAAACGTCAGTTTTTCTTTTAAAACAATGATGCGAAAGCTATAATTTGATTGTCTTTTTAAATTGTCTTTTTAAAATAATTTTTATTGCTTATATTTTATATTACTTATAGGAACCACGAACACGCATGATGTGATAACGTATTTTAAACACAAGAGGGCGCAATTTGTTGCTCTAATTGGTGTCATCATGCACCCTTATCA
Source organism: Callopanchax toddi (assembly GCA_006937965.1). Lineage (NCBI taxonomy): Eukaryota > Metazoa > Chordata > Actinopteri > Cyprinodontiformes > Nothobranchiidae > Callopanchax > Callopanchax toddi. The sequence goes on from SSNR01000399.1 coordinate 386,530, forward strand.
GGACGATGAAAAAAGCCCCTCATGCTGTTGACTAATAACACTGAAGTGTGTGTTGAGCTTAAATTTGATCATATTTTATTTGGATTTTTTCCTATTTAATAGCCTGACAATAATATATTGGGAAACAGTAATTATGACAGTAATTGTATTGTTAATTTCTTCTACTTCTAGCCAAATTTCATATCCAGACCAGCAAATTTGCAATGCAAGACCCCAGATCTTAGTGTATGTAAAGCTTTTTAAGATGGTTTCTGGACTCACTTAAATTATGCACCATTCCCAAAGCTGTAACAATTAAAACCTTATGTGACAAGCACATTTTATAATTTGTTATTAGGGCCTGCAATCCAGTAGCATGGCCCTACTCTCCACTCCTAAAGCAATGTCTAGTTTGTTATTCATTATAATTTTTTTATATTATTTGTTTTTATTTTCCTCAATACATGTTTTCATTTCAATTCTGTTTTCTCTGCCTATTTGTGAATAAAGATGATTTTTAAAAAATCAAACAAGCCCTTCATGTTGTACTTTGGCTCTGGTTTTATTCTAAGGATATTTTTTCTATTTCCTTAACTTTGCACTGCAAAAATATGACATTTATTTAAACTGTGATTCATGCTACAGAGTGACTGAATATACACAGGAAAAGCTAAACAAATGTTACAAACTAAATTCCATCACATTTTAGTAGAAATAAAAAAAAAAAAAAACTTTGATCTGCTCATTCTATTTCAGTTTTTAAATTATTAATTTCAGCTGTTGCTTATATTTATCATTTAAAATATATTTCTACGTTGGACCAAATAATTTTTAGACTGATTTTCTGCCTTTTGATAAGTGCATGAACTTCTAGATAGAGCTCAAGCAGTCAGTCATGGTGTCTATACTGTATTTATATAAATAACTGAAGCTTTCATGTTGACTGAGCTTTATGGTCCATTCATCTTCTGTGGAGACTTCAATTCGTGTGGATCATTTTCTGACGTGTAGAGTGTATTTTTCCCCTTCGACTCTCAAAAACACAGTTTGAATAATCCATCACTCGATCCACTTTCCAGTCCTACATGAGGAAAATTGAGGGGAGAGGAAGGGGCATACTTTTTGTTTTGTGTGCAGAAATATTTTCTGCTCACAGAACTGACAAAAAACCATCACAAATCATAACTTTTTTCTTCGTATACTTTACTGGTTTACCACAGAAACTTTCTACAGGTAGATTGTGACGCAGTAAACTTTCACAATGCAAACATATAAAACACAAACCTAATATTTGCTCATATTTTGCTGATTAGGAATTTACTTAGTATTACAAATCCTGTTATCATATGCATTAATGTAGAGTAGGAGACTGCAAGCAAGGTTTTTGTTGGACTCTCCTGCATGTCAAAGAGCCCAGCTGGTTTGGTCATTACTGAAAGTGCAGCATTCCACTGCATTAGCAGAGCTTCTCCTTTCATCAGGAGAGGGCCGTGCAGAGAGGGCTCTATAGTCCACCGGATAGGAGAGGACAAATGAAAACAAAGTGGGTAGCATTTTTAAAAAATAGCTGTCAACTTCTACTATCTACACCCAGACCTGAAAAGGGAGGTTGATAAAAACAACTGCAGTGGCACAGAAAAGTTCAGCTCAAGACCATGGGCTTTTACAAATAACATATATAAACACATTTTAAAGTCTTTAAGCTCAAATAAAGTAATTATTGAAGGTGGTTATCTTAAAATGACTTCCAAACAGGTAAATATGAGTACAACTTGCATCTGGCTGTCATATACGACTGCATGGCTTCTGATAAGGGCAGAAACTGGTAAACCAGAGGACAACACAGCTGATTAGCCTGGGACACCAGAGCTCCAGCTGTGACAGTCAGTTGGCCTGTATGGCTCTTTTTTTCTAGAACAGATCCTTTCACTGGCCTTTTATGACACACAAAATGTCAATCTTCCTCTAACACTCAAATCTAACTAAACCTTCATAAACTGAGTCTGGATATCCACTCCACACACAAAGAGTTTCAGCTTTACTGCAGAGACAAATATGGGGGAATAAAGTGTTGTCAACTTGAAGAGTGCACATCAAAAATTGAAAGCTCATAAAGAAGTGGGAGCAGTGTGCAACGAGCTGTGTCTACTTTATTATACACACTAGCTTCTCTATGATTCATTAGTTGAACGCATCGTTGTAAGTGACTTAGGTGCGACCGTGGCATGTGCACTTTTCCTGGGGCTGCTTGGTGATTGTGCAGCGTAGAAATCAATTTTCTCCTAAAGTCTTGTGATGCAACAACTTCCAGCGCTGCTGCTGTTTGATGAAGCCTGCCAACTGTGACAGCAGCTGCTTGGTGATTCATGGCATTCCCCAAATGATAAACAGCGTAGGATCCTTTTCACTGGCAGGAGACAGATTTCACCAACAGTTTGTTATCATTATGAATCATTTTGTGAGAAAATACATTTGGACACAATTGTGTGATTATTTGTGGAACAAAAATGCTAATTTTTGTCTGAGTTCAGTAGCAAAACGTTGATTTAAATTACATAAGAAACAACTGACATCTATTTCTTGATAAAACTGATTATTTCATTGTTTTTCTTTCTTTCACCAGAGTCCTCTTTAGAAAAAGATGGGAAATTTCCATCCTGACCACCAGGCAGGCTGTGGGGAAAAAATCAGCCCAATGCTGATAAAATATTTAAATCTAGCCACAGCATGCTCTACCCTAGAGTGTGAATGAATTACTGCTTAATAGGAGGAAAACATGGGAGTAAAATCAAATTATTGCATAAAACTTCATGGTAATCCTGAGTGAAGAACCATCACTTTTTCACACATGCATCAGGACACTGGACATTTCCCAGAGGACAGTATTACACAAGATAGCAAGTGGGGACATGATGGCAGCAGATAGCTGGGCAACACTCTGCTTTGACAGCAGCTCTCTGAGCAGAGGACTGGTCTGTGACACAAGCTTTTTGCCTTCAGTGTTTCTCAAACATCAGACTTTATAGCTTTAATTTAACTGACAAAATAATGATGTTGAATTGCATTCATTAAAGAGAGATCAGGGTGGATTCACTGTATGTAGACGTGTCAGTCATCTTCTCCAACACTTACAATAAAAGACTGGATAAATGAGACTGATGGTGGAATACATTTTAATTGGAATGAGCCAAACTGTGAATAATCATATCATCGTGTGTAAATGTGTTCAAATTGAACAAGAGTCCTCCAGCACCTCTAAAAGCACTTTTCACCTGATGATACTCAGATCTATTCTGGGGAGTGACACCTACCGTCCTATTCTCAGTGACAGACTATTTGTAAATTCTGAATCATTTAACACCAAGCCAGGTGACTGTGGTGCACACAGGTGTGTTCAAAGCTGAGATTAAAACGTATGTGGTCTTAGAAAACAAGGAGGACATGCTGATCCTTTATAATAATTAAAGGAGAAAGGACAGGGAGACTCATGCACACTGGATTATACCTCTCAGTCCTCCAATGCTATTGTTTTTAAAATAAATTATAATATTCCACACCTGGTTATTTGTCATTCCATTTTTCTAGGGTGTCTCATTTCCAGCTGGAAAATTTTAAAAAAGCTGCCTCCAGTATTGAGTCTAAAGTAATGCTGTGATGCTTTAAGGCTCTTTCACACATCCACTGCAGGCGTGAAATTTTCCAGAGATGTTCCAAAGAGGTGGCATGTGAGAAAGCAAATAACCAAAACGTCCTCTCATAGAGAGTTTCAACCACCTCCGTAGTCAAATCTGTGGAAGATCACAGAGTGAAAGAATAGTACTTTTATCTGAAACCTTTATTGTGAGCTATTAGTGTACATGAACCATCTGAAGACATTAAACTGAGAGTTTTAAAACTAAATCTGCTTCTCATGGTTATAAAGCTGAATTATTACCCTGGCAATGGAAGCGTCCATATCAAGCACCAAAAGCTTTAGTTTGAACCTTCCAAGAATACATCATGACTAAACAGACCACAGAAGCTGTGATAAACTATTGAATGGATTTCCACACAATGCATGCCGTAATAGATGTTTTGGTAGCAAATTTTCAACAGGTTCTGATTTGTGGAAATAAAATTGTTGACACACAGAGAACAGCTCCGTTCATCGTTTCCATGAAGATATTGATTTCCACCTGTTGGGTTGCTGCAGCTAACTGCAATGAAAAGGGCTTCCGTTTTATAGCTCACCAGGATGTGCTGCAACCAAAAGTCACATTCTAGGAGATCAGGGTGAGCTCTGTGCCAGATTTGATCTGTACAGCTGAAGGTTGCTTGTCACCCACTCTACCCGTGGCATTTGTTCTTGGCTGGGGTTATTTAAAACCCCAGGGGATATAGATGTTCAGAACTGTTGCTGTGATGGTGTCAAGGATCACTTCAACTCGGTTCATAGAGGATGTAATACTGCAGGGAAGCACAACAAAATTAGCAAGAAAAAAATGAGTGTACGTTAAAGAGGTTAGAAATTAAACCAACAGGCAAAAATTCTAATTTTAGACTAAACATTTCAAAAATAATCACTTAAAACTTTATTTACTTTAATTCAAATTGATTCACGCACACAGATAATGTTCCATAGCAAAACACACAACTGTTATTTTGCAAAAAAGTAATGGGTAAATCCACAACCAGCTCAAAAACTTTAACATAACATAACTCAGGAACTTTGTTTGTGGTTGATCAGGTCTGAAATGATGTAATTCAATGAGATGTTCAGCTCTCTATGGAGCCGTTATGTCACAGGCCCAACAAAGATTGGAACTTTCCAACCTTCAAATCATTACTTTAAATCATGCTGCCTTCCCTGCACCTCAAAAACAAGCAAAACTCTTCCCTTACTTTGCTTTGTGTTTTGTTTTTGACTGCTAATTCTTGCTAGCTGTGTCCCTAAGTTGGTTATGAGTTTGTTTTTTCCCCTTAGCTCTCCTGTCAGTCTCCACATGTGCTCCTCAATCAGTCAATCACCCAGCTGCTCCTCGTCCCCTGCATATACCAGCATATTCGGATCCTGTTGTCACCCTGATAGCTCATCACCTACCCTGCCAGCTGTCATGTTTCCTTGCCTGCTGGTGCATCCTCTGTCTCCTGTGTTTTCCCTCCCAGATCTCCATTGTTTTGTTTTCTTAGTCAGGGTTTTTGTATTTTCTTGTCTCGTCAGCCTTTACTTTCTTTATTTAACATTTTTGAGTTCAGTCCTTGTTTCCTTGCCTGCCTCCTCCTTCCTCCTTATTATGGACACCCAACCCCAAAACATGATGCATACAGTTCACTCAACTTAGAAAAAAGAGGGAAATTAAAGTATCTGAAAATGTGTTTTCGATCAACTGTGTTCATGCTATGAACTCTCTGGGTGAGTACAGTGTGCTTTTTTTAGAAGTAGATTATAAGGATGATTTGGTGTGATTTGAGTCCACATTTTAAAAGTCATGCAGAAGAACAGAAAACAACCTAAAACAAGGCATAAGAAACCTGCAGTCAAATGGATCGATCAAACCCTAAAACTAACAAAATTCTACAAACCAAGATGGAAGGAGAGAGCTGCTGTGGATGTTTGAATGCACCGACATTTATTTCATATCAAATATTTCCTCAAATAAGACAAAACCTTCAAAATTTTATTAAAGTCAGACAAAACCTAGCAACAAAACAAGTGATCAGCATCAGCGTTATCAAAATAAAGTGGCTATATAAGAACACGTTGAATCCAGTAATGATCAACACTGGCATCGAACCCCGTTCCCATGACTACATGAGTGACTGTAAATCTCTCTGAGCTTTTTATACTTACTTTATGGCTGATCTGCAAACCAACAACCCCTGAACAGCCAGCCCTTTGCCCCCAATTAATATTTGCATTGTCACATTCAGTATATTTCATTGTTGTTTACTCCATCTTTCCTTAAAAGATCAGTTCTTAACATTTTTAAAAATCTGTGATTTACTGCTTTTAATGTAATGCTATGATTTTATTACAGTTCTCCGAAATTATTTCTTGTCTTCTAATGAATTTCCCCCCCTTTTTTTCTGTAAAACACTGGGATTTGCCTTGCGTTTGAATGGAGCTATACAAATAAACATTCCTATTGACTTTCTATTGTCAACAGTCTGTCTCTTTTCTTCATGGTCTTAAGCTCAAACAAAGAATTACTACCTACTGTATATAACTGTGCAAGTGCCATTCCTCATTTCTTCATATTTTGTTTCCAAACACTCAGACTTTCTTGTAATTGTTACTGAGGTTTTGGTTAAAAGTTCTTCAACATTTCTGAAGGTTTTTCAGTCTTTTTACCAAGTTTCATTCCTTGAACCTGATCATTTTCACATACATTGTTGTGGTTTGTTTTACACTTAACAGACAACTTAGTAAATAAAACATTTTATGGATCCTAATAGATTTTTAGAACTGTGTTACTATTCAATCTATTTACTTACAGCAAAGAAAATAAAATGGACAAACATCAGAGATTTTAGCACCAAAAAGTTGATTCTCAATAAGTCACCTGATGATCTGCTGAAGTGAAAGAAGACACATGTCTCAGGTTTAGAGGATCCATCCATCCATCCATCCATCCATCCTCCATCCTTTGTCCTCCGATTGGACACTTGTCTGAGTGTTCAAACACACTGATGCTGAACAATATGGAGCCTTGGTCAGGAAACAAGCCAGAATCCATAGTCCAAAAGAAAAACTTTGTTTCTTCAAATAATCTATTTTAAAAGGTCCATTAGATTTTTTTATGTTGTTTTTAAAGTGGGAACTGCAGTCACAACAAAACTAAATTACCCAGAAAAATTGGTTTATGAATTCACAGTTCTAGTGGCTCCCCAGTCAGTAATAAACAAAAACGCACTGAGCTGAGATGAGGGAAAATCTACTGTTAATGGTGCAGAGTACTTTATTGATGCACATTACCCCTCGCACTAAAAACCATGTTTTCCTACAACAACCACAGTCTCCCTCTGAATCCAAATATGGCCAAAGCTGAATTGTGCAAATGGACACAGGATGGGAGAGTAACAACATGCACCAAATGAAACAAGTAGCCAGAGAGCAGCCAAATCAGGAGACAATGTTACAAAACTCACCAGCTGTCTTTTTTTTGAAGCTGTATTTCTTTGACAGGAATGTAGAAACAATGCTGCCTATAAAAAAAGAATGTTGCTTTCCAGACTGGCCTCAGTTCATTATAGTGAAGTTACTCTTCAATCATACTGAAGTGGTGGACACGCTGTCAAACAAACAATTTCATGTCACAGCTATTTCAAAAAAGGCTTCACTCATTCCATGTCAAAACAGCCAGTTTAAAGAAAAATCACAGCGACCGTTGAGCGTCTCAGAATGTCAAATATTAGACTCCAGCTCATCTGATAGTTCCCATCCCTATTTTAGCACTTCTGCCCTAATCACCCTATAGATTTGATGTCTCAAAATACCCGTGTCTCTGTTTCAAACAAACACCCACAGAGCTGGTGGTGGTGGCGAGCCATTTCACCGCTCTGCCTCTCAGACAAGCAGCCATTACTGTTCTCTCAAACAGCCTCCACTTAAAACAGGAGTGTGTGGGGACAGTGTGAAAAAAGCAGTTAACAATCTGTCGCACAAGCAAAGGAGGTGCAAAAAAATGGGTTTGGAAATAGTTCTAGGTGTGAGCAGCAGAGGGATCTGAACTGAAGCTTCAATTTAAAGTCTATCTATCTATCTATCTATCTATCTATCTATCTATCTATCTATCTATCTATCTATCTATCTATCTATCTATCTATCTATCTATCTATCTATCTATCTATCTATCTATCTATCTATCTATCTATCTATCTGAAATTCAACTGAGCAACAGAATGCTAAAGAAAGGAGAGCTACGTGACTTGTTGGTCGGATTTTCATTCGTGACCATTGTTTGAAAATGAGAAAATAGATATGAGCAGCAGCTGTGTGAATGAAAATGTCTCGTTGAGGTCAGAGGTCAGATGAGAGCAGACTAGTCTGAGGTGATAGCGAAGCACCAGGAGCTCAATAACAACTGGTTCCAACCAAGGTCTGCAGAACACCAACTCTACCTGAACATGCTGAACCTTGAAGCAGATGGACGACAGCAGCAGGAGACCTCACAGGTGTCCTTCTGTCAGCTAAACCGAGGCTATAATTCACACAGGATCACCAGAACTGGACCAGAAGAGACTGGAGAAGCGTTTCTTGGTCTGATGAGTTTCAGCTGCAACATTCAGATAGTTGGTCAGAATTTGTTGTCAACAACATACAGTAAATGCATGCTATCCTACCTTGTACCAATGCTTCAGGCTGCTGCTGGTGTAATGGTGTGGGAGAGATTTTCTTGTCCCACTTTGAGTTCTAGTTTAAACTCCCCTTCTGTTGCTGCATGTCCATTCCTTTATGACCACAGTCTTCTGATGCTACTTCAAGCAGGATAATGCTCCATGTCACAAAGAGCAGAGCAGAGTCACCTCAATCCAGATCAGAACCTTTGGGATGTAGTGAAACAGGAGATTCACATCATGTTCAGCTGACTGTGTGATGGTGTCACATCAATAAGGACCAGAACCTCAGAGGAATGTTTCTAGTACCGCGTTGACTAATGACATGAAGAATTAAGGTGGTTCTGAATAATGAAACATGTTATGCACCACATATATATTTTGGGGGGAGATCAAAAACATTGTTTGTTTGGTGTACATTTTAAAGTAGCATCACTTTACAGTAAACCAGAGCAAACAGCAGCCTCCCATCAGGGAGAAAAACAGCTCCTGAAATGTTTCACAACTTTGGTGTAGACATAAATCCCCTGGTTCTGAATCCCCGCTGATATAAATATCATATTACCTACTATTACAGCAGCTCCTCTTTATTATTATTATTATTATTATTATAAAAATCGACCCTGAAGCCTAACGTGGTTCCTCTAATGCCTTTACTTGTACATGTCTGCGCTTCAGGTGGGTGCAGCAGACCATGCACAGCCTACTGATTTCAAATAACTCAATTTCCTCATTGGACCCCCTTTGCTGGCGCGCGCCTGCGCCCGCGTGTTCACGCGCCACCCCCTAGCGCGCGCGAGCCGCGGAGAAGTTATTATGTAAGATGTTCCCAATCACATCTCAGCCAGTCTGAGGTCGCTCTAACAGACATCTCAGCTCCTATCAGTGAACCTGGCAGCGCACAACCCTCCTCCTGGACCCCACTGAAGCTGCGTCCCAGGAGAAGGAGCACCAAGGTAAGAAACGACGGATAATCTCACGGTTAATGAGAAAACAGTCATTTACTGATAGACTGGGATGGACTTTAATAAAAGCTCTGATGAATATTTACACTTCTATGGCTTCTTTACGAGTTTAAAACAGCTTTAAGGCTAAATTAGCTGCAGTTACGGGACTTGTGCTTTTCTTATTTACCTCTGAGCCCACCATAAAAGTGTAGGTAGGGCTGGTGCTTTCCTCTGAGTTCAATTAGTGCTGATGCGGTCGTCAATCAGTCACGTGACCGATCAAAGCGAATGTTGAGGGAAAAAATGTGCAAAGAAATCCCAAGATAAATGAAGCATTCTCAGACTATATTCACGCTTCATTTGCACATCAAGGCTGAATGTCAGTTTTTAGTAAATTTCCTTGCAGCGTTGCTTCTCCTCCCAGCACACACACACACACACACACACACACACACACACACACACACACACACACACACACACACACACACACACACACACACACACACACACACACACACACACACACACAAAAACACAGCGATTCATCACGTTAAGTGTCCAAATCCTGACATAAATAATCTGCATCAAGGCTGCAGGAGGAGCAGGTCTCAGAGGCAGGAACTTAGGCAGAAAGATTTAGTCAAGTTAAAGTTATGCACATTTTCCTGTTTGTTTGTTTGTTTGTGAGGCTGGCTGATTACCACTGATGATAGCAGCACATCATGGGTCATTACAGAGACAGCCACAAGCTATTAATGCCCTACCTGTCAGCATTTATCATTGTTAAAGAGTCCTCTGTTAAAAATGATATATCCTTCAAATCCTGCAGATGTAATTCTGTTTGCATAGCTGTGTTGGAAAACTAATATCTGGGGAATCGAGCCGTGGGCAAATCATATTAATCAGTTCTTTTTTTGGTGCAGGCTGTCAGAGTGTAGACGTCCACGCACATTATTTAGACATTATTGGCCTTATTGTAATGAAGTTGTATTTCTGTAATGTTTTCCGGTCCATTAATTTGTGCTGCTGGAGCTTGTAAGGACCACATGTTGATACAGGGAGCTGCTGTGAATGTTCAGGGATAAAAACAGAAGAAATTCCCAAAGTCAAAATGGGGCGAAAAAATAACAGTGAGGAGAAATGAGCATCTCTCTAAGAATACTCATTATCCCCGTTAGAGATTTAAATCAGCAGGTTATTATAGCATTGCTTCAAAATCTGATGTTTCCTTGATGATGTTTCATCAGTGCAGCAGTTAGAAGATAGAATGTGTGTGTTCCTCTCACAGCCTTATATCAGCAGAACACACTATGTTCATTTCCCTCGTACATTTCTCTTGTTCTAATGCTGAATGTGCACAAAGTGTCATTTAGTAAGAAACACAGACACTTGTCAGTTTACGTCCAAATAAAATCTAATATAAAAGAGTGAATAAAAAAGAATCCCATCTCAGCAACTTAAAAAATATGTTTTGACCTTTTGATAAATTAAATAGAGTTTATGTCCTTTAGAGCTGGTGAGGTAACAGCTGGTTAGAACTAAGATCAAAGTGTATTCAAACAGCTCCCATCTTCTACATTTTATAGCAGTTCATGTGACTTTTTTATCAACCTTTACACTGCCATCATTTTTGGATTGCACAGGTATTTACATGGAATTGTAAATATCACAAGCAGCAGCAAAATGTAGCAGCTTCAGTTCATCCAGGGGTCACGTCCAGCTGGAAATTATTCATATTTTCCCTAAATTAACCTCATGATTCCAAATTAATCATTCATTTCAATCAGTTAATTTTTAAAGCCACAGTTCACAACACAAGTCATCTCAAAACGCTGAACAAAGCAACAAATCCAAACCGTTTCAGGTCCAAATTCAGGCAGTGAAGTTTTAATCATATCAGACTGATAATAAAATGACAATTAATCAAATTTGACTTAAACAAGGCTGGAAAAATACATTTGCAGTTTTCTTGCAAGTCACAATTTACATTTTGTTCATCTTACCTCCTTTTCCCCATTTCTTTAGGTTACACGTGAACATTGCCGCAACGACTACTTGAGATTATGGAACAGGGGCAACTGAAAGATGCATGTTTTCATGAAGTAATCACAGCAGGTGTGACACATTAGACTCGTTTTCTCCCCTGGCTTTGAGCTGAGCCAAGAAAAGCCATCATGGAGCTGCAGCACAACACCAATCATAACCAAGCCCTGTGGAAAGAGATACCGTGGGATTCCACTGAAGACTGCTCCCTCTCTGTTGGTGGCACCACTTTCCTTATCATCGCTTACAGCACAGTGATGGCAGTGGGCCTCATCGGGAACGCTTGCCTGGTGTTTGTCATCACGCGGCACAAGGAGATGCAAAATGTCACCAACATCTTCATTGCCAACTTGTCTTGTTCTGACATTCTAATGTGCATAATATGCCTTCCAGTCACTATTATCTACACGCTGATGGACCGGTGGATTCTGGGAGATGCTTTGTGTAAGCTCACACCCTTCATTCAGTGTATTTCTGTCACTGTCTCCATCTTCTCCCTCGTCCTCATCGCCATGGAGCGCTACCAGCTCATTGTCCACCCGACAGGATGGAAGCCTTTGGTGAGCCAGTCCTACTTGGCAGTGGCTGTCACCTGGATTGTGGCCTGCCTGATCTCAGTACCTTTACTCAAGTACAGTGTACTTACATTGCCTTTCCAGAACCTGAGCCTCCCCCTCCCTGTCAGCGACCACCATATTTGTATGGAGCTGTGGCCATCTGTTCAAAAGCGACGTGCTTACACCACCTCCCTGCTCGTCTTCCAGTACTTCCTTCCGCTCACCCTCATCATGGTCTGCTACCTGCACGTCTACCTGCGCCTGAGGAGGAGGAAAGATATGGTGGAACGTGGCAGGAACACTACTCAAAAGAAGAACAAGGGTTCTTCGAGGATCAATGCCATGCTGATCTCCATCGTGGTGGCGTTCGCCCTTGCCTGGCTCCCTCTCAATGTCTTCAACACGGTGTTTGACTGGAAGCACGAGGCTATCCCTTCCTGTGGCCACGACATCATCTTTTCATTCTGCCACCTCACGGCTATGGTCTCTACATGTGTCAACCCCATCATCTATGGTTTCCTCAACAGCAACTTCCAGAAGCAGCTGAAGTCCACCATGTTGCGCTGTCGCTGCTGGGGGGCAGCAGATCGGTACGAGAGCGTCCCGCTCTCTACTGTCAGCACAGAAGTCACCAAAGGGTCAGTTTTAAGTAATGGATCCATCACTGTCAATACATAAAGTCCCAGTCCCACTTAAGAGACAAGGAAACTAGTGGGGGGCTCCTCAGCCACCTTTGTCATCATATGGGGATTATTTTGCTTTCTTGAACTCAAAAGAAGGACAGTGCAGACATTTGGCCAGCTTGGCACGGTGTTCCTGATTTATTACGAGCTCACACTTGAGAGGAAGTAGATAACAAAATGATAGTGCAAAGGTTGGACAAGTTAAACTACTGTTAGACGACCGAGGACACTACATGAGCTCATAGATGCAGCCTCTATGATCCATCATCGCTGAACTGTGGGCTCACACAAACAAAGAGAACACTTTAACTGTTGTTTTCTCTCAAAAGCTATAAAATCCATTCAGAAGTCATGTTTATATAAATATCAGCTGTTATCAGAGGCTTTGACACTTTTAACTGCTATAAACATGGTGAATCACCAGAGACAAAAGCAAAGCAAATATTCTTTTTTTTTTATTGCGCTAATGTTGGTGAACATATTAAGAGGAATGTGAACTGTGATGTGTTAATGATTATCAACTGAAAAGCTTCTCTTGCAGCTGAAGGAAGCAGTATTCGTTCATTAGATGTGGCTCTGAGCGTTTATTTACTGGTAATGTTTTTCTTATTAACTAAAATCACCACCACCGCTGGAACAGACTATTAGAGAACCTTGGTAGGAGCTGTGTGCATCTCATGCTGTCGGATCAGGTCTGAACTCCAGTATGTATATATGTGAGTGTGTGTGGGATAGTGTCGCTCATAAAATGTGTCACACAACAATCATATATCAGCTGCACAAAAACAAAATAAAAGTGACACTGGATGACTTAGAGCAGGTCTCTTCTGCCGTATAAATGTCACATGACAGTTAACGTTTATAATGTCTAACATAAACAGCACGTCTGGCATCGCAAGTAGTAATCTGCAGTTTGTCACTTTGAGCTTTTTTAAATCATTTATGTTAGGTTTACTGATGTGTTGTCATATTTGTGTTGGACCTCTGGGAGTTCGAGCATCAAGCAGCTCAACTGAAGAAGCCTCTTGCTTTTTAATTTTCTCTGCCTCACAATGTTTGTGTATTAGGAACCAGTTTTCTCATTTTGATTCTTAAAGTTGGAATTAATTCATGATTTTGCAATAAACTTTTAAATGACTTGTCTCAAATTTCAGTTGTCTGTTTTGAAGTTATTTTCCTATTTCAAAAGCTCTTTACAGGAACTGGATCATCCAGCAGTGTAGCTGATTTTAAACTTGAATCTGCATCTTCATGGATTTTCTTTGTTAATAAATGGGTAGTTTTCCCAAAGAGCTTGCAATTACTTGAAACCTAAACTTATACAGTATAGCCAACCTTTGTGATCTCTGTTTGAAGTGGATGTCAGTTAATTTATCAGCTACATCTGGGTCAGGACATTTCACCTTCCTGTTCTCAAAGAATAACAAAGAAAATTTAAATTTATGAAGAAACACTGAACTGTGCCAGTGCAGCTTTTCAACATAAAGTAACTCTTTTATAAGTTATAGAAAGAGAAGTTACAAAAGACCCATCACTTTCAGAGAATAATGAGTTGTGAACTAATGGACCTTCAGGGTGAGCACACGGCACACTGGGGGTTTCTGATGAAACTAGTCTAATAACAATGACAGAGTATACATGAAGGAGTTACTGAAGAATTTGTTTGCAAATACCTCAACATGCCAGCAGGACATTCCTGAAACCCCTCAGGAAGGCATCCTGACCAGATGCCCAAACCACCTCAGCAGGCTCCTCGGACTTGGAGGAACATCGGTTCTGCTCCTGGATGTCTGAACTCCTCACACTTTCTCTAAGGCTGAGCCGAGCCACTCTGCAGAGGAAACTACTGTAATTTCTTGTTTTCACAAACTCATTCTTTTGGTCATTAACCAAAGCAGATGACCATATAGGTGAGGGTGTAAATCAAGAGCTTTGCTTTCTGGCTCAGCTCCCTCTTCACCCCAGTAAACTGGTTCAGTGTCCACATCACTGTAGACTCTGCCCTGATCCACCTGTCCATCTCCCTCCTTCCCTCATGAACGAGACCCCGAGATACTCCTCCACTCGAGGTATGGCCTCCAGAGATAGCAACATATCATTCAAAAATCTCCCCAAATCATACAAATTTAACTGATTGTGATCAACTAAAACTACAATAATAAAGTCTAACTTTTTGGGACTTCTTTAGGCTCTACACATAATGTTTTACTGTGAAGTATGCCTGAGCTACAGAGGTCCAGAGAGGGATGGGTTTTCTCAATCATTTCACCAACATCCCACTGAGATTCATGTGGAAAACATTCTGTTTTTCGTGCATGGTTTTATATGAAATGTACTTCTACCATAGATCAGCACACTATTCCTAAATGAGGTACAAGTTTTAATGTTTTAGTTTTGCATCATTTATCCCACGAGCTTCTGGAGGGGATATAAATTTGTGACAGAAATGAAAGAATATTAGGACAAATGGTGCTTCAGTGGTCGTGCATTAGCAATATTTAAATCTCAGAAAACCTTTTTATCACTGTGTATTTTTAAATAATCACAAATAATCTCCACAAAATATATATTTTTCATTGATTCCACAGTTTACCAGCTGTCATTTATAAAACTCTCATCAAGTAAATTAGTATGGATTATTCTACATTGATTCAAGAGATAACATTTTTATACAAGAGCTAAATCAGTCCTAATTAATATGACATTATTGCTGATTGTGTCAAAAAAGACATAAAAGTCATCCTAATGTTGACATGCTGGACAAATCTGGATCTTTTCAAATCATCTGGCAGCCATTCTTTGATCTTCTAGTTCAGCAAGATAACAATCCCAACTGATATGTGACCCCAACTCGCCATCTTCCTCGCTCTTAGAAATTTATATTGAAACTGTGATAATAATGATGCACCTGCACTTTGTGAGTAATGAAAGCACAGATTTTTTTCCCTTTTATAATTTTTCCCTTTTATCATTATTATCATCATTGTTATTATTTTCCTCTTCTTTTCTTTTTAGCGTCTCCTTTCCTGTTTAACAAGCCAGAATTGTTGGAATTCTGTGATTTTTTTTCTGTATAAACTTGTAAAAAACTGCAATAAACAAATAATAATAAAAATAACTCATCCTATTAACATTTCAAGCAGTTCACCGTCTCTCTGTGCATTATGTAAGTAATGTCTGTGATTGCAAACATTGTGGATGTCCTTGTAGCAGTGAGTTAATGTTCTTTTTAGTGCAGGTGATGTTAAACTGCATGGGGTTGGAAGAAAACTATTAGGAATTTCATTCTGGAAAACCATTAAAAATACTGCTTCTTTCTAAAAAGACAAAAGTCCAATTTAGAAAACAATTAAAAGTGTATCTTACAGAAAACACAACCTGTTTCTACACTAAGTTGTTTTCCAAAGAAGCTTTAGCTGGTATAAGAGCTCTCGTCGCTCCTTATCTTCACAAACTGTTCTTCTGCTGTCTTGGCCTGAGGTGACCTTTGCAGCCTGTAAATGTCTTCTGCTCTTTTATATTTCACTCCTCTCACCTGTCTTCTTTCAGCAATTCACTGAGTGAAGAAGCACTCATCGTTTTGTTAGGAATAAAGAATCCCAGATGCCGGAGGTGCTGACAGGCTCCAGTAGCACTTAGCAATGAGTGGAACTTGAATTATGCCGTTTTGTGTTGTTAACCATTGTAGCTGTGCTTGGGGCACATTACTGTGCTATGAAATGAAGCTCAGCTGGAGACAAACACTTAATGAGTCCACCAGGCCAGACGCCCCCTGTCAGTGGAGCAGTTCCAGAAAGATTATCATCTTGGCTCCCTGCATTTTAATTTAGAGAGATCCTCATTTAAGCAATCTCTCCAGATCACTGGAACAACGGGAACTAGTTGGCCAGGGATTTACTTCAAGCTGTTGTTTTGAGCCTTTAGATTCTCCTCGGTCTTTTTTGCCTGATTTCCCAATCTGTTCATTCATTGTTTATATTTTCTTATCATCTGAGTGTCATCCAGCACTCATTCTGACATGATCACCCACAGCACATACAGGGCTAACTGACTGCAAGGTCTTTAAAACGGCAATAAAGTATTAGTCAGCCTTTCACTCTGTTAGCAAAATAGTTCATGAACCACTGTCACGTTTGACAGGGTGGGGATTCAACATCAAGAGGAGGAAGGAGGCAAGGAGACAGAAACTACAACTAAAAACACTTTAATAGAAAACAAAAGGCTGATGTGCCAGCAACAACACAAAACTAAACCAAGAAAACCAACTGGTGCATTGGGAGAGAAAACACAGGGGGGACAGGACTTACAGAAACAGGATGACATCGACTGCAGGAGCATCTGACTGGGAATGAATGACCTGGCCTGGTGCAGGAGGAGGAAATCAGAGGGATGAGGAGCAGCTGTGTGATTGGAACTGAACGAGGAGCAGGTGTGCAGAAAGACAGGAGGAGTGGAGAAGATACAGCAAACACAAAGGGGCACAGGTCACAACAACCACAGGATTGATTTTAATGACACTTTCAGAAAGTTATCAGGTGAACATCTTAAACACATCAAATATATGTTTATGCATAACTGCGTTGAAATGTTTTAACTTAGTTTCATCATGCCAGACAATCTAATCATTTTCTTAGAAAATAAAAACAATCACGGAGTTGCAGTGCTGTTTTTATTATCAACATCTTGGTAAAATACTAACATCTGGATGTGATCAAAGCATTTATGGGTCAAACACATAAACCAGCTCAGTCAATATTTCCTTGCTTGACTATTTTCCTTTTGAACTGACCCAGTGGTTTCACCTTGCATCAGTCATATCCTCATATCATGTCAGGCTGTAGTATCTGCTTTTATTATTTTATTACTTTGGATATATTACAACAATAGTATATGACAACCTGCTAATGATCAGGGCCTGGATTACAGTATGTGCATGAAATCCTCCCAAACACACTAATGTCAAACTCTTCTGCATGTTTCTGGTTTTAAATATAAATCTGGGTTGCAGCTACCAGATTTATACTGTAGGTCTGCTGTCTGTAAACACACAGTGCCTTATGTACTGACATCATCTTCAGTGTTGTCTTTGATTAGTTAAATGTGTCTTACTGGTCTCTGTGAAACTAATTAGAAGTAATTAGTGGCCTTTGTGGCTGAGGGAGTCAGTGCTCAGCAGGGTGCATATCTTAGTTGCTTTTTAAACTCATTCACACGCCATAATATTTGAGTCTAAAAGAATAGAATGATTCATTATGCAAAACCAGCTACAAGCGATTTATGTTGCAAACCTTTGGTTTCACAATGTAGAACAAGACTGGCACAGAGACACTGCTGCAGTAGGTATTGATCTTGAGGAAACAATGTTTGTGCTGCTGCGTCTCATCTGGTGATTTCTGTCAGCTGCAGGTCACTCGTAGAGGTTATCTGGCCAAAGAGCTGAGTCTGCATCCTGCTGGACTTGTTCCCGATGCAGGAATCTGTCAGGGCTGCCTCTTGTCTCTGATACTTATTGTGGTGTTTCCTGGGTTGGGGGATACATTTCTGCCTGAAACAGAGGACTTCAGGTATGTTGGTGTCTTATTCACCAGTGATGGTAGAGTGGAAAGATGCATGAGGGTTTGTCTGCAGTAATAAGAGTAATACTCTTCTGCTGTGGTAAAGAAGGAGCTGAGCAAAAAGGAGAAGCTTTTGATGAACTGGTCTGTCTGCAGTCTCACTTATGTGGTCACAAGATTTACATACAAACAGGTGAAATGAGCTTCCTCTGTAGAGATCCAGCAAGGAGCTCCATCACCTGGAAGGATGTCAGAGTTGAGCTCCTGCTCCTCCACATCTGATGTGGTTTGACCATTTGAATAGGGTTCTTGTCTCCTGGAGGGTTTCTGGGAACGCCCCGCTGAGAGGAGACCACTGGGGCAGACCCAGCACTCCCCAGAGGGATAATACAGGTACATCTACAAAATATTTGAAATTTGTGAAAAAGTTCATAATTTTTAAGATTCATTACAGCTCAAGCCTTTGATTCTTGTAATGTTGATGAGTGTGGCTTACAGATCCACAAAACCCCCAATTCAGTGTCTCAGAAACATGAATATCACATTAGATGAAGGATAAAAGCATTTTAACAGAAATGTCAGGCTTCTGAAATGTCTGTTCTTTCTATGAACTCCATACTTGGTTGGGCCTCTTGTGCATGAATTACTGCATCAGTGCAGCGTGGCATGGAGGCGATCAGCCTGTGGCTCTGCTGAGGAGTGATGAAGCGGTTGTTTTGATAGCAGCCTTCAGGTCATCCATTGTCATGTCTGGTGCCTCATCTTCCTCTTGATAATCCCAACAGATTTTCTTTGAGGATCAGGTCAGACCAGTTTGCTCTCAGAGACCATAACACCATGGTCAGTGAAGCAGCTTTTGGTACCTTTGGTTTGTGGGCAGGTGACAAGTTCTTCTGGTATTGTCTCTGGTTCAGGAGTGGCTCAACACGAGGAATGCAACATTTGTACCCCATAGGATCTGATGTGGTATATGTTCAATGAAAACGGCTGTAATATCATCAGCAACAAAAATAACAGACAATCTCCTATTGTGTGTGTTTGCTGATTAATAACAGTTTCCATTGAAGATAAGTGTGTGTTCGCCCCGTTTGTTCATTGGCAGGATATTATAAGCTGTTGCTTTCCTGTCAAATCACCAAGGTGAATAAACGTCGATTTCTAATTCAGTTTGTTTAATTTTCATACTCTGTTGGCAAACACACGTTCAAAGTTCAAATAATTGTCATGTTGATTATCCAATAATAATTAATCAACTTTATAATCCAGAGGAAATTGTAGAGTGTACATGGGGTGAGGAATCAGAAAGCTAATGAAATGGCCTGAGGCACATTTTTATTATTATGAACACAACAAGGTCCTGACAATTTTAATAAATCTCCTTCTGGGGGAATCTGATACACTCTTGAGAACAAAATGAAATCTGGAGTAGATGTAGCAGCAGTCAGATGGGTTTGTTTAATTAGACAGAACTAAATTAAATTCAAGGGTGGAGTTTTACATTGGTGTCTGCTGCCCTCTGGTGGCAGAAAATCTAAATCAGTCTTAGCTCATCACCATCAGCCTGGATCTATTTAATGCTCTGATAAATCTATTGTTTGAATATAGAATGATAGTAAATTAGATGGTTTTTTATTCATAAGAAAAACATAATTTATATAATTTTCTCTTTTTTATCAGAAGGCACTTTTAAAAGATAATTACAGCTTCATTTATTTATTTTTGAATGTTTATTAAAGTCAGAATTTGTATTTTGTGGAGGATACATTTTTAAGCTTTCACTTTAAAACTTTAATGTCACATTTCTAAAAGTCTTATTTGAGGTTTGTTGTATTTTTACTACACAACCACAAAGGGAGCCAAAGACCAAACAGTCACACAAGAAGTCTCGCTGCTTTCTACTTTCATTGTTCCTAAATGAACTCCTCTGACCTTTTGTCCTCAACTATCTGCTTCCCCTTGGTTTAAAATGCCCTTATTTGGAAAATGGCTTTATTCCCTGTTTATTGCTAATGTGTTAGAACGTTTTCACTTAAAAAATGTTATGTCAAATGTCAAAATGTTGAGGATACAAGTTGGAAAATTGATCCAAAAATATCAACATACATTTTACAAAAAAAAAAAAAAGGAAAATGTCAAGAAAACAGTTGAGTTCTGTGGACTCTATTACAGAGCCAGAAGCACCTCATAAAATGCCTCGTAGTTAATAGTTTACTCTGTAAAACCACACTAAGTTACAATATCGATACAAATGGAAGAAATGCTTCAGGAGGGACCTGGCTGTCTAGCATCTTGTCCTATTTGTGTTTCATATATAAAATTAACCTAAAGTTCTTAAGAAAGATGTAAACTTGGGTATGTGTGCTCATATATTTTTCTGTTTCTACATGTTTATCAAATGTAAAAGCCACAAGTTTCAGATGCAAGAAAATATCAGCTAAACCCACATTTCTTATTGTAAAAACTCAAAAAGGATCTACTTGACTTTAATGCCCTACAAGGGTTAATAATGAGCATTTAAATCAAAACTTTATTTGAGCTTTCTTCTCTTCTCCAGCAGGGTGCCACCTCACATTTAGTTCAATGTATTTTACAATCTTAAAAATGCAAAAACATTTTATTATAGGACATAAGAAATGAAATGCATTGGCTGGAAGATTAGCACACATGTTTATAGTTGTAATGAAATCCCTATAATCCTGTCTAATCACACGATGATGGTTCTAAAGACAGAACAAACAACCTTTTTAGTGGAAAGAAGAAAAGATTCATCCATTACTCTTTTACTGATGAAACAAGTTAATAATATAAAGTTTAAATCTGTTGTAGACATTTAGGGTCAAATCCACACCTCGAAGAACCCAAAACAAACTGGGCTGTATTAAATGTTTCTCTACATCCAGTTAAACTACTACCAAAGAGTTAAAACCAACTTGATCTAAATGTATTAAATGTGTTCTTATATATATTTATTTGTAAAAGGATAATAATCATTATTTAGTCAACTCAAATAACTCCTCACTTCCTAATGGTTCAGATATCAGAGATATGACCAGTCTCACTACTGGAGGCCTAACTTCACTCTGAATGATGTAAACAAGATAACAATGGATATGATATTTTGGGGAAGAAAAAACCTATAGCATAACCATCAGTGTCTGCAGCTTTTCACATGATTTAAGTGAAGGAAAGAAAACAACAGAAAACTTAAAGCAAAAAATTCTTTATTCTTGATTTCATTCATTAATGCCATGCAGCAATGACAAGAAGGATTTGCTGAAATTATCATTTATCAACACGTTATTTTTTATAGGATCGGTGTTCATTTCCTCTGTCACTTCCCTGGAAAAAAGAAAGTATTCAGCTAGTTATCAGAACCTGGACGTTTTTCATTTTGATCAAACAAAACTTACAAGAATTCCTTTCATTCTGTATATTTTGGCAAAGGGGGGTTCCTCTTCACAGTCTAGAACACTGCAAGGTGCATCCATGTGTGAAAACCCCTCGACTATCTGTTGCAGGAAAACAATTAAGGAGAGTTTTGTAAAACACCTCTGAGTGGTAAATAATCAAAGAAGAAGTGAGATGTACTTACGTTGTCCAGAGTGTTCTGAAGCCCGCCCAGTTCCCTCTTCCCTCCTGGGCTCAGTCCAAACGACCAGTGCTGACAGCAGCCCGGCAGCACC
Source organism: Callopanchax toddi (assembly GCA_006937965.1). Classification (NCBI taxonomy): domain Eukaryota; kingdom Metazoa; phylum Chordata; class Actinopteri; order Cyprinodontiformes; family Nothobranchiidae; genus Callopanchax; species Callopanchax toddi. Next base: position 408,296 of record SSNR01000399.1, read on the forward strand.
ACGGTCCCCAGCAGCAGCAGCCACACAACAAAGGTCTTTACAGCCATTCTGAGAGAGACAGAATAAAGCTCTGGCTGCACAAAAATACAGTGTGATTCTCATTTTCTTGAAGTTAAATCTAAACCAGGTCATAAATCAATGCTGTTTTACCTTTCATTCACAAAATGGGGAACTCCTCCAACCCAGTCTGCTATCCTCCATGAATGATGCTGCATAGTTTGCTTTAAATAAGCCCGAGTTGTTGTTTTTTACCCATCACTTCACTACAGGAGGGCCACAAAGTGGGATTAAGCAGCACCAGGCACACTGGCAACCCACAGAGCTGTTTTAAAGATGAGACATTTCCCCGCTGTGTAAAGAGCATGGTGCTCATCAAACAGCAGGCCGTGTCCAGATGCTCATCATGATGAGTTTTGAATGTGCTTTTATTTGTAGATGTGGATAAAGTTTTTGGTGACCTTTAAAGAACTAACGTTTCTCTCCAGAAAGCAATAATCTTGAGACTTTTTTGGACCCTGAACAGATTCAAGACATCCTGATCCAGAAGCAGCAAACAGAACATAGCCTCCTCCATGATTCAGTGTTCTTTTCTCTTTATGATTCATTTCTGTCTCTGTGACCCTAGAGCTGATGTCATTTAGCAAATAGCTACAGTTTTATCTCATCTGTCCGAAGGACGTCCTCCTTGAATCTTAGTGGCTCTTCAGTAGGACTTCTGTTAATCCTGTCTTTTAGAATGTATTTTTAAACAGTGGTGTCCTCATCAGTCGTCTTCCATCAAGTCCACTTTGGCTCAAACAGGGACTCATGGTGTGATCTGATGTACCTTGACCTTGGAGTTGACCTCAAATTTCTTTGGAAGTTATTTTGGACTCAGTCATCATTATTCATCTGTTTTGAGGTCACATCCAGTGAGGCTGTCTACAGTCCTGTGGACCTTAAACTTCTGAATAATCTGTCCATTTAGGAACATCGAGCTGTTTGGAGGGTCTTCTAGATGTTTGGAGGGTCTTCTAGATGTTTGGAGGGTGTTCTAGATGTTTGGAGGGTCTTCTAGATGTTTGGAGGGTGTTCTAGATGTTTGGAGGGTGTTCTAGATGTTGGAGGGTGTTCTAGATGTTGGAGGGTGTTCTAGATGTTTGGAG
>SSNR01000399.1:410243-439481 GCA_006937965.1 Callopanchax toddi
GGTCTTCTAGATGTTTGGAGGGTGATCTAGATGTTTGGAGGGTGTTCTAGATGTTTGGAGGGTGTTCTAGATGTTTGGAGGGTGTTCTAGATGTTTGGAGGGTGTTCTAGATGTTTGGAGGGTGTTCTAGATGTTTGGAGGGTGTTCTAGATGTTTGGAGGGTGTTCTAGATGTTTGGAGGGTGTTCTAGATGTTTGGAGGGTGTTCTAGATGTTTGGAGGGTGTTCTAGATGTTTGGAGGGTGTTCTAGATGTTTGGAGGGTGTTCTAGATGATTGGAGGGTCTTCTAGATGTTTGGAGGGTGTTCTAGATGTTTGGAGGGTGTTCTAGATGTTTGGAGGGTGTTCTAGATGTTTGGAGGGTGTTCTAGATGTTTGGAGGGTGTTCTAGATGTTTGGAGGGTGTTCTAGATGTTTGGAGGGTGTTCTAGATGTTTGGAGGGTGTTCTAGATGTTTGGAGGGTGTTCTAGATGTTTGGAGGGTGTTCTAGATGTTTGGAGGGTCTTCTAGATGTTTGGAGGGTGTTCTAGATGTTTGGAGGGTCTTCTAGATGTTTGGAGGGTGTTCTAGATGTTTGGAGGGTGTTCTAGCCTTTAGCTTTCTGGAGGTGGTCTTCTAGCTTTTCCGTTTAACATGCTGGTCAACAATCTCCTGAGGTGACTCCTCAGCTTCCCGTGGTCTGTGTTATAGTCCATGTTCAGTGTCGTACACCCTGATACCAAAACAATAGTCAGTTTCAAGTTATTTCAGAGATTATGGTGGGGTTTTTAAAAAGTACAAAAAACATTATCAATGTTTGTACATAACTTTTTTCCTCCGTTAACCTCATTCTACTGGTTGCCTGTTCATTTTAAAGTAACATTTTTTGAAGCTCTCTATATGTGCTGTCCTACTTCCCTGGGCTGCTCCTGAATGTTTTGTTGTACTTTAACTTATTTTGATTGGGTATCCGTGTTGCTTTATAACGCTGAATGAGCATTTATCTGTAACTAAAACACAAACATGACTCAATAACAGAAAAGGCCTGTTTTCCTCTTTACAGATGTTTATTTTAACAGTCATTTAAAGGAAACATTCCCATAGCTGTGTGCAATAATCACAGACAACTACACCCCTTCCTGTTTGAAACATAAATCTGCTCCATCTTGCATTCAGTGAGGTGTATTAAAATAAACACGTTCACTGATTTTACCTTTCTAGGCAAAATACAGGATATGATTGCCTTCAACATTCATTCTCACAAGCTGAGTACCGACTATTTGACTGAGGGAATATTAGAGTATTGCACTGGAGCAGCTTTGAGCTGCAGCTGGAGAAACTTCACAAGTCACAAAGTTCTTGATGCATGCAAACAAACACTGTCCAACTGGAGCGAAGGTGAGATCCTTTACAAAAACTGAAAACAACACGTAACTGCATCACAAAGACTGTTTTAGGAGGTTTTGGAAGCACTGAATTTGTTTTACCATGAAGTACATTAACAAGCACCAAACTCTTTTGGTGAGAATGTCTATCTTGACACAAGTTAACGTACATGTGTGCAAAGAGACTTAAAGCAGGATTAAGTTGTTTAAATGTGGATAGGAAGAATGTTTCAGGCAAACACAAGTTAACAATACAAACACATTAGAGCAATATAAATGACACAAAACATTTCACAATTCTGTATCACATTCAAATGCATGCAACTGTGGACCATACACACACTGAATTACATAAAGAGGTAGATTCACAGAGCACAAAACGAAAGAAAGCAACATCTGAAAGTAGGACAGGAGGAAGTTCACAGCTCTAATCAGGTATTGCATATTCAAGCTGTGTGTAGAACTTGCTGTAGCATAGTTTAGTGGTGCACTAACAGCACTCGTAGCCTTTCAGACCGTGCTGTTGTACAGTATGGCTTTGGCTTGCATTGCTTCTTAAATCCAGCTAATATAAGTAACACACTTAAGGAGGAATATATTGTGTGTGGACACAGTAATTGGTAAAGAAACCCCTTCTGTTTCTGCTACAGCAGCAGTCAGTGAATCTCAGCTTTACTGCTCACTGAAAGTCTGATTTGGACTCTTAGTTGCACCTCAAGTAATATAAAATAATAATAAATAAAGCAAAATATAAAACAAGTCAGACCACTGAACCAGACACATCAACACACATGACAAACACTTAGTCTGTTTTGGTGATATATGCAGCCGAACATTTAAAAATACACACTTACAACCCTGGATCATTTCTAGTGCAAGATATTTAAAGCTAGCGTGATATTGGCAGAAAGCCAGGGATGTGCATCCAGTTACCTGCACGGCAAACAGGTCGAGCAAGATTAAAAAAGGAGGAACAAACTATGATAAGCTGGTGGGATAAAAAGGAGAAGAAAGAAGCCAGCTGGACTCTCAGGTGTGTACAGGTGAGTTATCTGACACTCTGAGACATGTGCAGAGGGGTCAGCATCTCTTCAAAAATGGCTCCTTTCACATTGGACCCTCGCAGGTTGGCCTCTTGAAGATCGCAACCAGACAAATCACAGTTCTGAGAAAAAAAAAACAAAGGCAGGAGGAAATTATTCACAAAGAACTCTATGGTTATTTAAAATAGTAAATATGAAAATGAGAACTGTGGTGAAACGTTGAAGATTGTAGCTGTTTTAAGACAGTAGCATTCCCCTTTGGGTCCATTTGAACAGTATTAAAATGTCTGAATGAACCCATTGTCTACAACGAGTAAGATAGTAGTTATTTATAACTTATACACAAAAAAAGCAGCTTAGAGTAGCAAGAAAATCTCTTTAATTTACTCCAGTAAAAGCACCATTTGTCATCAGAAACCAGCTCTATTTGGAGTTGTAATAAAAAGTTCCAATAAAAAAAAAAACAACCAGAGGTCTGAAAATTACTATTGTTCTGTGTTGCATTAGCTTCTATTAACCTATAACAGATGCAGTGGATCTAGTGATGAATACGCTAAGGCTTAGCAAATAATACAGCCTATTATAGATAACCTATACGTTAAATATATTTTGACCTTATTTCATATTTTTTGTCTTTAAAACATTGTCCTATGTGAGACCACCCTCTGAGTCAGCTTGTATGGATGCTTTTAAAGCTAATCCCATCTGACAGCTTTAATTCACCTCCAGATCTGTCCCTGCTAAAGTGGCTCCCCGCAGGTTGCAGTTCTTCAGCTTTGCGTTTTTGAGAGTGGCCACACGCAGGTTGATACCCGTCATCTGGCTTCCTTCCATGTCAACTCCCTTCAAGTTTGCGCCTGCAAAAAAAAAAGCATCATGTTAAAATAAGATGATAAACATAAAGGTGTTTTTAAAAGCAAACACTGATAAAAAGTTGTGATGTATTACCTTCCAGGTTGGCTTTAAGTCCAGATGGATCTTCAAAGTTGCATCCTTTGAGAGAAGCTCCCTCAGCGTTGCAACAGAGCATCTTCACCCCTTGTAAGTTAGTACCCTTCAAAACAACAATATAAAGATTCCTTAGAAAGATGTTGCTTAGAAATTAAAGATAAGATGTGAGCAAAACCCATAAAATGTTTTCTAATTAAAAGGCAGGTCAACAAATAAATAAAAATAATCCAAAAACAAACATGGCAGACAAGATGTAGGCAGAAAAAGGAGAATTTTTGCATTTTTCTATTCACATCCTCACTCACATCCAGGTTGGCTCCAGAAAGGTCGGCCCGCTCCAGATTAGAACAGCACAGATTAGCATGTGACAGATTGCAGCGGCTAAGATTAGCCATCTTGAAATTGATATAGCGCAGATCAAGTCTGGACAGATCAGCACCACTGAAATTAAGTCCCTAAAAAACAGGAGCAAGAATATCAAAATAAAATCCAACATTTTCACTTGATTGTGTGAGATGAAACATATTCTGTCAGCTCTACCTGACAGCGGAGCTCTGACTTGGTGGAAGTTGCCAAAAGAAAACGTACAAACTCCTTGCGGGAAATGGGAGAGTGGTCCTCAGGTGGCTGAGAGTTCTGTTAGGTAAGCAAGAGTGAGTAAATCATCAAAGATTCAGGAGGGTGACTTCATCATTCAGGACATTTCACACTACCTTGATTGCTACTTCCAGCTGTTCAGCCAGTTGCTCGATTCCAAAGAACCGAGCCTCCTCCAGAACTCCTGGAAGACATTTACAACAATAACATTATGTCCCTATCGGTTTAAAGACTTTTGATTTATGTGAATTAAAGGGTCTGGAAACATTTTAGGTCTCTTACCTCGTACATTTATGCCTTCATTGATAATAAGCTGACCATGTCTCAAATAGTTGAGAATAGGCTCAAAGTATTCAGGGCTGCGGTCAATAAGGTAAGCCCCGTGCTCGTCCTGTTTATTACCCCACACATCTGATGTAAACACAGAGGTTGATTCAGTCTATTCAGAAACACAGTTGACATAAAAAATGAATGCTTGCATTCTGATGGGCTACTGCTCTGTACCTTTCTCACGGAACATGTGAGCCAGCATGCTCTCCGGCTCCTTGCTGACCAAGGTGCTCCTGGACAGGAGGCAGATGCATAAAAATAAAATTTAAAAACAGGACCATACAGTGTTGATAAAATGATTTTATCTCCTACAGATTCCCTGTTTTTTGCTTTTTAGTCATATAAAAGTTTCAGATCAGTACAAATACAAGATGCAGTTTTCAAATGATGATAAGTTGCCCCAGGCCATCACACCACCACCAACACGTCTGACTGTTGGTATGATGATATTTTACTGAACTGCAGATTTATTACCAGTTATCACACGTGCTTTATTGCTGTTGTTGCCACCAACAGTGTTACAACCAGCTATTAGGTTTACGAGTCAATTACTTTTCACATAGGTTGGTTTTTAGCTTTTTTCAATAATAAATAAAATCATCATTTGAAAACTACATATTGTATTTATTCTATTTTATTTGTCTGATATTGAAATTTGTTTGCTGATCTGAAACATTTAAGTGCCAAAAAGCAAACCTGAAAAAATCTGTATGGGACAAAACCATTTTCACAGCACTGTACACTGTGACACATAAATCTAATAAAATGTGTGTTTTTTTTTAGAATTACTGAAACCACAGACACCTCGTGGTGGTGAAGAGACGGCCACCAATGTTGAGGGTTAACCAGTCAGTGTGTGCCCCAGGCTGATCGGATGTCACTTTGGCTTCATTCTGTGGGTCTGAATGAAAAAGGACAAGGAGATGTCTGAAACCATGTGCACGTTTGTGAATGAGTTATTTTTTATTTGATTATGGAAAAAAGTATCAGTGGAAAATTTAACATATCAGACAATTAGTTCATCATGTAGCCCATTATTATTAATTTTATTATTACTGTTAAAGACTCCTGAGGTACAAAATGCTCACCAAGAAATGGATCTCCTTCTGACACATACAGGACATCGTCATCTCTGTTAAAGACAAATAAACACAATTTAAATCCCGTGATACATCCATGACGTTAAAATAACACAACTGTGGTCAAAATCTTACCGAATTAGAGCGATATCATCTATTAGGCCACCCTTTCCATTATATAAGCTGGAGGCTTTGATTCCCAGCTTATTGCTTGCTACAGAGAGTAAATCAGACAAGGTCCCATACACTGCTACAACCTAAAGAAGGAAAAAAATCTTGTTTTATTGTCTTTTACAAAATAACTCTGATACATGAGATATTTTAAATACTAAGTGTGAGAACAGCATGTTGTTATGATTAATGTTAGCATTCACTTATTAATCATAAGTTATTATGGCTACTTGATTTTACTGAGTTAGTGTTAGTGTACTGTGTTAGTACACAACATTTGATAGTAATGTTAGTTAACATGATATTATGAGTAATGTTCGTTACATGATATTACTAAGTAGTTAGTTTACATATCACTGAGTACTGTTAATTTACATTTTATTACCGTGTACTGTTAGTTTACATCATATGATTACTGTTAGTACACATGATATTAATGAGTAATGTTAGTTAACATGATATATTATTTAGTAATGTTAGTTACATGGCATTACTGAGTAGTTTGTTTACAAAATATTACTGAATAGTGTTTCTTTACATGATAGTGCTGAGTACTGTTAATTTACACCATATTACTGAGTAATGTTAATTTACATGACATTACTGAGTACTTTTAGTTCATATCATCATATCACTGAGACTAGTAGTGTTGGTTTTCCATCAGGACTCTATTTGTTCGTTCTGCGGCCCAGATGAGACTCCCACACTCTGAACACACGGACTTTTTACCTACCTTGCCATTTTTAGAAGTTCCGTTGACAAATAAAGTAACTCTTCTCATCCTTTTGTGCGCTTTGGTATAAAGCAAATTTATGAATAAATGTTACCAGTGTCGTTATCTTTTCAGGCAGCCAACTCCTAACAAATGAAGCTGGACAGCTAGCTACATCAGACAACAACACGAGACAAAAGATGCGTTCAAGGCTTTCCGGAAATAAATGTATTATGTTTTTTTTTTTCCTCCTCTTTCATGATAACAACTATAAGGCGAATTTCTAAATTACATGCTTGTCAAAATTGTACTAATAGTAATATATATTTAGTTCCGCCGTGGTTTTTGTTTACCAAGAATGAAAAAGTAAATAAAATAATAAATAATTTAATATTTTTGGATACTGCAAAAAACACATTTTGGAAGAAATGGTAGAAAGGAATAAAGTAAAGACTTGTTAGCTTTGTGATATTATAAAAACTGTTTCGTTTATTATGGCTTCGTGTGCCTTTTAATTTAACTCGTTAAAGCAGAAAAAAACGAAATTTCAGACTACAATAGAACGCTACGTAGAGCTGCAAACAGCAATTGGTCAAATGTTGTGAGGTAAGCGCGTTTCGTGCGTAAGCCAGAGAGTTTGCTAACTGCTAATGCCTAGCCACGCTGAAGTCACTCCAAATGACTAAAACAGCTGCAGTTCACGTTTTTATTATTTATTTATGAGTAATAACATCATATACATTACTGTTGTTGGATTAAACATCAAACGGACTCACAATTATTTAAAAAAAAAACTGGTGGGAGAGCTTAGGATGCTGAAAGCATCAAGGCTGTCGATAACATCAAGTTTGATAAGTTTGTTGGAAATCATAATGTTTATGTTGATTTGTTTTTTGGCAAATTCGAAAACTGGCTTTAAACCTCGAGTCTGAATCGCAGTTAAACATTTGTATCTAATTTTCGCTGCAATGTCTGATAAACACCAGTGTTCATGTTGCTCCCATCCCGTCCCTGCTCACCAGACACTGGATGAAATGGATTTTGAACGAGGTTTGCTTTTATAAGCAAGATTATGATACCTTAGTTAGACTATTGCTTAAAGTTATGCGTCATGGTTGGAGTAGCTGGTGTGTAAAGTGTTTTATTCTGGCTTTGGGTGAGGTTTTTTACTGTGTGTCCTCCCTCTGCAGGTACCTGGTCTGCTGCAATGGATGGAGACTTGGACAGACTCAAGCTCCTCATTCAGAAGGGCACAGACCCAAACCTACGAGACTCTGCTGGGTATACAGCTCTGGTGAGTTTGATCTGACTGCAAATATAGTGGTGTGGAATAAAGGACACACCCCTTCCCCTTTTATAAACATCTTCATTTAGAAACTGCATCTTGTGTTACATGTGTTATTTTTGTCAACATTTACTACATTTTAGTAATCTGGAAGATTTCAGTGTGACAAACATTAAAAAAGAGATTATCAGGAAGAGGACAATCACTTTCACTTTACTATAGTTCAACAAAGACTCTGCTCATGTTCCCAAGTTTGACATCTCGTTATTTTTGTAGCACTATGGGAGTCGCAGTGGACACCTTGATGTTTGTGCATTTCTCCTTGAGAATGGTGCATGTGCCTCACCTCAGACTCCAGGTGGGGCCACACCCCTCCTTCGAGCTGCTTACTGTGGTCATCTGGATGTGGTCGGACTCCTTCTGCAACACGGAGCAGATCCGATGCTCTGTGACGATGATGGTGCATCCCCTTTACATAAAGTACAAATATTTATAAACAAAATCTGATTTAAACAATTTCACAGAAACATTTTTATGATGCTTTAACCAGTGTTTGGTATTGTTCTTTTATTTAATTCTCGAGCAGGCTGCAGAACGAGGCCATACAGAGGTGTGTCAGCTCCTTCTTGAGCACAGTCCAGCACTCTGCAGCCAGGTCAACAAGAGACTTCAGCTACCCCACCAGCTGGCTCAGCAGGGACACTTGAAAGAGCTTTTGGAACCACCTCAGTGATGATCTACTGGCTGTTTAAGAGCCATTCTGAATTCCTAAGATCACACAAATGCCAAAATACAAGGTGAACTCCATTTGAGTCAGGGTTGCTTTCATCTGGACCTGATTCGCAGTTAAATAATGGGGGAATCCTCAATATTACTTTTTCAGGATTATTTAACATGATTACTCATTGAGTTAGGAAATTCAATGCCATTAAGTTTAAGATAACTAACTACAGGCACACATTTCTATCAACAGATTGAGCTGAGCTTTTTTACAGGTGAATAAAATATGAGAGCCTAAATTATGGGACAAAAATGACATTTATTATACTAGAATTCATAAAGACAAACATAAAATAAGTAGATCTATTTATGCTGTCTAAAGCATATCAATAATGTTTATTTTATCAATATTTTTATAAATCAGATCTGATTAAACTTAATGTCCTTTTCAGTCATTAGAACAAAAACATGAACAGAGAGGCTACTAAAGCAGAGATGAGGAGCCTGGATGTCCAAGCAGGGAGTCGGTGTGAACAAAATGAGCTTGTTCAGGAGTGTTGCTGCTTAGAAAGCCATAAGGCAAAAGATTACTGGATACCACCCCACAGAATGCATGAGGGTCATAAAAGAAAACAGTAGAGCTGTGTTTTTGGATGTATGTCATACTGTGCATCATTAGGAGCATTTTCAGTTAACACAGCAGTGCATTTCTAACTTCATTAATAACAAAACTTTATACAGTTTGCATTAATTTGGACCTCTCAAGCCTCAGAAATCTGTCCAATCATCACACCTGCATCCAGCTGGTTACACTCTCATCAAGTAGCTGACAAACAATATAGAAAATTACCCTTTTGTACTTGGCCATAACCAATAAAGAACATTTTCAAAGTCCTTATTATAGCTGATATGAAAAAAACAACCCACAAGTTTTGTGTGAAATAAATAACTTTATCTTATGTTACTGGCTCCTACAGTGATAAATTTGTGCACTTTACTGGATTTTAACCACCATCTGCAGCATTACTGATAGTCTAATCCGAGTATCTGGTATTCTCTGTGATTTACAGGTTACCTGTGTTGATTGATTGGCTCAGATTTGTCAGGGATGTGATTGTTTCTGTCTCTGGCAGTAGGGGGAGCTATTGTTATATGAAAAACTATATACATTTAGAGCCTACCGTGTAAATTTGATGGCAACCATCAGAGTGATCTCATTCAGTCCTCACAGCACAGTTAGAAAACTAAACAGTGTTGTCTAGAATGTCTCAGTTATAAGCTGATGTCAGGACATCATGGATTTAACGGTGCAAATACAGGATAAAGTGATCCACAAAGCACTGCAGTTTACTCATGTTGGAGTTTTCCCTGAATGCTTCATTCATCTTATTGGTCATGATGTATTTTTTTCCAACCACCATTAGATAAACAGTGGATGAATGTTTTTGCTTGTATGTGTGAACATGTGAAGCTTTTTTTTTTTTTTTTAAATAAAATTCTCCGATTAACTTTGGAGATTTTAGAAAGCACAAAGTTGAATATATAACTCATCTAGTTTTACAGATACTGAGCTAAATGTAACATGTTGAGTCATTTACAACAGTCTGAGTGCTAAAGGAGCACACATGATGTGATGTAGTGTGATGCTAAAGATGTCTGTGAGTCAGTTTTTTATTGTAAGAGGACCTTATGGAATGATGTGCACTCCTTCACGGAAGCCTTTAATTAAAATGTCACCTTGTTTCCAAACAAACTGCTGAAATGTTTGAGATAGAACTTTTTTATTATTATTATTTTGTCCTGGGACTCTCTCTGAAAGGATTTAGTCATCCCTAAATTATCAAACTAGTCAAGATTACTAGAAACATCTTTAATCTATGTTCATATGCAACAGCAAAAAGAACATCCCTGGGGATGGTGGTGTTTCTTTCCTTAGACAGATGGAAATACTTTTCAGCTTTTTTTCTGGCATATTTATTCAGAGCATGTTAAATATGTAGCACATGCAGGAGGCAGATACCTCTGGCCCCCCCTCAGCCCTTCAGTGTGTAGCTCTGCTGCTCTCCTGTTCCTGCGTCCCTCCAAACCCACGACAGAAAACCTCTGGCTGCAGTCTGAGGAACTTTCATTGGGTCCGCTGGTGGGTGGTGTTTCCAAACTACCATCAAACCACATCCATGCCGTGACTGGAGGGGTGCCTGGCTCACATCTGGAGCTCATTGCCGCTGACGCCACACAGCACAAGGAGATGGGGTTGTTAGGGGGTGTAGATGGGCTGGGGTGGGGGTCTTTCAGCTCTGGGGATTTTTTTTTTCTAGAAGAGCTGTTTATGATCAGTGACAAGTTCATCTTTTTTCATTCAGCTGATGATCTAACCAGGATCACCCATTCTGATTGCTGGACGTTTGTGAAAGCAGGAGTTTTCTCAGCTTTTTCTGTCACTTTTTTCTAGGGCTATTAAAAAAAACAGTTCAAAGCATTAGAAGTGAAGAAGTTATGTTGACTGCTGCACTGACCATCAGGCCTGCCCACCCCTGTCTGTCTCGCTGCCATTTTCTATAAAACTTGATCAAAGTTGATGTTTTAGATTTGTGAGCACTGAAGTAATGAAAACCCTCTGTGTCACTCACTCAACTGGGGTGAATGTTGAGGGGCCTCCTTCGTTATTGATCATTTTTCTTGAGCTGGTTTGAATTTGTGCACTGCTTTACCCTTTTATGTGGAAAATGACCATTTTTTTCCCTGTCTATTTAAAGTGGCGGTGCTACTTAGCAGATTTTGTTAGGACAAATGTTTGAGCAAAGAGCTGTAGATGGATAAGATGTGGTTTTTAGGTCTGGCTTATGAGAGCTTTCACATAATGTGAAGAATTGAAAAGGACTGCAGAAGTTGAGGAATTTGGACCGTTGCTGTATTTAGCGAGATTTATTTGGAAAGCAATGAAACTTCCTGGCCCTGGAACCCACTTCCACCATAATGAGCCCAAGTTAAAGCAGGACTGGATGTTATTTCCCTCAGAAATAGGAGGTGGTGTGTGTGCCATGCCTGCGTGGAGGGGTTTTAGGTCTGTGCTTGGAACTTTATTTTAAACAGCCTGTTTGTCTGTGTGCAGATAATGAGAACAGCTTGTCTTCTGTGCGTCCTTCTTCACACAGAATTATGTTCAAGCTGTAAACTCTGGAGCTTCCCCAGCCACCACTGAAGAAACACGAAATATTATTAATTTGTTTCTGATTTGATTTTCTTTACATTTCTGTTTTTAACTGAGTCATCTGGAGCTTATCTTCCCAGTGTCCACCTGGATAAAACTAATGCTGGTTTCTGGCTTCCCAGCTGCCCTGGCAGAGCCGGACCTGTGTGAGCTTTCCTGAAGCAATCAGGTAAATGGCTGGCAGATGGGCATGTATTGAGACAAAGAGTACCAGACTCTGAAATGGAGAACAGCATCACGTTGTGTATCCTTCACTGGGAAGGTGCTGGGTGAGGGGGAGGAGAAGGGGGGTGTAATCAAATATATGGGAGCTGATCTTCAGAGATGCTACATAATCCAGTTTGGGCCCACTTCCACTTCAAAGAAGCATGTTGTGAGCTGGTTGATGTGATGTTGCAGATCTTTCCAGGTCAGCGGGTGATAAGATCCATGAGTCTAGCTGCAGCCCAGCTCTTCCAGGCAGTCGGTACTGAGTCTGTGGGAAACGCCAGGCTCATCAGGTGATCCATTACCCAGCCAAACACAACAGAGCCATGCTAGCTTTGATTTAAATCCACCAGGCAGGCTGAAGAGTTTTATCAGCCACATTTAAACTGTTGCCTTTTTTTAAAAAAAACGAACTGGTATCCATGTCTTGGACTCAACTCACACATCTGGTTGGACATTGCACACACCATCCATGATTGCACCTCTTATGGGCATATCTTATGGGGAAGCTTTATTTTGCCAGATGTTTTTTCCCCTGCATCTTCTTCTTTGTGCTCTGGAATGGGTGGTAAAGTTCTTTTTTTTTTATTGATTATGGAGATGTAATCTTCTCAAAAGCATTCCCAGGGAAAACAACATAAGCTGTTCCATATGACTTAGCAGACAATTAATGAAGCCTTTGGAGCCATAAATTTGAGTCTGTGTTGTTAGAAATCGCACTGTAATTGATCATCAGTCAAATGTGATAAGAAGCTCTGAACACACACACACACACACACACACACACACACACACACACACACACACACACACACACACACACACACACACACACTGGGCTCTAGATGTCTGCCTGGTTGAATTCTTATTTTTTCTTTACCTCTGTTTTGATGGCTTGAGAATTAAGAACTAAAAACTTGTTGCTTGTTAAATTGAAGGCCCCAGCTCATAAACAACAAGTGTTTGGTGTTAGTGAATATGAATGGGTGCAGTAGACACTTGTAGACCACATAAATAGGAAAGTGAAATATGCTCATGTGAGTTTCTGGTCCATTAGCCGTGGCTTTCCAACGTTCTTTTTAATACTGAATACACACAGTCCTCACATAATCTCTAACCGTGGTGTTGGTTTCAGTCCTGGACCACCAACATTTTGTTGGCCCAGGTCCAACGTTACAACCACCCAATCAAATCGCAGTGATGTCACATCCCCATGACTCAAGCAGTAGTGTGGCACAGTGCATGATAATACCTAATCTGCAGAAATTCACAGGCTACAGCAGCTCATTACATCTGTCTGGTTGTTTTTTAAATGAAATATGCCATTTTGAAAATGGACATTCTTTCATGATTGAATGTAGTTGGGTCAAATTTCTAGATGATAGCTCAAAACAATTGTTTAAACTCACACAATACTAAAAATACCATAAAGCTAATCTTTTTACACCAAAATAACCAGTTATCTACTTAAAGGTGACATAAATATATATGACTTTTTCTGGCTGAGAGTCCTCTGATTCACTGGTTCAGCCCCACTCTTACTTTTAAGCACTTCCCTTAAAAATAATATAATTAATAATAAAAGCAAAACTTTAATGAAAAAACCGAACACTGAACATTTAGAGGCCTTCTAAAAGTCCAGACATCACGTGTGCAGGTCAGCTTGCGTCCTACTAAAAGGAGCCTGGTCTGTTTGGGCAAAATGATGTCAGAATCAAAGCCTGCTCTGTTATTCTGAGCCCACAGTCCTAGGGGAAAAAAGTTGAAAACATCAACGTGAGTCATAAAAATTCTGTTAGGTGTGCCTGAAGTAGAACATGGTTCCTTTTTCAGTTTTTTTTAAATTAAAGTAGAACATTGTGGCTTGAGGATAATGTTTTCTCTCAGTTCTTTTTTTAAATTTTGTTTTCTTAGTGAAAGAGCAGATTGGGAACAGATTAGTAAACACTTACAGACACATCTAGTATTTAAACCAGGCCTGTATTACAATTGCCAAACAACAATTTTACCTGAAAACATGTTTATTAATTCACGTATTGTTAGGAGCAAAAGTTGCACATAACAAAATACTGGCAGTGATGTTGCACATTTTATTACATCCAAATACATTTTAGTACTAAATGCAGTTGTGCATGCCCACAGCAACCTCTACCATGCTTGGCAAGTTGGCAAGGTTCACTTTGTTGGCTGTAAACAAACAAACAAACAAACTGATTTGGATGATTCTGTTATTACATCACGTCAGAGAGATTGTGGCATATCTACAGAAGTTTAGTCAAAAACTTGACATTGCACAAAAAGTCAAATTAAAAGTAACATTTCATGGCAATAAAGCTTTATATTATTGGAAAGCCTGATTAGTCACCATTACCACCAGGTATAATTAGATTGTGCATCAATAGAGTGAGTAACACTACTAAACATGTGGGTAGTCCCCCAAAAATGTGCCAAAATCCCCTAGAATATTCTCCTGTTGGTATTCACTCTTCTCCTGAAGTGCTTGGTGGATTAGATGTTTACATTTACCCACAGTAATATAAAACAACACATATTTCACACTTTATTCAGCTTACACTATCAGAGGCCTCATGTGGAATCCATACAGCAGGAACACCTTAGCTCCTCCCCCTCATGCTGGCCACCAGTCTGGCCTGGAACGGCATCCAATTACTCCACCAAGTGTTGTTTAAGGGGGTGTTGGTCACTATACAGCAGCCATCATACACCTGTGATCGGAACACACCTGTTAGCACTAAATTGCAGTGAATATTGCAGGGAATTATATTTAGTGGGTGCTACACACCTTTAGCTTTGTTGATCATTTTACAGATGCATGATCCTTACAAGTTGTACCTCGTAATAAAGGTAACTAGTCAGACTTTCCAACAATAGAAATATTTATCACCAAAAAGCATTCATATGGAATCAACCTCATTCAAGACTGGCTGCCACAGCTAATCAACACCAGCAAACACAAAGTGACTATAAATCAGTCAGTTGTACAGGTAGTGAGCTAAAATGTAGCTGAAAGTCACCATCACATATCTGTAGTGTTAACAGATTGCATTAGTAAACTAGACCATCAGTTTTGCTCTGCAAATATATCCACATATAGTCTGGCTTGCCAGGCTAAGATTGCACAAAATTTTTGCTTAAAACTTTGCAATTCACTATTGATTTCAAACCTACTTTTAGGAAAACATCTCATGAACCACTGCATGGATTTTAATAAAACTGCCAGAAAATGATAATTAGATCTACAACAGATTCATTTTGGGAGTCAATTCAATTCAAGACAACACCACAGCTGATCTTGGCCAACTTTAACCAACGCAGAAGTGGCTGTAAGTCTGTTTTACAGATATTTAGCTACAGTCTGATGTGGTTGTAGCTGGAAGTCAACCACAACACACGCTGAGCACCAACAGATCACATAAGATCTTGTGATTTTGCATGAGATTACACAGTTATGTTCAAGAATTGCACATAACAGCTTCATCGTTTATTAATATAAAACAAAATTAGTTTAAAACTTAGCATTAAAGGTAGTGGGGGATGTTTGCTGTTTGTTTTCAGCAGCTAGTCATTTTGTCTGCAGCACATTATTATTATTTTGTGTTTTTAGCCTCACCTCTTGAGACCATTTTACTGTTCTTCTTCAGTTCCTTTGTATAATATCAATGTAAGATAATAAAACATGTATTAAACACACAAATGATTGGTTTTAAATGGATTTTCATTAAAAATGGCAAAGTAGTTTAAAAAGAAAAGCATCAGTAAGATTCACCATTGGAAATGTATGAAAAACAAGATGTTGGATTCAGTTATTTATCACAGGTGCTTCAACTGTTATTTATGATCAGATTTTCTGTTGCTTTCTCTCTAGGAAGGAGAGCACGGTTAAAGCAAAAAAAGAAAAAAAAAGCTGAAGCTGTGAGGATCAGTCACACCTAAAGCAGTGGAGCTGGCACCTCATTCGTTAAGAAGTCCTCCACAATAGTAAACAGCAAAATGGTCCCAGTGGTGGTGACAATACCTCCATTCAGTGCAGATCACTATAGGGAACGCAACACCGAGCTGCACGTGTAATTGAACAAGATGGGTACGCTGATGAACTAAAACTCATAGGGGCTCGCTGTTTTTTCTGTCAGCAGGTGCCCAGCACACACTAGTCCATTCATATGCGCATTCCTGTCTCTCTGCTCGCCGCCCAGCGGGTTCCTCCTGGCCACTCAGGACAGAGGCTGACTCACACAAAGGGTCTTCAATCTGCCTCAGACAACAGCCAGCATAAAGGCCCGGAAAGCCACAACAGCATTATGTCAAAGCGCTGGCTGGGGGTGGTGAGGGGAGCCTGGGGGGGCCTTGTGTAGACCAGGGCCATTGCTGATGGATGGATGAGGGCTGGACACAGGCGGCGTATTGGAAGGCCTGCCTGAGGTTTTTGTGCATAAAGGAGGATATTTGTACTTGCTCAGTAACAATGGAATGCAAACACACACACACACACACACACACACACACACACAAAACGAGAGCGAGCACAATAAAACATCACATTAGGGGCGATGAAGAAGCTGCGAGGGAAATCGTCATGCAAAGCAACAATTATTGTTCACTCTGAGGGTTGCATGACTGTGTTTGTTCTCATGCTGATGTGTGGCTTAGCCTGCCTTCAGTTTGCTTTTGCATAAGGTATTTCTGGCTTTAACAGTGTCCGGCACATTTTCTTATGCTGAAAAGAAACAAGGAAGGATCAGAAGTGATCCAACTCGTCTTGAAACGGCCTGACCTTTTGTCAACTGTATCCCAGCACAGGTTTAACTGACATATGGACCGACTGCATTGAGAATGATGGCTAATTTGCATGATC
Organism: Callopanchax toddi; assembly: GCA_006937965.1. Classification (NCBI taxonomy): domain Eukaryota; kingdom Metazoa; phylum Chordata; class Actinopteri; order Cyprinodontiformes; family Nothobranchiidae; genus Callopanchax; species Callopanchax toddi. The sequence continues at coordinate 426,787 of SSNR01000399.1, forward strand.
TCTATATAACCTGGAAACATTTAGCACTTCAAAAAAGCTGATCTGTGTAATTATTAATAGAAATAAAGGTTATAAGTTGAGTTTACAGTTTGTTGGTCTAATGTAGCAGTGTTACCGTGTGTTTCTTGAGCGACCACAGCATTTGCACATCACAGAAACCAGTTAATGATTAATAGGACTTTTCTTTTTCAAATGATCTCTTCAAATAACTTAGCTACTTTCACCACATGGGGCAGTAAAAAAAAAAAATTACTCTGCATATATTTGAAAAAACTCTCTCATTTGCTGCCGTAAACAAAGTCTCCGTTTCTCTGGTCAAATCTTTATTTTATCTCGTTTGTTTTACTCCCCTTTCTTCACATCACTCGTTTCGCATCAGTAGAAAGCAATAAGCAACGAAATGCATAAACAATCACCATATGCTGCAAATTCAGCAGAAGCTTTGATGTGCTGCCTGGCTCCTTTTTTGTAATCATAAACAGATCTGTGCACATCTCAGGGGAATTCTTTTTTTAAATTTGTGACACACACAGACGCACACTAAAAGTCACATCTATAAAATATCTAAAGACCTAACTGCTGTAGCATCAAAGATCTTAGTCGTGTTTTGATGCTGAACTTGTAAGATGTGGCTGATGGCAGCACATGCACGTAAAACTCTCACTGCCAGTCTCTCTAATAAACAGGCCTGGTGTTTCTCTGGTATGTGACTGTCAGATTCCCACTCCATCTGCTGACTAAGTTCTGAGTGAAGATGTTGAAGCTGATCATTGCAGAAGTAGGAATAAATATTAGAAAGTAAATGTCCATCATTCCTTGAGTTTTGAGTTAGGACCATCTTACTGCATGTTGAGAAATGATGGAGTAATAGTTGTTTTGGTTAAATCTTGAAAATAATATCATTCACAATTATAATCTATTAGCACTTTAAATATGTGTTGTGACTGACTCTCAACTACTACTAAATGAAAGTCTAGCTCAGTATCTGTTGTACTGACTGAGCTACGGCCATTTTTGTGTTTGCTAAAGTCTATTAGCTGTGGCAGCCATCTTGAAGGGGTTTGGCTCCAAAAGTTAATGAGTTGCAGATGTATATGCAATGATTACTTTCTGAGAGTTTCATTAAAATCTGCTCAGTGGTTCTTGAGATGTTTTACCAACCAGACAGGGCTGACTTCTAGCAATTAATGTCAAAATGTTGAGCAAAGATGTTGCAGTGTGTTGAGCCCAGAGTAAGTGATGGGCACGATTCTCGGCTGCTACGACACTTAATAATAACTGATTAAATGGAACACTGACTGAGTATAGACAGTTTTGTGATGGCTAACATTAGTCCTAGTCATTGAAGCATTATTTTTACAGGGCATGAAATTAAAGGGATATAAAATGGTGTCAGTTATACAGTAAGGTCCAGTAAAGTCCTTCTCTGCGCTATAGGGAAGGTTGGAACCTTCTCATTAGAGAATACTGCAGTTGCCTGTCTGGATCAGATCAAAAGCCTTGGTGTCATTCTAGTACCTTGTCCTACCATTCTCATATCAGTTCAGCCTACTATCACCTAAAAAATATTAATCACCTGCAGCCATCACTTTCTAATCACACCACCGCTATTAGTAAATAGCCTTGTCACTACTTGCTTAGACTAAGGTAATTCACCCCTCTTTGGTCTGCCACAGAAAACTTTATCTAAACTTCAACTGGTTCAAAACTCTGCAGCTCGTAACATCACCAAAACACCTGTATCTTCTCACATAACCCCTATTATTCAGCAGCTGCATTGGCTACCAGTAAAGTTCAGGATTAGCCACATATGATTGCTTCTTACATATAAGGCCATTCACAACCTTGCTCCATCAAATCTCTCACAGCTCTTATAAATATCTACACCCTCCCGTGCACTCAGATTCTCAGCCTATCCCCCTGCTCGACTTGTCACCATGGGAAGTCAAGCCTTCAGTAGATCTGCCCCATCTCTGATTGAATTCCTTACTGGTTGAACTCAAGAACACATCCCGATTCTCTCCACCATTTTAAAACTAAGCTTAAACCCCACCTGTTTATGTAAAAATTCACTGTCATCAATTGTGATCTACCTTGTTCTTGACTTGCTGTTTTATACTGTATTGATGTTTTCTTGTGCTTGTTTTAATGTTTTTAATTTTCTTGTTCTTGATGTATGGTGACTTTGAGTTTGTAGAAAGGCAATTAAGTAAAATGCATTATTATTATTATTATTATGCTACTGAATGTGCCTCTGCGGCAACATAAACACAATAAACTAAACAAATGCTAAATAATCGATGTTCGCAGAAAGGTAATATACCATTTTATTTGATCAATACGACTTTTTGAGTATAAAATGTTTTAAATACCTGAAAATGTGGTGCTAAATTGTTGCCTATCTGTAGCAGTGTCTCTCCTGATCTGACTAGCCATGAGCTACTGGTCAGAGGACTATTTCCTGTTTCTAGAAACTCCACCCACTTTGAGTGATGTCACCAGTGGGTATGGGCCTTACTGTAGATAACTAACACCATTTTATATCCCTTTAATTTCATGCCCTGTATTATGATTGAATGTCATATCCTGCTGCTTACGTCAGCTCTTGAAGATCGCCTTTATCTAATTCTGTTTATAGGAGTAGAGGGTCACCAGTCAGTAGTTGTGGCCTAAACTTGATGCACAGATTAACATAATGAGCAGATCTGCTAGGTGTTTAGATTTGTCTTAAAGACGTCATTTTTCCTTGACTTGTTGACTTTTTTTTCCAGACATTTTTAGGACACATCAAGCTGAACATGCCAAATAGTCAGGTTTAAAGCCTGAATAGGTATACATTGTTTTCTAAAGACCTCCAGACAGCCATTGCTTACGACCATGCTTAAAAAATGACAGTAAAGTCTGCCTCCTCAGAGACAAAACATTAAGGAATGACACTTTTACTCATGTTATTACTCATGTTTTTATGCTTTTGTGGTGACTTCCTGTTGCGTTTTCAAACCATCATAACATTTGTTTAATAGGCTGAGCAACATTCACAAAGTTCATCCTATAACGTCATTGTCCTGTTGGCTGATAGTGGCTCAGGGCGGGGCTTTGGGCTAAAACCAATATAACAGCAATAAAACGATGTTTGCTTTTTGTAGAAGTCAGGGAGTAAAATGGTGCAACTGTAATAAAAAAGTAAAGCAAACAATATAGCAAGTTCAAATTCATCCTTACGTGCAACCCAACACTACCTAAGCATTTCATGGAGGATGAACGGCTAACACATGTCGAAACACAAATCAGTTTGTTCTGCCATTCTTTAATCAAACTACAAAGCTAGGCTTAATGTGTCCCTGCAGCTTCAGCTGTCAGTCATTTGTCAACTCTGACAGCAAATCAAAGACCATATGAACTCTCCAGATATGAACTATGTGTTTGATCCGTCACAGCAAACTTTGCATTTGTGCTGAGCTGGCTGACACATTTGAAATTCTAATGCTCTTTGAAATTCTGCCAAATCTTTATGTCTGAACATAAAAGCTTTTTATAGTTGCTTTGAACAGGAAGTTGATGAAAGGGTTGACTTTCTGTAAGAAAATGAATCTTTTAGTTTACCGAAACCCTGCAAAGAAAACACTCATAATATGACCACACATTTAGATGTGGACACTAATCAATTTTATACATAGTAGCATTAGCACAGCTTTCTGAGAAGGCCCAAGGTAAAACTTTGTTTAAAGTTGGATTTTAGAAAATGTTTATGTTTTCATGACTAATCTCCTAAATGACATGTGGTGTGTTTTTAAAATTAGACCAGTTTCAGGCCCATATAATTCCTCTCAGGAGAAGTTTTAATGTTTTTATGTTTTCTGATGTGTTTTATCAGGATTGTTTTATATTCAGGTTGTTTTTGTCTCACTTAAAAAAGTTGGTGCTTCCCCGGTGGCTGTGGTGTGTGTGTGGTATCAGGTCCTGGTGTGTGTGTAAGTGTATAGCCCAGGTCTCTGTCCTGGTGTGTGTTTAGTCCAGGTCTCTGGTCCTGCTGTGTGTTTAGTCCAGGTCTCTGGTCCTGGTGTGTGTTTAGTCCAGGTCTCTGGTCCTGGTGTGTGTTTAGTCCAGGTTTCTGGTCCTGCTGTGTGTTTAGTCCAGGTCTCTGGTCCTGGTGTGTGTTTAGTCCAGGTCTCTGGTCCTGGTATGTGTTTAGTCCAGGTCTCTGGTCCTGCTGTGTGTTTAGTCCAGGTCTCTGGTCCTGGTATGTGTTTAGTCCAGGTCTCTGGTCCTGGTATGTGTTTAGTCCAGGTCTCTGGTCCTGGTGTATGTTTAGTCCAGGTCTCTGGTCCTGGTGTGTGTCTCCAGGTCTCTGGTCCTGGTGTGTTTAGTCCAGGTCTCTGGTCCTGGTATGTGTTTAGTCCAGGTCTCTGGTCCTGGTGTGTGTGTAGCCCAGGTTCTCTGGTGTGGATAGTTCAGTGGGGCTCTGCTGGAGAGGCGCTGTGGATGGAGCAGCAGACCTGCATCAAGCTGGGAAGCTGCAGCCCGAAGAAGGACGGAAACCCAAAACTTTTCCTTTCAAAGTAAAACCTTGTCAAGATTTTTAAAAAATCTATAGAATGAAGTACTAAAAAGGAAAAACAAAAATAATGTAAATATCAAATGAAAATTATTAGTGTGATGCAAAATATTTCCATAAACATTGTTTTTTAAATTTGTGGGTTACTTTTATTTCTTCGTTTCATACAAAATTTTGTTGTACTTATCTGTACAGTTTTTCACATTTCTTTTATTATTTATATAAACACATTTTTAGTTGATATTTTTATAATGGCTCCTCACTGTATGTATTGTCTGTGTTTAGGTTTACACTTTTGTGTGTTTAAATTTAATTTTTTCTGACAATTTGCTGGTGGTCAATGAATATTTTCTTGCTGAGGGACTAATAAAATAAATTTCTATTCAGTTCTTTTCTGCTTTGAGTGTACTTTTTAGTAACTTTTATGGAAAACAAAACTCTGAGAGTAAAAAAAGTTGTAAAACAAAATAAAAAATTAAATACAAAATGTTCATAAATTTCTGGTAACTGCTTATTTTTAGAAATATCTAAAACCAGTTAAAATAGCAGCAGCAACAATAATAATATTAATAATAATAATAGCCTAATAATATTTTCAATGCATTAATTCTAGTTTTGAGAGCCAATGCTATTTTCTGATTCTTGTAAAGCTCTGACCTGCCAATTTTAAAGAGTTTAAAGAACTATAAACAACAGAATATTTTTTCAAGTTCTGATTAATGTGAAAATTAAAGTTTTTAATGTAAAAATTGGAACACTGACAATCTGTTTTTGTGAAGGTGAATTAATGTTAATTCCAAAGTTAAAAATTAACTAAATAAAAAATTTGAATGAGAAAAAACCACCAGAAACATTTCTGTTTAACAATACTCAATAATAATGGTTGAAGCTTTAAGTTTTCATGTATTTCACTGAGCAACCTGTAAATAGTTAGCCTTTCATGCTGATTATTGACAATTTTTTGATAACTAGATGATTTTTGGTGAATCGTTAATGCCCGTAGTTGTTACTAATCTGTGTTGTTGTCGATGAGGTAGAACTAAAACTTTAAGCAACACAAGTCAGCACCCTGGGACATGTCATATAAATGGAAATACTTACTTTTAAAAGGATTGTCAGATTTGAATTCTTCAGTCACCTAACCTCTTCAATTGGGCTTTTATTTTGTAGTGACACAGCGGAAGTGGCGCGTGCAGCACCTGTGCGTCTCCTGAAGAGTGCAGAACGTTCATACTCTGAGATTTAGAGGGGGAGGTTTGCAGCTGCCTGGACTCTCGTTGTGGAACAGCGTTTCTCCGCCAGGAATGGTCAAAATATCTCTCCAAAATTAATCTAAATACAACTTTTTTCAAACGTTTTATCTCTGCGTTATTTTATCCTTTCGGATATTTAGTTGGGCTGAGTTGAAGAACTTTGTGAAACATTTTGAGAAGTGAGGACCGTAGATTTCATCGCGTGTGAGACGTGTTGGGATAAAGGGATTACCGCAAAGCAGCGCAAAGGCTCCACTCGCTCAGTTTCCCCCCCGGATCTGATTAGCTTAGGTAAGATTAAATAAAGTCTTCCAAGCGGAACTCGAAAGAAAATCAAACTAACTTTCCAACCAAACACTGTTTTCACGCTTTTACTTCAACATTTCCCCGTTCTGTTTATTCGTGGCTCGGCATTTTTTTTTTTTTTTTTCTGTCGCAAAAGTTGCTAAAATATGCGCAAACTTGTTAGCTAAGCGTCGATAGCTCGGCGCATGAGAGCTCCGTTAAGTGGCCACGCATCAAACCTCTGGATAAACTCGGTTGTTCTTTTTTTCTGGAAGTTTTCGTTCATCCAGCCTCCTTTCGGGACTCTGATCGACTCTGGCTGTTTCACAGCTCCCCGCCACAAAGGTGAGCTGCTGCTTTTATTTCATTTTACAGTTTGTTTACCCGTTTAAGTTCTAAGCCATTGTTTGGCATTATAGTGAGTTTATGTTATTAAAAGAGTTAATTTGTGACAAAAAGAGGCAAAGAAAAAGTTGTGACACTTAAAAGGGACAAGCAATTGTTATGTATTAAGGTTATAAGTTTTTATTCTGAAAATATTTGTCCTCTTGTTTTAACAAAATAATTTCCCCCCCTTGGGACATCAGTTTGATGTGTATAAGATCAGAACCTCCCCCATGCTTGTAAATGAAAGGAGAACATTTAAGCAGAAGAAAAGTGTTGCCCCCAGTCCTGTTCTTTGTTAAAGCAGCCCATTTTAAACAAAATTAAACAACTTGCCCAGAATAAAAACTCCCCACATCAAGGAAAACGTCTTCAAAGCACATGACGTCTTTGTTTTTTTTAATCAATTAAGTTTGGTTTCATGGATTCATATAACTTAAGTGTATTCTTGTAATTTGTTTACAGAACAACAGAAACTACGGTTGTAAGTTTGAAAAGTTTGATTTACTTTCTAGCTTTAGACAGACAGGCAGTCAGAGAAACTGAAGGATGCTTAATCCTCATTCAGAAATTCTATCAATTCTAACATCTAATGAAGGTCTGCCTGTTTATAAATGTATTATGAAGGGAGAGGGAGACGGTGGGTGGTTTCAAAGAAAGAGCATGTTTGTAGGGAATTCATCAAGGAGAAACGTTTTTTATTTTTCCTAAACCATAATGAGAAGTGGAGCAAAGACCTGTCCTTTAATTTACCTGCTGCTCTCCTAGCATTTGAGCTCTGCTTTGATTAATGTAGTGTTCAAACAATGAACAGCTCCTCTAATCCCCTTTATGAGTCTACATTTTCCTTATACAAGCCCACAAGTAATAAACAAATATAGGATTAAAATGTATTATTAAGTTGGTCCCTTCCTATTTTGTTACATTTTTGGCTGATTTTAAATATCACCTATTTCTATTCTGAAGTGTCTCAGCTACAAAATAAGTTGTCTTTACATTTTAGTGCACGACACCTGATATCCTGTTTTTAGCATGCTGCTGGAGAACTACTGTTTCAGGTTGTGCTGCTGGATGGAAGGAGTCAGAGGTGTCTGTTTTTGTGAAAACCATAGCCTCAGGGAGATGGTCTGATGCTCCTATGTCAGCTGAACTGCAGCCATGTGCAGACTGGTCTGTTGCTGGCTACAAGTGTAGCCCAAAGTGGAAAGGGTGGGGAGATGGAGGTACAAAATCAGGGAGCTGAGGAATTTTATGCATGGATGGCAGAGAACAGTAATTATGGTTCAGGCCATGTTATGGGTTTAGGCCTGTAACCTTTGTCTTTGTATAATGAGAGAAGTTAAAATGTGTTGTGCACGTTTTAATCAGTTTAGTCTAACCCTTTTTTTGGTGGTGGGTGGCGGTTTGCAAAGAAACACATTCATTTCTTTAAAGCACCAAGTGAGTTTTTTTTTTTTTAATTGTGAGCTTCATTTGGTATAAAGTCAAAATGTTTATAGCAAGAAAAATTATGAGTTAATAATAATTCTGTTTTATGCTAAAATTTACACAGAAAAGGTCACATGAGGCTTTGTAAATGTTTGTGCTCTGAAAAGAAATATAAATGGTAATTTTATAGAGTATTGGTTGTGGTGTATTAGGTTATTTCTGTCAAAATAATTAAGTTTTAAATGAGAAAAATACACATTTCACCCAGTTGTGTATTTGAGCTGCTCAGTGGCAGTTATACTATAATAGGAGATATTAGTCATTTTTTATGTGCTCCCTGTGAATAATAATGTTTGCTCTATAATTGAAATGGCTTAAAATGCTAGATTAATTTCCTTAACGTGATTAATTTAATGTTTTAGCTGAAACTTGGATCTTAAAAATATATATCAACACAAATCTTCAGCTGTTCTCGAGGCTCACATATTACTCATCATTTTAGGTCAGCTGCAAAAACAAATGCGTAAAGAAACGCTGCATCGAATGTCCTTCAGGAAATGTTTTCATTAGGTGTATTTTGTAGGGAGGTACATAAAAAAAACAATATTAGGCAATCTTTAGGTCTCAGAGCTCTCCAGCCTAAGATGAGTGCGTTCCATGAATGAAATGATTCTACCCTCTTGTGTGTTTTACTCAAGCTCCCATGAAAGAAAATTATGACAAAACCTCTTGTGACATTTAAAGAAAATACTTGCTCCTCTTTTAAATACTGATGTGATGACTGCTTGCAGTGGGCTGTTGACTACGTTGTGTGGTTGTGCGACAGCAAAAGCATTTTTCCCAAACACTGACTCATAGCTTACGGAGCAGAGATGACCAAGCTTCTTTATCCTATTTGGACCCCCCTTGACCCGGCTCAGCTGCTAGAACACTAGACCATTCTTGGAAAGTGAAATTGAATTGGTTTTGAAGAAAACACGACTGTTTCAGAGAGGAACATTCATAAAAGTGATTACCTCCTAAAGGAAATCACAGCTGTGTCTGTGCGGGACTTAATGTGGAAATGTCAATCAAGATGGGGTTTCCTTAACCTAGAGATGACCTTACAGGATTGGCTAAATTTTGTATTTGTTTTTTTCTCATTCATGAGCCCAGTATTCTCAGGCTTGAGTTTCTTAGAAATCTCATGGGGACAAATGGTTGCTGTGGGTGAGGGTCATTTTGGGTTTGGGAACTAAAACCAACTGTTGGGTGATGAATCTCTAAAGTGTGAAAATGATGGCCTGGCTGCTCCCTCTGTGAGTGTCGCATAACAGCCAGTAGTTTCTTGACTATAACAAATTCTTAAAGGCAGAGGAGTGTGTTATTCCAGTTATGGCCAAGTGTTAATCTCTGTGGCCAGATGCTCCTGAAGTGATGATTCAAGCAGATGTGAATGTGAAGGTCTTTTCTTTGGAGGCCACCACAGATCATTAACCCTTTCTGAAGCTAATCCTTTTTTTTTGAAAGGCCTGAATATGACTTCCTTAAAGTTTAAATTTCTATAGTTTAAGATTTGAATACATTTTATAAAACAGAAAAGAGCAAGTATTTCTTTATTTACCCCCTAAGCTATCAGTGCAAGTTTGGTTTTCTGTAGTTTATCTGTGTTTTGTACAAGTCTGCATAAATGCTGAAGTACCCACCTTGACCCTTGTAAACATACAGGATATTCTCTTATTTAATGAGAGAGGAAACTACTCGTTAACATAAAATATATGCTGCATCTTGAGTTCCTCAGAGAATTTATTTTACTGTTGCTTTGGGCCTAGAGTTCTTCTTGCATGTTAAAGTTTAGTTGCTGTCAGCATGGTGAAAACAAATGCTTTTTCCCCCTCTTGCTTTAACCTGTTTTTCTTAATCACTTTATTTTTCTTTTTTAGCGGTGCACTGTGAATGACGTGCAGCTAATGTCCCAGGGATTTGAATGGAGTTCCAGTCGCATAAAAGCCCACAGTTGTAGCTCCCTCAGCAGGATGCTGATGAGGCCAAGTGTACTTCTGTTTCTGACTTTTTTCGCCCAAATTTTAAGGACCCAGTGTCGGCCTGCTAACACAGATGAAGGTAAGCAGGTGTTATAACTTTATCTATTAAAAAAAAGCACAAGTTCATTTCCCTGTTGTATTTTTTGTCTTATTAAATATCCTGTCTCTGTTTAAACTTGTGAACTTATTGGTTTATCTTGACTCTTGCCTTGAAACACAGTCCTTTGATAAGCAAATCTTTGTTCTTTGTACAGGAATGTAATCCTAACATGCTTCAGACTTTGCTGAAGTCTGTTCTTTTGTAGTGTCAGTGTTCACTCACCACCCCTATTTGCTTGATGTTTTGAGTGCACTTTACTGCACCAGTTGTAGCACAACTGTGTTCAAGTTACTTCTTTTTCATTGTAAATTTAACTATTTATTCTTTCCTATACAAGTGTTTTTACTGGTAGGTTTTGTTTTATTTTTGTCTACGGGTGTTTTCTAGCCGTAAGACCTTCTGTAGGGAATTTAGGTTTGTCTGGCTGCGACACAAGTTCAGCTCTCAAAAGGGGAGAAGAGGCAGTGAAATTAAATCCTTAAAAATGTGTTTCTTGGAAACTGTCCAGTAGTGTAATACCTCCCTGGACTTGCGGGTAGATGGGTTTGGATGTTTACGCTCCACACTCGGAAGTGGAGAACAGCAAAAGAATATGATAAAGTTGAGCATTATAATTGAAGTAATTAAGCAAGAGGGTCTCTCTTGGGTTCTGAGCCCTAAAATAAACTTGGTGTGGCTGTGTTTAAGCCAGTGCTGGGACAGGGAGGAGTAAATGACTCCCATCTGTAGCCTGAGGGCTGCTCTACTACCTAGCAGTCTCTGCTTCTCTCTTTCTTTGTAATCAAAAGGTATTTGTTGTCACTGAGAGGAGTTAGCTGTCAGGGAACTATAAATTAGCCTGTTTTTGAGAAGGGAAAAAAGCATGCTCCTTTAAACCCTTCCTTAAGAATAGACTTTCTGAGGAAAGCGTTTGTTTTCTAAGGTGAGCCATAAATTTCTACCAGGGTGGGGGAAGTCTGATGCATTTACACTCCACCCAGTTTTTGATCGCCAAGCCAAATGGCCAGGTACTATCTGTGTGCCTTTGTGCTTTTCCTTCCAACTCCCCCCACTTACACTTTGCCTGGGAATTCTTCACTTTCCCCCTGCTTCCCTGCTGTGTGACGGATGGCTTCAGCTGTCAACAAACAATCACAGCAGAGGCATTTGTTTGCATTGCTTTTCTCTTGAGTGGAGAGTCAAAATAGTTATATGGGAATGCATTTGTTTTATGCATTCTTCATTGTTTGTTTGGTTTATTTTGTGTTTGTGATGCTCACATAAAAAAAAACAAATTTAAATTTGATGAAATACATTTGGTTCATTGACTTCCTTGTGTGGGGGAAGGGGATACTTTTTTTCTTAGTGGAAATCTTAACTGGTTTTGTTGATGAGCAGAGGAGCCAGGGATGAGCTTCTTACATGTAGATCTTTCAAAGTCTTGAGGTTGGCTGTTGTCAAATGCAAACTGAGGGAAATACTTTGCTGACACAAGTAGTATTTCTGTGTGAGCACAATCAGCAGTCATGTTTTTTCTGAGACATTTTCAAGAGAGTTCTATCAAGTAGAATCAGAATAACACAACACATTCCTTTTTGGAAAACAAAACATTCTTCTTTGACAATTAAATCACTACTTTTGCAACTTTATATGAAAACGTACAACAAACAAACAAACAAAAAACACCCAAATACACCTAAGTCAAATTGACATTAGCTCTGCTTATATTTGTAGTATTAAAAAAATGTAAAACGGTGTGTGCAGAGACAACTTCTGAGTGTTAATACTGAAGTTTTATTTAATTTGGTTTCTTCATAAAGCTCAGTTTGACTAAGACTTGAGATAAAACAGACACATTTAAAAACATCTTGTTTTTGTCAGAAGGTTGTGAAACTATTTTAGGTTGGTAAAGATTAGAGTTTAAAACATTATTACACAGTCTCAAAAGGATGTAATTTACAAATCTTGGTGAATTTAATAAACATTGCTGAGTGTAGGAGCAATTCATCAGTCTACTGAAACCTCCTGACCTGGCAGCGCAGATAAGGAAGGTCAACGATGCTTGTATTCTTTGAGCTTAATGTATTACTCATTTATTTTATCAACACTTGCCTACAAATTATTTTAACTGGAAACTCTTATGCAACAAGAGCCTGTGACATTTTTCCAGAGACAAAGATGGGCTAGAAAAAAAAAAACATGGTAGACCTAGATGATCTTAGTTTTATTGTGTTTGTCCATTAAAGACATAACATGAGGCTAAATGTAGCAGAGCGCATTTGAACGACACCACAACCCTTGTAGCTACCAAGTGCTAATCCATGCTGATTCTCAGCAGCTCATTTAAGAATGAAAAGGTCCTCCACTGGAGTGCTTTAGGGAAGGGCTCATTCTCTTTGATTTTTCTTTTTGGTGCTTGCTAGCTTGTATTGTTTTAGGCTTTTTTTTTTTGCTTCCTTCCAGAGCTACCTTTTGTTTCTCATCAACCCCCCACCTCATTCACCATGATGTGGGCATGTCAACAAGGGAAATTGCCATAACTCCTTTTTTCTCAACGTGCCAATGAAGTACACCAACATGCAAGACTTTCCTGAATCAACCATCACTCCAGCGAGGACAGGAAATCCCAGAAGTCATTCACACAGCATATTGCTTCCTATGTTGAAGGCAGGGAAAGTTCTATAAAC
>SSNR01000399.1:450297-465297 GCA_006937965.1 Callopanchax toddi
CAGATGGGAGTCATTTACTCCTCCCTGTCCCAGCACTGGCTTAAACACAGCCACACCAAGTTTAAGCCAGTGCTGGGACAGGGAGGAGTAAATGACTCCCATCTGTAGCCTGAGGGCTGCTCTACTACCTAGCAGTCTCTGCTTCTCTCTTTCTTTGTAATCAAAAGGTATTTGTTGTCACTGAGAGGAGTTAGCTGTCAGGGAACTATAAATTAGCCTGTTTTTGAGAAGGGAAAAAAGCATGCTCCTTTAAACCCTTCCTTAAGAATAGACTTTCTGAGGAAAGCGTTTGTTTTCTAAGGTGAGCCATAAATTTCTACCAGGGTGGGGGAAGTCTGATGCATTTACACTCCACCCAGTTTTTGATCGCCAAGCCAAATGGCCAGGTACTATCTGTGTGCCTTTGTGCTTTTCCTTCCAACTCCCCCCACTTACACTTTGCCTGGGAATTCTTCACTTTCCCCCTGCTTCCCTGCTGTGTGACGGATGGCTTCAGCTGTCAACAAACAATCACAGCAGAGGCATTTGTTTGCATTGCTTTTCTCTTGAGTGGAGAGTCAAAATAGTTATATGGGAATGCATTTGTTTTATGCATTCTTCATTGTTTGTTTGGTTTATTTTGTGTTTGTGATGCTCACATAAAAAAAAACAAATTTAAATTTGATGAAATACATTTGGTTCATTGACTTCCTTGTGTGGGGGAAGGGGATACTTTTTTTCTTAGTGGAAATCTTAACTGGTTTTGTTGATGAGCAGAGGAGCCAGGGATGAGCTTCTTACATGTAGATCTTTCAAAGTCTTGAGGTTGGCTGTTGTCAAATGCAAACTGAGGGAAATACTTTGCTGACACAAGTAGTATTTCTGTGTGAGCACAATCAGCAGTCATGTTTTTTCTGAGACATTTTCAAGAGAGTTCTATCAAGTAGAATCAGAATAACACAACACATTCCTTTTTGGAAAACAAAACATTCTTCTTTGACAATTAAATCACTACTTTTGCAACTTTATATGAAAACGTACAACAAACAAACAAACAAAAAACACCCAAATACACCTAAGTCAAATTGACATTAGCTCTGCTTATATTTGTAGTATTAAAAAAATGTAAAACGGTGTGTGCAGAGACAACTTCTGAGTGTTAATACTGAAGTTTTATTTAATTTGGTTTCTTCATAAAGCTCAGTTTGACTAAGACTTGAGATAAAACAGACACATTTAAAAACATCTTGTTTTTGTCAGAAGGTTGTGAAACTATTTTAGGTTGGTAAAGATTAGAGTTTAAAACATTATTACACAGTCTCAAAAGGATGTAATTTACAAATCTTGGTGAATTTAATAAACATTGCTGAGTGTAGGAGCAATTCATCAGTCTACTGAAACCTCCTGACCTGGCAGCGCAGATAAGGAAGGTCAACGATGCTTGTATTCTTTGAGCTTAATGTATTACTCATTTATTTTATCAACACTTGCCTACAAATTATTTTAACTGGAAACTCTTATGCAACAAGAGCCTGTGACATTTTTCCAGAGACAAAGATGGGCTAGAAAAAAAAAAACATGGTAGACCTAGATGATCTTAGTTTTATTGTGTTTGTCCATTAAAGACATAACATGAGGCTAAATGTAGCAGAGCGCATTTGAACGACACCACAACCCTTGTAGCTACCAAGTGCTAATCCATGCTGATTCTCAGCAGCTCATTTAAGAATGAAAAGGTCCTCCACTGGAGTGCTTTAGGGAAGGGCTCATTCTCTTTGATTTTTCTTTTTGGTGCTTGCTAGCTTGTATTGTTTTAGGCTTTTTTTTTTTGCTTCCTTCCAGAGCTACCTTTTGTTTCTCATCAACCCCCCACCTCATTCACCATGATGTGGGCATGTCAACAAGGGAAATTGCCATAACTCCTTTTTTCTCAACGTGCCAATGAAGTACACCAACATGCAAGACTTTCCTGAATCAACCATCACTCCAGCGAGGACAGGAAATCCCAGAAGTCATTCACACAGCATATTGCTTCCTATGTTGAAGGCAGGGAAAGTTCTATAAACTGGAGCCAATGCTTTTCTTTAGTTGGATCTAACTGACCAGTGTTCTCCTTTATACCCACACTCCTGCTTAAAAACTCAAGTGTCCTGCACCAAATTCCTTTCACAAGTTTTGTAATTAGGCTGATTATAAATGATGTCAGTCAGTTTCGATAGATGGTTGACTGCACACACGTTAGAGCATTCCAGGTGGGTTGTTTTGGAAAATGGTCTTTAATCCATTTTAATCCAATTACAGATGCAGTAAGATTAACTGAGATGAAACATCCTCAGTACAAATGAAGTATGAAAACTTGGCACTCTTATCTCTGAAGACTTGAAAAGGATTTCCTTTTGTGTATGATAACAATAGTGTAGATATTTGTTAGAATGATAATTACTGTATTTACTGAGTGAGTTGTTTAGAAAAGTTTAGCCCTAACTTTTTGTATAGTAAAGACAATATTTTGAGTGCATTGTGCTTTGTTTTGTTCAGGTGTTGGGGATCTTTAACTTGAGCACAAATTATCTTTCTTACTTGCACTTCAGTTAGGCAACACATACATTTTTACAGTTTTTATGGTTTTATTATGTCTGGAGTCAGATTAACAGCTGGGATGTTGATACTGTTTTATCAGTCAGCTCCAGATTGTGAGCGGGAACAGAAGCATACTGAACAAATCCCACATGTATCATACAGGTGTTGTTTTTAAGATTGTGTCCAGCACTTTAGATTGAACCCATTCAGACTCTTCTGTAAAACTGCCTGCCTTGTAGCTTTTTCTTGTGGTTCAGTTTCTTTTCATGCAGTGAAAACTGCAAACAAATCAAAACATGTCACTACAAACCAGGTGAGAGGCTTATTGGTCAGATGTGTCTGGGGGGTGGGACTACCAGAAGTAAATACAGGAAGTAGGTTTTGTGTTCTAACCCTGAACTAGTCCACTGTATAGTTTAACCTTGTCTCTCTGAGCCTATGAATAGTTTGTGTTTTTATGAGTTGGAGCTGATAAGTCATCTGCCACAACCTCTCATTCGTCCTTGCAAGCCCTTGGTTTATCTCCTTGGCTAGCTAGTTGCAACTTGGTAGCTACTGATGTTTGTTATCCCTCCTACATCCCAGAATGCAAAGTATATCTGTGTTTGAATGTTTTTGACTCAAACTTTCAGTGTACACTTGGTAGTTGTGTTGGATCAAAGTTTAATCCCATTTACACTCTTAAACAAACCACTCTGGAGTTCACTTGGAACTGTAGAGAAACTACTCCCAATAAAGGGTCTCAGTGTGATTGTTTTGGTCTGTTTCTTGGTATGATTATTGTGTTCACACATACACAAACAAACTGCACCAAGGGGCAAAAAATACAGGGTTCATCAATGTAAATGAACTAAACACTGCATGTTACACAATTTGAAAGTTGAGTTGGTTTGAGATATAAACTGCATGGAGGTTGAAGCTTTGGAGATGAGAGTAACTTTAGAGCTCCCAAGCACATTTTTCTCTTCGTATTATCACCCATTTAAATTTTAACAGCTTGATGTAGATGGGGTCTAAATGCTTCTTCTTCCTCCCTTACTTTGGTTTTGAGGAGAAAGTTGATCCTACCCCCTGGCCCCTTTTTCCTGCTGGGATTAAGGGCCTGTCAGACATATGTGAGCCAGGAAATACCTTTACTAGGCCCAAGTGGGGTCACCATAGCAACTGGCACTAGAACCTGCCACTGCAGGCCCGCTGTTAGTCACTGCTGTGCACAACCTCACTGGCTTGCTCTGTTTTCTCTTCGCCTGTATTGTTTGAAGTCTTTTGTTGTCATGGTGGGAGGGATTAGTCAGGTTTGCTGATGTTGTCCTGATGATTGTGCTTCCTGTTGTGATCAGGAGGAAGTGTATCGAATAAAAACATGCGTTTGAAAATGGAAGTGTAATCTTATAGAAGGATTGTTCACCTCTATGGTACTATTTGACTATCTAATTCAATGTGTTGATGCCAAAGGGGCTACATGAAGAATAAAAGAGGACACACTTAAGAATTGCCCTAAGGGATTTTGACGAGAGGCTCCCTGGCTGAAAGAACAGATCTGTCATAGAGGTGGAGCATTTTTTAACAAATTGTTCAAACATGACGAAATTATTGTACAACTATATTTGATAAAGTTTACTTGAAAGCATGTTCCAAATAAGTCAAATATTGTTTATTTACTGCTGGGAATCGTTTTGTTTATCATATGAAATTATTTTTAGACTAATGATAAAACGAGTGATAAAAGTGCAATGTCATCTTGAGCTTTTAGAATTTTTTCTTTAAGGACAAATCATTTACGGAAGCTGTTTTGTTTACAGTTTGGGTATTATTAATTGAATTCTGTATATTGTCTGTGCATTCATTTAGCTGAGGAAGTGAGATTGTAAAGCATAAATTTTGAGCAAGCTTGTCAGTGACAATCTGTTCCTTTGTAACTAACTAGACAGCACATATGTGATGGACAGTGTGTCAGCATAATTGGGTTTCCTCCTCCTTCCAGTCTATGTAGTCATTTGGAACAGGGGGGGCTCAGGTGTCTCTTTCTGACACCTCCCCCTTTTTTATTCCTCTAATTGAATTTCACCTACATTTCCAAAGTAGCTTCTTGCTGTATACAGAGCCTTGACTAAATTGAAATGCACTTTAGTTCTGTAGACATGACACAAGAAAATCAACAAAGTTGCATTTGTGATTATTTTACAGCAAAGGTACAGTCCTCCCTTGTTGCAGTTTGCACATATTTTTCTTTGTTTTTGTTAGAATTGTCCTATTTATTTGTCAATGATTAGCATTATACAGCCTTAGTTTCAGCAAAGGATTTATGCTCCTTTCAATGTTTTGTTCATGGTGGGACTGTTGCACCTCAGTTGTTTGTTTGGTACAGAGGCTTTATTGATAAGGTGTCAAAGTTGATCACCTTGTTAAAGTCCTTTTTGATCCAGCAGTCGCAGCACCAAATCACAGTGTCTCTGCCATTAAGCTGAGCCGGCATCTGGGAGCCTTTGGTCATTCATAAATGTTCAGACCGTGCCAGTAATGTTGCAGAATCATGTGCTTTTCACAAAAGATTACGCAATATCTGTATATAATGGACGGCGTGTAACTCAGTTGGTAAAGTGCCCGGTCTGGCAACCGGAGGATCACTGGTTCGATCCCAGCTCTGGCTGGGTTCCATTGTCGTTGTGTCCTTGGGCAAAACACTTCACCCACCTTGCCTACTGGTGGTGGTCAGAGGGACTTGCCGGTGCATGGCATCCCCGCCTCTGTCAGTGTGCCCCAGAGTAGCTGAGGCTACAATGTAGTTCATCACCATCAGTATGTGAATGTGTGTGTGTTAATGGGTGAATGACTGTTGTGTTGTACAGCGCTTTGGGGATTGTAGAACACTCTAGAAAGTGCTCTATAAATACAGGCCATTTACCATATAAAGGGGGTATGGGGGTGGTCTTCACACTGTTGACATGCAGGTTTACAGAGATATGAGACAGAAGTCCCCGTAGTAAACTGACAGGCGACTTTTGCTTCTGTTCATCATGCCAGAAGCACCTGGATCTCTGTATCGCTCCAGTTTGCCATCTCCGCTTAGTGTTTACGTAACAGCTTTCCCATGTTTTCCTGATTTTTTTAAAATACGTTTTCCGGTTGGGGGTCGGCTCACCTTTGTCTTGTTATTAGTTACACCTCCCTCTGTTGCGCTAAAGTGTAATCTTCCTTCACAAGTCTGGCGTTGCGGTAATATTACTACCAAGCGTGGCGGCGTGAATGCCGCAAAATTCCCCGCATCGCCGGCATGCCGCCACGGCGCTTTCATAAGACACACCGTGGCGGCAGTATTACACTGGTTTTCTGGCACGGTGTGTCTTATGAAAGCGGCTTAAGAAGGTAATTAAGCTTCTGACCTAATTGTTGCAATGCTTTCAAGGCTGTTCATTAAAACTATCACCAGTAACCAGGTCTTGCTTCCTTTGTAGTACCTGTGGAAGCAGAGGTGTTCACCCTCTATCAGGGGGAACGTCTGGATCTGAGCTGCTCTCCCAAAGACTCCCCCCACCCTGTGAACTGGACCAAAGACCACGCTGCTCTAGTAGATGGAGAACACACTCGCATCCAAAACGGCCAGCTGGAGATTGAGAATGTGGAGTTGACCGACTCTGGCTTGTATGGATGCACCACCTTTGGCAACCACAGTGTGTTTTTTAATGTTTCAGGTAAACACAAAAAAGAGAGAGTATTTGTGGTCCCTGTTTAGTTTTCTATTTTTCAAAAGTAAAAAGTTGCATTTACAATGAGGGTGTCATATAAATATTCCAATTTTATTTTGTGTGTGAAGTCTAGGCTCGTTTCTAAATGGTTTCAAGCTTCGAATGAATTATTTTTAATTCACAAGATTTAACATAATAAAGTTTTGTTTCTTTGACAATTCAACATTTATTCATTTTAAATCCTTGCATTTGTAATAATAAACTGCATGTATTGTGTCTCCCATAATGGCACTCTGCTCTATAGTTGATATCCTGGCCTCATCTGAGGATGATGACGAGGAGGAGGAGGAATCTTCATCAGAAGAAAGCAAACAGTTGGCCAGTCAGAAGCTGATGCGTAAGTGGTCAGGTCTCTACACATTACCAATGCTGCTGCAACAAATGGTGATTATTGACTCACCCAAAGGAAGGTTCTGAGTAATCGTTAGAAAAGGGCAGTGATTTCAGAGCTCTATAATTCAGTTATGAGCCTGCCATGCATGTGGTCACCACTGGGCCAGTGATTTCACTCTGAATCAGAGGATCTCTACTGCCTCAGTGACAGCTCTTAGATGATTAATGTTCCTGTGGTGACTAATCGTGGCTAACCTTGGATGTGCCCCAATTTGTCTATAGTGTAATTAAAACAGTTTGTCTTTTTCATCTTCTTGCTACTTCCCGCCCTCAGCCCACAAAGAATCCAGCAGCTGCCAAGCATGAAAAGCACACCGACCTTGAGTTTGTTCCCTGACTTATCTCTCAATGAAATTTACACACCACAACTGACTGTTCTGAAGCTGCGGTCTTTAATTAAAGTAATATTTTTAAGTAAAAAATAAAGTACTGCCAAGTCATTAGACTATAAATAAAAATATTTTGAGATGATCATGATTATGTGTGTATGTAGGGTTATGGTAGAGTTTAGACTTAGCTTTGGGTTGCTACTCTGAATCTTAATATCCCTTTCAAAGCAATCATCACTTGTCACCTTTTTGTATAAAATCAACTAAAAACATTTAGAATACAAATGTAAACCCTTCAAGTTTTGAATGTCCCAAATATTCCTGAAAAAAAGTGTTTTACAAGCAGTGGGTGTCCTTAAGTATGCTGCAATTTGTTCAGAAAATACACTTTTAACACTTCACGCTTTTAATCCTCACCACTAACGTTGTTTTTAATCGAAAAAAACACAACTGTCTTTGTCATAATAGATAATAAATGGATAATTTATTTCTGAGAAACCCAGGTTAGCCAGTGGTTTCAGCTGTGAAAATGCAGGTCAAGCAGAGTATCCCCCAAAACACTAGGTTCTGGAAAAAATTAATGTCCAAATTCTGCTTTATAGTATGTTACAACTATTTTCCACTCAAAGTTCTAGTAAGAATCCTATGATTTATGTTCCTCAGTATTGCCCAGATATAAAAATAAAGTATCCACCACCAGATAGATGCTAAGATTTCTATTGTATTTCTTTAAATACAATTTTTTAAACATTTCTTTTCGAATGTTGGTTGTTTTAAAGTGTGTTTATCCAGTTAAATGTTTTATTTCAAATGATATCATTTCTTGTTTAGTTCAATGGTTTCCCCCTCTTTTATTAGCGATGGCCCCGCAGTGGGCTCATCCAGAAAAGATGGAGAAGAAGCTTCATGCTGTTCCTGCCAGTAAGACGGTGAAGTTCCGATGTCAGGCCAGCGGGAACCCAACTCCCACTCTGAAATGGTACAAGAACGGGAAGGAGTTCAAGAGGGACCATCGCATTGGAGGCTTCAAGGTTGATACGAAATATGCTTTAAATATTTGTTCTTCTTATTGGCACTTTCAAACTGTTTTTTTATTTTTATTTATTGGATCCTTCTCAGCTATTTTACCATCAGTAACAACAGTAGTAGCTTCACATTAGATCACAACCCTCTCCTCTGGAGTAAGAAACGCTTAGTTTCTGCAGGTGAAAAGAGACGAGTTTTACAATTGACCTGAGAAACAATGCTAGTTGAAACCCTAAGCCACCAGAAGGAATGATGTGTTACAGTTATACCTTTAGGTCGGCAATTCTAGACATCTGTTTGGATGCAGAAAAACAGCTCACTGTCCTCATTCCAGGTATCGCTGATTGTCATTTCTGTAATTACACCCATGCGGTAGTAAATCTACCTCCAGTATCTGTAACAAGTTATGTGATTACTCTTTCTCTGAGCGTCTTCCTGTTTGCTGACAGCCTGTTTTTATAGTTGTTAGTAAGTCTTTTAAAATAACAAAGGAAGATAAGACAGTTAACTCTAGTTTGATTTATATAATGGGTGTGGCTAGTTTGGGATGTAGTTGGACCTGTAAGATTTGGACTGAACTTTTAATTCCATACTTTATTTGTTATTGGTAACAAACTTCAGTTTTAAAAGGGTTTGGAACTGAATAAATCCATGTCAAACTAAAGGAAGCTGAGTAGAGTGCTTGTTGGCTCACAGGTGTTGGATGCATGCTCAGATTCTAAAAAGCAGTCTCTTCCGTAGGTCTGCTGTTCCCATTAAGATGTAGGCTAATCCAGTCTGTTGCCATGATTCCCCAGCCTTCTCCCTCCACAGCTGGGACAGATTTAGGAGTTTCCTCTTAGCTGCCTGCTGCCCTTGTCTCCACTAAACCCTCCACACAGAGAGCGGCAGCACATCTGTTGGCTGTATTTCTTTTATTTGTTTGTTTTTTTATTTCTAGTGAAAGTGCAAAAGTCTGCATCAACAGCTGAAAGATGTCTCTCATCATTCTAACAGTTTCTTTTATGATGGGGCTTCTATTGTTCATATCCACATGGAGACATGCAGGAGTGATGGAGTAATGTAGACCACATGCATATGAAGCCAAGCACAACACATCTGGCAGCAGGCAGCTGGACTCCCTCATCACGTATTTTAGCTAAATGAGGGAGACTGTATGGCTCAGTGTGCGTATATGCATGTTTGATGTTACCATTGCCTTAGAGGTTCACTGGCTAATCACACACTGCCGGTCTTGGCAGATTTATGGAAGGAAAAATTATAACATCTCAGAAAAAAAAGAGCCAGACGTCAGTTAGTGCTAATAACACATGTTGAGGCACATGCATATAAAGCATGTACTTATTTTTCTGTGCCCTTTTTTAAAGTAAAAAAAAAGGACCTTCTGATTAAAAAAAAAAAAAGAATACTCTCACAGCTAGAGGGTGTAATGTGTTATTTTGGTGCCATTAAAAAAAAATAACACCTTTTAATCTTTCTCCGACAGTAAACAGTTTTCCTGATTTTTGTGTAATTTTTTTTCTTTAGGTCCGTGACCATGTGTGGACCATCATCATGGAATCTGTAGTACCCTCTGATAAGGGAAACTATACCTGCGTGGTGGAAAACCAGTATGGCAGCATTAATCACACATACCAGCTGGATGTAGTTGGTAAGACTTAACGATAATCATACTAATTGTAAGTTTTTAGCCAAAAAGTCTTGATCTCTGTTTAATCACCCGCTCTAGTTTTAGGCTGGACTCTGATTCAACAATCTAATGTGATCCAAATAGCTCAGGAATACAGTCTTGATGTCTTTTTGTCACAGTTTTGTTTAACTGCCTCTGTGTTTACTTGTTGGGTGATGGATCCATGTTGAAAGGAGAAGTGATTACTCCTCTTAGGCCTGCCCTCTGACTCGCTCTTACACCATTGGTCTTATAAATCAGTCCCACTTCCTCCATTGCTGCTGTCCCCTGGGTTTTCTCTGGTCCAAGTTGAGGTCTAGAGCCTGATGAGCTCTGAGTGTGTTTAGTTAGAGGAAAGTACTATCTGAAGTGCTTAATAACAGCCGAAGGACATCTCTATTACGAAAGCCTGAGCAGTTGACATCCTTCCAGGTTTTTTGGTTGTACGTTTACTTGAGAGAGTAATTAATCATCAAAATGAAGCCACAAGGGCTTAAACACATCTTCTGATGTGATACTCTAAACATTTAACCATCTACTGCAGCTAGAGCTAAAAAGAAAAAAAAAAGTCTGTAAGCGGCATATAAGTAGATATTTTTATGTATTAACTTCAAAGCTAGTTTTCTGAAAGTGCAGTTTTAATGTTTCAGTTGACTTTCTTTTGCCCCCAACCTCAGTGTGGCAGGTTTCATTTGGTTTGTGTTTGACAGTCAGCTGTATGTGTTTTCCAAATGAATGTTTGTTTGTCTTTAACATAGTGTTTACCAAAATCTGAAACTAAAATTTGCTGCTTTTTTCTGTTGTGCTGCAGAACGTTCGCCTCACAGGCCAATTCTCCAGGCTGGCTTGCCGGCTAATCGCACAGCAGTTGTCGGCAGCGATGTGGAGTTTGAGTGCAAGGTATTCAGCGACCCTCAGCCTCATATTCAGTGGCTGAAACATATTGAATTCAATGGGAGCCGTGTTGGACCAGATGGTTTACCCTTTGTCCGTGTCCTCAAGGTAGGAGCCAGTCCTTTTTACAGTTTGACGTTCTGTAAAACAGCTGATTTTAGATGAGTGAGTTTGTTTTCCTTTATGGCTGTCAGTCATTCCCTTAACTCAGGGGTCTCCAGCCTTTTGTCTTCTGTGAGCTACTTTTCCAAAACAAAAGTACCGGAGAGCGTACTCGTGCTTAGTAATATTTATTTTAATAGACAGTTTATTAAAAAAACAAGTCTTTGCATTTATAAATATACAATTAAAACTGACTCATCTCACTGAAGTGAATACCAGGAGCACCAGCTCAGGTCCATGTCCAGCTGTTTTTCCACGTCCGCAGACAGCACACACCATCCTTGCTACAGTGTATAAGGGTTTTTTTTAGCTTGGATCAGAATATGCACAACTTTAAATGGTGCTTCGGTTGATCAGCTAGATTTCTTCACCTTTTTTTTTTACCTTCTCTTTGTGGAGGTTACTTCTGCAGGAAAATCTAGAGAGAAGTTACTGTCAATTTGATGAAATGCCGCTCACTTTGCACTTTTTACCTACTGCAAGGCTTGTGCCAGGCTTGTGCCACAGATCAAACACACAAATTTGTCGTCATGTGTTGGAACAAAGTTTGTTGCTCGCACCTAGTGAAAATTATGTTTTTTTGCGTCTTACTAGTATGACCAAACTCTGCTGCTTTCATTGTTGCCACAACATACAAAAACCCACCCAATCAATACCATATTTATATTTAAAAAGGGGACATTGGAGAGGACAGAAACCATGTCTTTATTTACTCAATTGGTGGGAAACTGCCAAATCTGACAACACTGCCTGACTTAATCTGTCTGCTACCTCCGTCTACTTTTGTGATTGATCCCATGGCGAGCTAAGGGCCTCACAAACTACCGGTAACTTGCTAACAATGTGTTGGAGACCCCTGCTTTAACTGCTCAGAACTGCCTTAAAAGAAAAAAAGGTTAATGTTTGTTTTTTTACATCTGTCACAGACTTGTCTAAGATCACATGCTGTCTGCTGCTGTTTTTTTGTCCTGTACATGACTTGTTTTTATTTCTAGCATTCAGGGGTCAATAGTTCGGACGCTCAGGTGCTTACGCTCTACAATGTGACTGAGGAGGAGAGCGGAGAATATATTTGTAAAGTGTCCAATTATATAGGAGAGGCCAATCAGTCGGCCTGGCTGACTGTCATCAAATATGACCCCACAGGTAACCACCACGCAGCAGTACAGGAACGACACATTGGAGGCGTTTCTAGGACCACCTGGAAAAACTAGTCTTATAACCTGAGACAACCTCAGCTGTTTCTCTCCTCCCCACCTCACGCCCTCCCTCGATTTTCCCTCTCTCCTCAGTGCTCCTGACTGTAAATGACGCTATGGAAAATTCCCAGCAGAACAGTTGAAAGTGTTTAGTCTCAGGTTTATGTTGGACCCACTCTCAAGCTTGTGCTTTGCCCTCCTAATAAGGGCCTCTCTTGCCATCTTCTATTACTCTTGCTTCCTTACCCATCTAAGTCCTGTACACGGCTCACAAACTTTCTTTTTTTTCTTTTTCTTTCCTGTTGTTGTTGTCTTCTACTTATGTCCTTATATCTTCTGTTTGTCTGGTCCTTGTGTTGTTTTGTCTGAGTGTGTGCTGTTCTGCTGCGGAGGTTTCCATGCCCATCTCTTGCATGTAGAGATGAGACTGGTATTTTACGTGGTGATGGTTTGACCCAATGTGAAGTTTAGCTGTATAGACTCAACCTGACCATGTTTTTTCCACTAACAGATACCAGAGGGCTCTTCCTGACAGAGTCCTCTGCAGGGTCTTTTGGTGTATTAACTTTTGGGCAGATGGTATTGGACTGAGGAGGAGAACGCTCCTCCATCCTCTTTCTTTGTCAGAATTCTTTACTCATGGTCCCATTCTCTTCTTGGGCCTTGTTGGGTCTACTTCCTTTATTTTCTAGACTGCTGGCCTTAACACCACGGACAAGGAAATGGAAGTCCTTCAACTGAGAAATGTGTCTTTTGATGACGCTGGGGAGTATACCTGCTTGGCGGGCAATTCTATCGGGTTCTCTCATCACTCTGCATGGTTGACCGTTTTGGAAGGTATCAGTGGTTCTGTCTCTCTTTTCCTTCATTTCCCCCTCTCCAGCCCAAGCCTGGCTGTTTGTCTTCACTTTTACCAGAAAAAGGTGCTTTCTCGCTGCATTTCTGGTATAAAAAGAAAAAGTGAGCGGAAGCCAAGGCACATTACAAGTACTAAAACTCCCCCCTTCTTTGAGCTCAGCATGGCTCCAGCTCCATCTTAATTCTCAAGATGGGGCAGAGTATGAGACATGCTCTGCTGTTTCTTCAATTAAATCAGCAACTACCAAACAGCCCAAGAGCTATCCAGAGCTTTTAAAAACAAAATGTCACTCAGAAGTATATTTAACGGTCTCAGACAGATAGCTTATATTTACAGCTGGGTTGTTTGGCAGCTCTGATCAGATTTCACTTTGAACTGTCCCTTCTTTTCTGCTCTTTAATGGGTGTTTGCATTGGAATTGCTACAAGGCTGATTTTCTTTGACAAGCACTACAAATGACACATATTGCTGATGTCATTTCCTGCTGTGAGCACAGTGGCTGGCTTTGATAATTGGCTTGCTGCAGTGGATGTGTCTCATTCCTGAGGATATAGGAATGAACACTTCCCCAATTATCAAGCTGCTTGTCAGTCAGCCTTTTCACACAGGTGTAACTCACTGGTGTTGCTGGTGTTTGTCAGAGGTTTCCACTTCAGGCAGTATACTTGGTTTGGGATGCACTGTTGAACATAAAGCCCTTTCAGCAGAAATAGTGTGTAGACGGTCATCTCACATAACATATAAGAGCATTTTTCATTTGTGCAATTTATGGTCAGTTTATTGAATGAGTAAAAATAAAAATAGAAAATGTTAAATGTAGTAAATAAACTATCACAACTGTTATCAGATTTTATATTTATAGTTGTAAAAGCTATCGTAAAATTTTATTAAAGGAAATTTACTGACAAGGAGTTCTGTAGCATAAATGACAATTCTGAAGGATGTTATGTTTATACCAGCGGGGCCATATGAAGTCTGTTTTTCCCAAATCCTGTTGATATTTCCCCCTATGTTCCATGTTTAATAATTTAATCAATTTGTGCATTAAGACAATTTAAACAGTTTAATAGAAGAAATCTAAAATTCATAAATCTTGACAAATTTACAATAATATGGCAAAAATTTGTTTCATTTCATCAGAACATTCCCTCTTCCATTATGATGTTCAGGATGCTGAAGTCTCTTCTGTTCAGTTTCTGTCCTGATATGATTCATTGATTGTTCAGGTCATTTCATTTTCCAGAGGTTTTTGTTAATTTTGCACCACAAAACTTAAAGCTTGTTTTACTAATTCATAGATGCAGTTTAGATATTGGATATTAGATATAAAGGCTGCTGCGGTTTGCTGTTCACCATGAACGTCATTGTAAAGTGTGACATGTACATAGATTGTTAAAAGAAAAAAGACAATTCTGTATTGTCCAATTCTGTGATACTACAGTCTGCATTTTCCACATCTAAAAAATCTAGGACTTTTAACAACAACTTTAGTTTAGTTTTTTTTTTTACTTGAGTTTTGAAGGCACCGTTCAGCATTCAGCTGTTGTCTGAAAGTTTCTGACAAAAAATGACATAAAATGTTCTATAAACATTCGTCGACTAAGATAGAAAAACCTCATCTGGAACTGGTGTTGTTTAGATGTAGTTCCTGTGTACAAGGCTGCTTCCCAAACCAAAGTATATTCAAACCTTTTTTCCCTGAAATGTGGAATCCATTACACTCCTTCCTCTGGTTTGTTTAAATGTTGGTGTTTTCATTGAGTGGGAGGAAAAAAACAAGATCTGAATTTGAACTTTTTTCATTTTTAAGTTGGTATTTTTCATAATTTACCACATAAGGGTACCAAAACAAATGTTTTCATCACCAGAACAACACACAACTTAAATTGCATGTCACAAAAGTATGAGTTGATCAGATTAATTTAGTCAAGCGTTGAGTTCATGTTGTTTTTGAACTTTCTGAACAACATATAATGTATAAAGTATTGATATTTTGTCTAAAAGTCAGATCCTTGGCTCATTAGATTTTATGTACCAAACACCTCAGAGCATGAACAGGAAAAAGATTTTTACTGTTGCATTGATGAGTGTTTGACCCAGCTATGTCTAACATGTAGGCCCCAAAAACTGTCACACACTGATGTCATTATTGAGAAAAGCATCT
>SSNR01000399.1:470297-537412 GCA_006937965.1 Callopanchax toddi
GCAGAATCTGAAAAATGTATAACTTTAGATTTTGAATATTTGTTCAGTTTTAAACAGCAGTTCCAGAGGTTTGGGTTCTGTTTTTATAACTTGTTTTTATTTGTTCAGTGCATTCACAGAGATCTAGCTGCTCGCAATGTTTTGGTAACGGAGGACAATGTGATGAAAATAGCAGACTTTGGCCTGGCGAGAGACATCCACCATATCGACTATTATAAGAAGACCACCAATGTGAGTCTTCTAAATAAACAAATGTTTTAGTGTGTGTTTCAAACTGGGAGGACATGATTTGATCGTAACACAAACATTCTTCTTACAGGGTCGTTTACCTGTCAAGTGGATGGCTCCTGAAGCTCTGTTTGACCGGATATACACACACCAAAGTGATGTGTGAGTTTCTTATGTCACTTGAACTTTAATTCTTAATGAAGTGTTAGAAAACAGTCAACACACCTGTGTTTGTAACTGTCTTCAGCTGGTCATTTGGGGTGCTGCTTTGGGAGATCTTCACCTTAGGAGGCTCTCCGTACCCGGGTGTACCAGTGGAGGAGTTGTTCAAGCTGCTAAAGGAAGGTCACCGAATGGACAAGCCTTCAACATGCACTCATGAGCTGTAAGACTTCTTCAGATTTTAACATATCTGTCTTTTGTGACAGACTCTCCAAATTTGGTTTGTCAATTCAGAAGAAACGGTTCAGTCTGTGAAACATAACGATAAACCTCCCTCAGCTCAGCCATACACCCTCTCAGTCCCAACAGTTGGCATTAATATTTACTTTAGCCATGATGGTGTGTATCAGAGAAATTCCAGGTGCTTGGCAACACAATAATGTTCCCTGACAGTGTTTGTGTGATGACCGAGGAAATGAAATGCTCAGCATTCAGTGAGCTCCAGCTGGAACATACTGTTCTGTTTAATAGCGTCGCGTCGCCCATGACTGAACATCTGTTTTTTGACCACTATTCAGGGGAGTTTAACATCTAGTTAACGAGAGATTAAAAGTATTTGACAGATTAATGCTGGATCCTTCTATGAGGACTTTAATTCTAAATCTCATGAACTCTGTAGGTATATGATGATGAGAGACTGCTGGCATGCGGTGCCCTCTCAGAGACCCACATTTAAGCAGCTGGTAGAGGACTTGGATCGATGTCTTGCCATGACATCCAACCAGGTGAGTCTGCTTTTTTTCAGTCACCAGGTGACATACAACGGCATATCAGGGCTACTGAGAAGAAGAAACATAAGGAGGAAGTGTCTAGAACAAAGTCAAAATTGTTTGAGTTTCACTGGAGTACAGTATTAAAAATGTTAAATGCTTCAAATATTTTGAAGTATGTGTGAGACTCTTATTGTGAAAAACTGAAGGAAGTCCTTTAAGTTCTGTTGTGGATGCTGATCGTGAAATATCCAAAACACTGCACCTCCATAAACAATAAAACACTTCTTTTCTATGTAGTTTACTCAGTTAAAACACACCCAGATTCCCCTCAGTTACAATAATAAAAGAACAAATACATTCGGGTTCACAACAGGTTGTAGACTACTTCTAACTTTTTTACTGGAAACAGTATTTCAAATTTTTCTCTCAACATTTGGACTTTAATCTCAACACTTCCTCCTCATTCGTGGTCGTAGAGAAGCAACAGACCTTTTATAGTGTTGAAACTTCATTTTATTTCTCGTCTATTTTCTCTAACAGGAATACTTGGAGCTCTCTGTTCCTCTGGACCAATATTCTCCCAGCTACCCTGAAACCCGGAGCTCTACCTGCTCCTCTGGTGAGGACTCTGTTTTCTCCCATGATGCTGGAGCAGAGGAGCCCTGCCTGCCAAAGTTCCCTCCTCACTCCAACGGGGCAGCCATTAAGAAACGTTGAGACCTCATTTTCATTCAGACAAACATTTCCTCTGCTCCCTGCATCGTGGGGTTGGACTTCCCATCACATTCCCAGAGATGAAGCTAAGAAACACTGATCTGCTGTGAGAGACGAGCTCAGAGACACTGGGCAGAACTCGTCGGACTACATGGACTGCTGATTTGCAGCCGGTTCACGGTGGCAGTGATGTTTGCGGCGCACTTTGTGTTAACCAGAGTCAGTTTGTGGCAGTGTCGGAAAAAGAATGGAAACTCACTTTTCTCTTCACTCTGGGCATTCCAGTGTTTGGTCAGGAGAATCTTAAAGAATATCAATGTGTCATTTTTACTTTTTCATTATGTCTGTTCCCTTGTTGTCATTTCATCAGTGGTAAAAAACAAAACAAAAACATAAATGTGTGTTTTGGACTAAATTCAGAGAACACACTACAGAGAGACCTGCAGCTCTGAGGTCCACTGCATCATCTAATCTGCTTTTTGTAAATACAGGTAGAAGATTTAAAATATGAATTATATATTTACAATGTACTCTTTATTTTTATGACTGTAATTGATGTATTGTCTTTTGTACAAGGATGCTATTGTTTTGATTTATTTTCTAATATAGTTTATAGGGGCTGTTGTTGCATAAGGGTGTTTTTAAACGTTGCTGAGGATTATGTGGCCAGCTTGTTTTATTTTTCCACATTTTCAGTGCATTGATTTACCCCCAACTTACTGGATGATCATGAATGAAAAATATTGGGTCATATTTTTCAGACGATTTAGACAAACCTTGCAGTAGAGCTGAACTCTGTGTGTGGGGTTCCTCTCCAGTGGGTGTCTGAAGCTGTCTGTGTCTGGTTGAATGAATTGCATGCATGTTGAAAATTCTCATCTCGCTCAAGATCGTTTTATCCGAGAGTGGTCACAATTGTAAATATTGTACACAACGCTTGCTAAAATATATCTGCTTCAGTCAACATCATGCACTTCCAGTGTGTGTGTGTGACTTTTATGTGATGAACTAAATGCTTTAACAGGAGTTACATTTGATGCTGTCTAACGTCCGATGAAGGGTTGCAGAACACGTATGACATCATAAAAAGGATTACATTAAATAAAATGTTATTGATAAACAAGCTGAGCTTTCAGTGTGAACTCAACTCCATAAACTGGTCAATAAAGATCACGTTTTTAATGCTTGTGATGTAAAATTTATGGAGATGAAATGATTGGCTTTTCAATCTCTCATCTCTTTAACATGGGTTGCTGGGGTTTGATTAGATATGATAATATGCTGCTGACATCAGAAGAAATGTTGGCGAGTGCAAAGAGCCACAGCCGGCAGTAAACCTGTGATTCATGACCGTGTGAATGTCTTGGCAAGTGCTGGTGCCACACTTCCATCCATCAGCTGCACCAACCTTGATGGAGTCCCTCTACGTCTCTGCCTCTGGCTTCCTGCCATTGGCTGACGCATCACCTGGATTACATTCGCCATGCAACCTGCTAAAATCAGCCGCACGGCGCCACTCGCGCTCGACCCTTTTAAAAACCCACCTCTTCAAGCTTCCATCCATGTAGTCACCTGTCAGCAGGTGTATTACAGAAAAGAGGATTGATTTTTTTTTATTTAGATCAACGTTATTAAGCAGCAACATATTTGAGTTTGAATAAAAACCAAAATACTCCCAAAATCAACAGGTCTGATTGTTTATTGAGGCCTGACTTGTTAGAAATGGATCTTTTCATTTTCAGACGTATCTTTGGGATTCAGACATGATGCAGATAATGTTTTTTGGGTTATTTTTGTATTTTAATTTAAATATTGCTATCTCCTGGAAACGAGCGCAATAAAGAATCACCTGTGTGCGGTGGTTGAGGTGATGATGAAGGTCTGGTTTTAAGAATAGAAAGGGCAGGCGAGGTCATGCTTTATAACCCGCTAATGGGGCAGAGGTGCTATTAGGTGGAGGTTATTATCACTTCTAACAGATGGCACAGGAAGAGTTTGGTATAGCAACAGTTGTACATTCAGCTGAGAGCTGTGATTTATGACGCCTCTGTCCTGCTCTGATGAGGACACACTGAGGACAGTCTTTGTTAGTCCTCCTCTTTCATAACAGCTATCTAATTTAAAAAGTTTATAATTACAGAGCTCAGAGCAGAGGGAGCTTTTGTAAAACTCTAAACAATTAACCGAGTGACTGGGGAATGCAAATTGATTTGGGAATACAGGAATTACAACGATCCAACTTTAATAGGTATGTTAACACCCCGGTGACATTATTACACAGAGGGACCAGAATAAATATTTGTCATCTGATACCAGAAGGAAAGACTAAACATTATTGCAGCTGAACTCTTCAGTTTCCTGGTAACTAAAAACTATTTTGCAGCTATATTGGTTAGGTATTGATTCATTATTATTGAAGATTAGGGTTTAACTGAAATGAAAACCGGTCATCTCATTAGTCACTCTTGAAGTTGTTGCATAAATGTAAAGATTTTACTCTACTGCCAGTCTTGTAGGATGTTCCTGGTCTGCAGTGTCAGGATTTATTAGAATGATTCTCTTCTATTCTGACTATGATCTCCAGTCATCCACTAGAAGGTTATTTCACCTCATTTGACTGTAAGTACAAATATGTATTAAAACGTTTTGGCAGTGAGTGGGTGAATATAGTTTAATATGCTGACTTGTCCTCTAAGTATTCTCCAGACCTGAATCCAACCAGCATCAAACCAGACAGACGAGTCTGATACGCGAGTATCAACCCGAGTCCACCAGGTTGAGATGTGGAGCAGCAGCGTGGACCACAGCTGAGGTCTGGCTGTGAAACTGGGAGTCAAAATGGAACAAATTCAGAAATATTTTCATAGCTTTATCTCAAGATGAGTTCTATATCTTATTTAGAAATAACTGAATCCCTTTCCTAAAGATAAGTTATTTATCTGATTATCTCATAAAGCATTTTCTGTCTGTTGTTTAATTTAAATTTGAAATGTTTGTACTTTTTATTTTAAACTTCTGTTGGTTTTCTTTTACCGGACACATTTTTAAAAAATCTAATTTAGTTTAGTTTTAGTTTATTTAGTTTACTATTTCAAAGTTTGTCCTTTTTGAAAAATAAAGGCGTGTTCCTTTTTCTTATTTTCTTTACATTTCAAATATTTTTGGTAAAAGCCTCAGATTACTTTTATCTATGGTAAATGTAATTTTAAATTGATCAACTTGTTCTGTAGAGGTTTAATATTTCAGTTTGTTTACAGCACAGCACAGGGAAGGTTGACCTCCTGAAGAATGAAAGATTCAAGCCAAAACCAAAAACAGCATATTCTGTAAAACTTTTAGAAAATGAGTAATAATACAACTGGTGTTTGGTTTTGGAGCCTGTTTGATGGATTGCTTTGTGTTTTTGTTTATCAGAGATGGTTTGATTTATTCCAGTTGAGGATTACCATCTGCAGGTCTACAAAAAAGCCTGATCTTCCACATTAATCTCAACCATGTGTTTCCTGAAAGAGAGTGACAGATGACACGTCCTTCAACTCCATGCCACCCCTGTAAAAGACACATGTCATCAGGGAGGACATTTTTCAGGTTGTTGGCAGAAGGGATGAAGAGGATGAAGACTGTGATCAAATATAATGGTACTGGTGTGTGTGTGTCTGTGTGTGTGTGTGTGTGTGTGTGCGCGTGTGTGTGTGTGTGTGTGTGTGTGTGTGTGTGTGTGTGTGTGTGTGTGTGTGTGTGTGCGTGTGTGTGTGTGTGTGTGTGTGTGTGTGTGTGTGTGTGTGTGTGTGTGTGTGTGTGCGCGCGTGTGTGTGTGTGTGTGTGTCTGAACCTCCAACAAACAGAACACAGTGACAGCTTCTTGTTGTGCACCTCGAATAACCATATAATTGAAGTCAGAGAGTTCAGTGCGGGGGTCTGTCATTGTACATGTAAAGGTGACTGCACTGCAGCACTTCAACTTGTGTCATTCTGGCCAGTGTCCATGAAGGAGGTGAAGGAGAATACGTCTCATGTCCCAGCAGCTCTCTCTGTGCCAAATTCATAAAAAGAGAGCTCAGACGGTTCAGACATTAAGTGTGTGTGTAACCACGGCAGACAGGCTTAGCTCAAGAGCACCACAGATTGTTGATTTCAAAACGGAGATGGAATGTTAATTTTCTGTTGTTAGCTCCCTCTGACAGACTCCCCACCCTTGTTAACCATAGCTGGGATGATGCACAGCTGCTTTGGGTCTAAAGTGGCCGCTGAGGTTGTGGTTGCATTTTTCTCTTGTGCTGTAGAGCTCTAATAGAATACTTGAATCTGTGTATACAAATGTCAGAATCTTGGTTCTGCACTTTCAGTTGGCCTCACGGAGCAGAAATGACATCAGAGGACAGCTGGTGTCCTCTCCTGATCTGTGCTCTTTGGTTGTTGATGTTCCTGTCTCCACAGGGGACTGGGGCTCCTGTTGGGGAGAGGGCTGTCTGTATGACAGCTCTCTGGTGGCTCTACGGGACAGGATGACAGGAGGTGAGGCTGGGGCTTGCCCTGTCACTCACTCTGTTGACTTTCTATACGTCACTATAAAGCATAAACAAGTTCATGGGGCAATTTCTATTCATCCCACAGCAGAACTTTGGACTGCACCTTTCAGTAGCCATACTCTTCACGTCATGAGACACATGATCATATAACTCAGGGCTTTTAATGATTACCAGAAACAGAAAACCCCATAATAAATGGCGTAGAAAGAGTGAGTGAAAATAAATGTTTGGGTGTTACAGTAGATGAAAGGTTTAGCTGGAAACACCTAGAAAATGATTAAACTAAAACATCTAAAGCTATTGCACTTTTAAATCAATCAAAACACATTTTGAATGGGAAATCTTTATTTCTGTTTTATCAAACATTAATACTTCCTTCTGTTTAGAGTGGAAACACTTCCAAAAACCCATATTTTTATTACAGAAAGAGCAATAAGAATAATAACCAACTCCGATTACCAGCACCAACACACCTGCTGTTCATAAAATTGCATATACTCAAATTTAGAGACCTGGTCAAATTACAAACAGCACAAGAACTTTTTAAAGTACATAATAATATATTTCCAGATTGTATTCAGAGGTTGTTCCAGGTCAAAGAGACACACAAAGACGGGAAGGACAATTAGTAAGACATAAGGAGTCAGAGTTGTTCAATAGAAGGAGGAAAACTGGAATAACTTGGGCATTGAAATAAAGACATCTAGTACAGCTAGTTCTTTAAAAAAAAATCTACATCAGAAAGATCGTTTTGGTTAATTTAGATGATTTTTGTGTTAGTCTGTTATTTTTTCTTACTTTTAAAATAAGTAAATAAATATGTAAATTCCTAAACTTTGGAACATTTATGCAACAAATAATCAATAACTATGAGGTGCAACCAGGGACATTATCCCAAATGACCATTCATACACACATACAGTATGAAACCTCTCATACACACATGTGAAAACCTCTCATACACACATGTGAAAACCTCTCGTACACACATATGAAATCCTCTCATACACACATATGAAATCCTCTCATACACACATATGAAATCCTCTCATACACACATATGAAATCCTCTCATACACACATATGAAATCCTCTCATACACACATATGAAATCCTCTCATACACACATATGAAATGCTCTCATACACACATATGAAATCCTCTCATACACACATATGAAATCCTCTCATACACACATGAAACCTCTCACACACACATGAAACCTCTCACACACACATGAAACCTCTCATACACACATGAAACCTCTCATACACACATGAAACCTCTCATACACACATGAAACCTCTCATACACACATGAAACCTCTCATACACACATGAAACCTCTCACACACACATGAAACCTCTCACACACACATGAAACCTCTCATACACACATATGAAATCCTCTCATACACACATGAAACCTCTCATACACACATGAAACCTCTCATACACACATGAAACCTCTCATACACACATGAAACCTCTCATACACACATATGAAATCCTCTCATACACACATATGAAATCCTCTCATACACACATATGAAATCCTCTCATACACACATATGAAATCCTCTCATACACACATATGAAATCCTCTCATACACACATATGAAATGCTCTCATACACACATATGAAATCCTCTCATACACACATATGAAATCCTCTCATACACACATGAAACCTCTCATACACACATATGAAAACCTCTCATACACACACATGAAACCTCTCATACACACATATGAAAACCTCTCATACACACATGTGAAAACCTCTCGTACACACATATGAAATCCTCTCATACGCACATATGAAATCCTCTCATACACACATATGAAATCCTCTCATACACACATGAAACCTCTCACACACACATGAAACCTCTCACACACACATGAAACCTCTCATACACACATGAAACCTCTCATACACACATGAAACCTCTCATACACACATGAAACCTCTCATACACACATGAAACCTCTCATACACACATGAAACCTCTCACACACACATGAAACCTCTCACACACACATGAAACCTCTCATACACACATATGAAATCCTCTCATACACACATGAAACCTCTCATACACCCATATGAAAACCTCTCACACACACATGAAACCTCTCATACACACATGCAACCTCTCATACACACATGAAACCTCTCATACACACATGAAACCTCTCATACACACATATGAAATCCTCTCATACACACATATGAAATCCTCTCATACACACATATGAAATCCTCTCATACACACATATGAAATCCTCTCATACACACATATGAAATCCTCTCATACACACATATGAAATGCTCTCATACACACATATGAAATCCTCTCATACACACATATGAAACCTCTCATACACACATGAAACCTCTCATACACACATGAAACCTCCCACACACACATGAAACCTCTCATACACACATAAAACCTCTCATACACACATGAAACCTCTCATACACACATATGAAATCCTCTCATACACACATGAAACCTCTCATACACACATATGAAATCCTCTCATACACACATGAAACCTCTCATACACACATATGAAATCCTCTCATACACACATGAAACCTCTCATACACACATATGAAATCCTGTCATACACACATGAAACCTCTCATACACACATGAAACCTCTCATACACACATATGAAAACCTCTCATACACACATGAAACCTCTCATACACATATGAAATCCTCTCACACACACATGAAACCTCTCATACACACATATGAAATCCTCTCATACACACATGAAACCTCTCACACACACATGAAACCTCTCATACACACATGAAACCTCTCACACACACATGAAGCCTCTCACACACATGAAACCTCTCATACACACATATGAAAACCTCTCACACACACATGAAACCTCTCACACACACATGAAACCTCTCATACACACATGAAACCTCTCACACACACATGAAATCCTCTCATACACACATGAAACCTCTCTCACACACATGAAACCTCTCATACACACATGAAACCTCTCATACACACATGAAACCTCTCATACACACATGAAACCTCTCACACACACATATGAAAACCTCTCACACACACATATGAAATCCTCTCATACACACATGAAACCTCACACACACACACATGAAACCTCTCACACACACATATGAAATCCTCTCATACACACATGAAACCTCTCATACACACATGAAACCTCTCATACACACATGAAACCTCTCACACACATGAAACCTCTCACACACACATATGAAAACCTCTCACACACACATGAAACCTCTCTCACACATGAAACCTCTCATACACACATGAAACCTCTCATACACACATATGAAACCTCTTATACACACATGAAACCTCTCACACACACATGAAACCTCTCATACACACATATGAAATCCTCTCATACACACATGTGAAATCCTCTCACACACATGAAACCTCATACACACACATGAAACCTCTCATACACACATATGAAAACCTCTCATACACATATAAAAACCTCTCATACACACATATGAAAACCTCTCATACACATATAAAAACCTCTCATACACACATATGAAAATCTCTCATACACACATATGAAAACCTCTCATACACACATATGAAAACCTCTCACACACACATGAAACCTCTCATACACACATGAAACCTCTCATACACATATGAAAACCTCTCATACACACATATGAAAACCTCTCACACACACATGAAACCTCTCATACACACATGAAACCTCTCATACACACATGAAACCTCTCATACACACATATGAAACCTCTCATACACACATGAAACCTCTCACACACACATGAAACCTCTCATACACACATATGAAACCTCTCATACACACATGAAACCTCTCACACACACATGAAACCTCTCATACACACATATGAAATCCTCTCATACACACATGTGAAATCCTCTCACACACACATGAAACCTCTCATACACACATGAAACCTCTCATACACACATGAAACCTCTCATACACACATGAAACCTCTCATACACACATATGAAAACCTCTCATACACACATATGAAAACCTCTCATACACATATGAAAACCTCTCATACACACATATGAAAACCTCTCACACACACATGAAACCTCTCATACACACATGAAACCTCTCATACACACATGAAACCTCTCATACACACATATGAAACCTCTCATACACACATGAAACCTCTCACACACACATGAAACCTCTCATACACACATATGAAATCCTCTCATACACACATGTGAAATCCTCTCACACACACATGAAACCTCTCATACACACATGAAACCTCTCATACTCACATGAAACCTCTCATACACACATGAAACCTCTCATACACACATGAAACCTCTCATACACACATGAAACCTCTCATACACACATGAAACCTCTCATACACACATATGAAATCCTCTCATACACACATATGAAAACCTCTCATACACACATATGAAATCCTCTCATACACACATGAAACCTCTCATACACACATATGAAAACCTCTCATACACATATGAAAACCTCTCATACACACATATGAAAACCTCTCATACACACATATGAAAACCTCTCATACACACATATGAAAACCTCTCATACACATATGAAAACCTCTCATACACACATATGAAAACCTCTCATACACACATATGAAAACCTCTCATACACATATGAAAACCTCTCATACACACATATGAAAACCTCTCATACACACATGTGAAAACCAGGTTAATGTTAGGATTCTGGCCTTCCCAAATACCCAACCTCAGCCTGATTAAAAATAGGTGGATTTTGCTTAAAATTTCAGGAAACCAAACAAGTTAAATTAACTCTACTAAATCTGCCAAGAGGTGCATCTTGCTAAGGAATACTTACCAAACATTAGAGGGGTGTTTGAATATATCTGAGCCTCTGTGGACTAAAGAAAATCTACAATAAATTCAAATGTGTGCAAAATGAATGACACTTATGCCAACGATGGATGGATGGATTTAAAACTCTGATCACGACTGCAGACAGCTTATTATTTTAATGTAAACATAAACTTTTTAAAACATTTGGGTCAAAGTGTAATGTTTATTCAGAAAAATGTGTGCTGCTGTGTTACAGTAGATAACAAAGTTGTCTGATTGTTATCGTACCTGTCCTGATTGTTACACAAATTAATGATGGTGTCTGGAAGGGCGGGTGTGGTTGGTGAAATGAGATGGATGCGGGTGTTTGTTTGGTGGTGGAGGGGTGCTGAGGGGTAGTGCTGTCTGCCTGACAAGGTGTGTGTTGGCATTCACACAAAAACTGACGCCTGCGGTCACGGCCCCGCCTCTTTCCCACCAGATCGACTTTCTTCAGCGCAGGAATGAGACACGGACACCTCCTCCAGGCTGAGACATATAATCTGGGCCTGTCAGGGCCTTTATCACACGGGATCAACTGGTGTGCTGGGCCATTCTCCGTAGTCCCCACAGGCAGCAGGATACCTGCACACGCATTCCTTCGACACATCCCTGTCCCAGGAGGCGTATCGCTTGTCTTTTATGGCAGCTCAGCTTGACAGTGAGGGGGGGAGGCAGCTGGAGTACAGTTGCTCCTCAGCATTGTGCAGAATAAAAACATTACTGTTGGTTTGGTGGATATATATTTTTTATCCCTCGAGTCTTAAAATGTCAGATTGCTGATCAACACAGAATCCCTCCTTTAGTTTTCTCTGTGTGTTGTTTTTGTTTTCACAGTGACATGCTGATAGTGAGAGATGGCTCAGTAAGCTGTTTATAGCTCTCTGAGGACTCAGCTGAACGAGCCCTCTCTCTGCTGGCTGTTTCGACTTGCAGCCTTCACGCTGTGAGCGCCCAAAAGAAGGAGGGCATGAATCAAAACAGCAGCGTCGTTGTGCACAGGACTCTAATCATATCACTTACCCTGGAGCCATATGTCTTTGTACTCTCTTTAATTGAATTGAGCCTGGGCTGAGGTTGGCTGGCAGACCGTCTTCTGACTGAGGCACGCTTACAGAGGGTTTGGGAGGAGAGGCCTTTGCCCTGCAGCCTCATCGCTGTCTACATGAGACTTACAATAAATCCGACTGTGGGTCTCATTAGTATGTTTGCAGCTCTACGACTGCAGGTCAAAGATAGACTTATCAGACATGATAGATGTGTTGAGACAAACACTTACCTTATTGAATTCACACTCACATGCAAGTGCATTAGATGCTCCTGACTCACCAGCTCTGACGTCAACATGTGTTCAGACTCAGCCGGCTGATTTATTGGCTTCTGTTGATAAGCGTGCTCCCAGAGACGTTCAAGCATTGAGTTCTTGATTTGCTGCCTCACAATCACCTGCATATCTGTGGCCTTATTATTCCCCCTCTGGTAATCACTTTGTGAAAAGAATTGCAGAGGG
The DNA here is from genome assembly GCA_006937965.1 of Callopanchax toddi. NCBI lineage: Eukaryota > Metazoa > Chordata > Actinopteri > Cyprinodontiformes > Nothobranchiidae > Callopanchax > Callopanchax toddi. The sequence continues at coordinate 483,163 of SSNR01000399.1, forward strand.
AGTGCAGACATAATGCATCCATGTCTCCAGCTGCACTGTGTGAAGAGTATAGAAACACCATAACGTGTACCTACATGTTCAACGTAAGTCTCCAAATCATTGCTTTGAACATCTGGGGATTTCCTTGAAGACAACAAAGGTAAAAGAAGTTTTTTCTATTTTGATTTCCTCCATCCTGTGCAGCTAGAAGGCCAAACCATAAAAAATGAAAACAGACTGATAGAAAAGAAAAGGAGTCTCCTATTAGAATAGGATGTGAACTTAAAGAAAACAGATTTCAGCTGTTTTTGTCACTTAAACGTTTTAGATCATCAAACAAAAGTTTAGTTTCAGACAAAGAGAACCTGAGTAAATACAAAATGTAGTTATTAAATGATGATTTAATTTATTAACAGAAAAAACTAATTTCCAAACCAACCTGGCTCTGTGGGAAAAAGTAAAAGTAACAGAAGAGTTTCAAAACTTCTGTTGACCAAAATCAACACAGAGGTCTGTCTCACATTTACCAAAAACATCACGATGACTAAAAGACTTCTCGGAAAATATTCGGTGACAACACTGTATTTAAAAAAAACACACAAAGACAAGTGGAACAAAATTCAGCTGTTGACGCCGAAGATGTTAAAACTATAGGGGTCAAATACTTTCCCAGACAGGACAGGTTGGTTTGGATAACTTTTACTAAATGAAACCATCCTCTGATCTACATTTTGTATTCACTCAGGTTTTCTTTGTCTGATACTGACATTTATCTGCTGATGTGACACATTTAAGTGACAACAAGAAATCTTTTCAAAGCTCGGATCAGCAGCATTTAAATCAGGCAGGACTGATCCCTGTTTTAAAGGAAACATTATGAAAAAGATCATTTATAAAACTGAACTAACTTCCTGACTTTGAAACGTGTTCAGGCTGCAGTTTGTAGAAAATCGAAGGAACCATCAGTTCATCCTCTGTGCTGCTGACTCAAAGAACAACATTTGTTTAACTAAACAGGTCTTTGACTGCTTTCTTTGTATTAACCTGCTGGATTTGCCTTCAGGTAGAAGAACACCTGAATACTTAGAAACACACAGTTTGACTGTTTAACACTTGTCAGTGTTGCTCCTCATAATCAGATAAATAAAGATCTCCTAACCTGCTGAACTCATCTATTAAATCCTTCCATCAACAAATCAGTGAGCGTAAATCTATTAATAGGCTGCAGACTGGAATTAAAGCGCTTTAATGTTACAGATGAAACTAATGTTATTTATTTAGGAAGTTATTAACAAACTGTATGAATTATTAATGTGGAAAATATAAAATTGTGGAAAATGATCAATGATTCAATAGAGACTGTCTTAGATGCTTACTGAATGGTTTAGATACAACAGGACTGATGAGCTAACAGCTAGTCTGGGCTCTGCACCCTGTGGTCCTTCAGCTCCTCTGGAGTGGCTCCTTGCTTTGACCCAGAATAAATAAACCTGGGTGATGTTTAGATTTCAGCTGACTAAAGGACAGAGGAGCAGAATGAGAGTGAAATACAGATTATTTACCATCTGCTCAGAACCAGAATTAGTTAAAAAAGCTCACGCTTTCACCACAGCTGTTTAAATAATCAAAACCTGTGTGTGTGTTTCTTGTGTAAAAGAAATGATGGATGTTTTCATTTAGATGCTTTTGAGTTTTTTAACATACATTTCAGACATTAAGGATGTAAAAACGATATAAACGGAGTAGGGCCAAGTAAGGTTTGACTTCTTTTCAAACAGCTAAATGAATATGTGTTGATGATATTATGATAGGGATGTTTGAAATAAACACAAATAAAATGAAATACATCTATATTTACTGTGTAGTTTTATTCTCACCACTTTATACTGTATAATTTCTGACATACAGAACATTTTCATTCATTACAAACCCAGCAGAACAGGTACTGTTAAAGCTAAATGTAGTTTACATCTGATAGAATTTAATCAGTTTTAAATAATGAAAAATGAATCACAAAACATCATATTTATAAAGCTCTATTAGGACTTTATTGTTATTTATTTATTTGATGTATTTGTTTGTTGTATTTTAATGCATCGATGCTTTATTTATCTCCAACTGGGTAAAAATGTTACACATTTCTACAAAAAATGGAAAGAATCGATAAAGCTCTGCATGGATCTGAACCAGAAAAAGTAATATTCTTATCATATTTATTAATTTATGGCAAACACTTAAAAGTAAAAAAATATATATAAAAGCCAAATGTTAAGATTCAGTCTGCTTTTTTTTATTTTTAGGAGAGATGATAAAAATGGATCTTTAAGGCTGTAAAGGCTGCAGACCCCTCAACTAGCTGTTAGCTCATCATGATCTCTATTTCTCCAAGCAGAGGCTGTTCAGGAAACTATAAGTGGGTAAGGCAGAAACCGTATAAACCCTTTTACACAGAAAAAAGTTAGAAAACTTAATGTTAAACTCAACCAACAGGCTGCTGCGGGTGAATTTCCACTTCTTATTATGGTCTTCTTGGTAAATACAAACAATGGTTTCAGGCAGTGAACTCAGTCATGCTCTAATGTCATAAACGATCTGCTTTTCAAACAGCATATTTTCCAAAACAGTGTTTAAAACTGAGGCCTGTGATTTAAGAAGCATGTTTGCACTGAGGGAATGTAGAGGACTAATCTGCTGCATTTCAGATTTATTCTGCTCCACACAGTTAGGGCTTCCAGCTGCTGCTTCGTGTGTGTGTGTGTGTGTGTGTGTGTGTGTGTGTGTGTGTGTGTGTGTGTGTGTGTGTGTGTGTGTGTGTGTGTGTGTGTGTGTGTGTGTGTGTGTGTGTGTGTGTGTGTGTGTGTGTGTGTGTGTGTGTGTGTGTGTGGGTGTGTGTGTGTGTGTGTGTGTGTGTGTGTGTGTGTGTGTGTGTGTGTGTGTGTGTGTGTGTGTGTGTGTGTGTGTGTGTGTGTGTGTGTGTGTGTGTGTGTGTGTGTGTGTGTGTGTGTGTGTGTGTGTGTGTGTGTGTGCGTGCGCATGCGTGTGTGTGTGTGTGTGTGCCCCATGCAATTATACTGGTTCCCACCGGAGGTTTGGTTGGGTGGAGTTTTGCAAGAAGTAATCTCAGGCATTAACTGCTCCTCACTGAGCATAACTTGCATACATCTACAAATACAGTCAGCACAATAAACAGCCAAGGCGTGTATAAACACAATGCAGCGATGCACAAAAGAAATCAGAGATTAAAAATAGCTGCTGATCAGGAAACTGATGAAAACACATGTCAGATCCAAAGTTCTGGAGCTGAATCACGTCAGTCAAAACGAACCTTCATTAGAGAGAGAAACTGTTACAGAGCACTAATTCTGTGTATTCACACTAAACTTTAGCAGACGCAAATATTTTTCTCCACATCAAAGAACTATTTATTAGGAAGTTTGTAAACAAAATGAAACTTTTATCTGCTTTGGATCAGACCTCATGCTGACAGTTTCTCTGCTTGTGACAACAGAGTCCTTGTGCAGAAGGCTGGTGACGCCTGGCACCACAGGCCTTTGACTCTGCATAGTTCAGCCTCTAAACTGACTTTATCTTTAGACCACTGGCTCCCTCTGGTGGTGAACGTTAGTACTGATAGTCATGATGCAAATTTGTTCTCATGAAGCATCTGTTGCATAGCCTGACAAGCCAGACTATATATGTTGATATATATATATATATATATATATATATAATTTATTATAAATGCAGCATGTTCCATCATCTCAGGAGAATTAGTTAAAGATGCTTTTATCAAACTGCTTTTGTTCACTACTTTATTTAGGCAAGTTTCTTAGGCAAATTGTTGTAAAAACAAACTTTTTTTTTTAATTACTGGAAAATAGCATCAGTGTGTTGTAAAAACACAGCAAGGTATTCCTATAACAATGAGAAATAAATAAAATACTAACTAATACAAACCTGGGGCCTTAAAGGGACAGCTCACATTGTTTTAGGTGTTTAATTAATCAACTAACATCTTACCTGTTGCTCATAGCAACAGAGAGGAACTCTGAGCAGACTGAAGAGCTAATAGCTAGTCTACCTGCAGCAGACATGGGTTAGGGAAATTACTTCCAGTTTCTTTGTGGTTGGAATTTAATCATAATTCTACTAGAATAACAATTGAAATGGGAGTTAAAGGTTATAAATGAGGATTTGCATAAACTGCTGTGAAATGTTGGAATTCTTTTGTTGTTTGCTAATCTGTTTGATCAGAACATTGATCTGTTTCTGCAAACTGAAGTTGTTCAAAGTGCTGTCTACAACAGGTAAACTGCTTATAACATAACCCCACTTTAAAAGAGCTGAACTATTTATGAATTAGGTCAAAAAAACAGTTAAGGTATTTTGAGGATATTTAAGGCAAAATAGCCAACATCCTGATGCTCTTTCTAAAGTTTATGAGATGGTAAAACCGCCCTTTAGACTATGGTTTAGACCCCTCTTCTTGTTCCAGATGTCGCTAACAGCTCTTCACTCAGACTGCAGGTTTATTCTGTGAGTTTCTAAAAGTAGAATGGGAGGCAGAGCTTTCAGGCTTCTGTTTCCCTCCATGAGTCAGAAACCCTGCTAGTATTAAACTCAGTGGGTTAGCTTGTGTTATCTTGGCTCATCCCTTTAGTTATGCTGCTACAGGCTCAGATCACATCTCCTCCCTCTGCTGGCTTTACTCTCGACTCTCCGTGTTTGTATGGTCCAGGTTTTAGGGTGAGAGGAAACCCCAAAACAGAGGATGGAGCCAAAGAGACTGAACTGAAAAGGAGTTCAATAAAGAAATCAAAGGCTGATGTGGGCTGCATAGTGGCACAGTTGTTAGCACTGTTTCCTCGCAGCTAGAAGGTTGCAGGTTCGAATCCCAGCTTTTCTGCTTAGAGTTGCATCTCCCCATGCATGTGTGAGTTTCCTCCGGGTACTCCAGTTTCCCCCACAGATCACAACATGCCCTATAGGTGTGTATGTAAGTGGCTTTGGATGAAAGCTTCTGCTAAATAAATAAACATAAACACAAAAACTCTAACCAGAGAAACCTCTGGAGGACTTGAAGCAAAACAATGACAGGATGATCTAACAAAGACTAAATGAAACCAGTGGGACAGTGATTACTGGAACTGGGAACAGGTGAGTGTAAACTGGATGGGAAGGGAGACCAGAGCAGTCGCTATGGTAACACAGGAAGTAAACTGAGGCAAAAACTAAACTAGCAGAAGTAACTCAAATGACACAGATCATTAATCATAAATGAAAATAAAATGCATAAAATAAAAGTTACATTTGTTTTCTGAACACCTGATATGAAAAAACAGCACTGAATCATAATGGATGATTATCATAAATGAAATGTGTTAAGTGCAAACAAAAACCAGAAATAGAAAAGACTAAACAGATCAAATCTGTATTTAGAAGGATTTCCTCTAAAAGCCGACTGAACAAATTCAATTTTTAGAACATCTCAGCCGTTCTCAGGAGGCTGATCCACATAAAGGTCAGAACGAGAAAACACGCACAGCAGCACAGGTAGTACAAAGCAGTGAACTATCTTGTTGTGACTTCTTGGTCTTTGGTTTCTGTTTCTACTGACACACACCTGCCCTCTTGTGGCAGTTTTGTGACATTACAACAAGCATTATTTACAGTGCTTTTAGTTGAAAAAACCTTGGTATCTGTCACCCTCTTGTGGCAATAAGGTGAAACTACAACAAGCATTATTTACAGTGCTTTTAGTTGAAAAAACCTTGGTATCTGTCGCCCTCTTGTGGCAATAAGGTGAAACTACAACAAATATTGTTCACAGTGCTTCTAGTTTAAAAACCTTAAAAAATTAACAGTAAATTAAAGAACACCATCTCTCACATAAACCATTATTCAACCATACTTTGGATTTGTTAAAATGCCATAATTTTTAAAGATGCTCATTATAAATCAAGGCAGAAATGTTTGAAAACAGCTAGCTATTATGGAGAAAGATGTATTCAGCAGGAATGGTAAAGCAGTGAACCATCTTGTGACTTTTTGGTTTTTGGTTTCTGTTTCCACTGACAAACACTCGCCCTCTTGTGGCGGTTTTGTGAAATTACAACAAACAGTATATACAGTGCTTTTATAGATATATATAAAAAACCTTGAAAAATAGTGACAGTGAATTAAAGAACATCTTCTTTAATGTTAAACCACTATTCAGCAGTATTTAGGATATGTTAAAATACTGTAATTTTTAAAGTGCCCATGACATCGGTTTCCATGTTTTCTGACTTATCTATCATGTTGCAACGTTGAGTTCTCACCTTAAACCTGCCAGAAAGAGCAAAAAATGGCGTCCATCGGTCTCGTAGTACAGCCAGTGAGAAGCTCTTCCAGATTTCAGACCCAGGTTTCAAACAGTTTTTTTCACTCCAGCCCGCTATGAGGTCATATTGATCCGGACTTGCTTATATGGTCAATTCTCCTCCCACATGCACGTTCACGACAACTGGAGCGAGGCAGTGCCGCCGCCATTGCCCATAGACCGTGTAGTGTTTAGTTTCAGTTTCGTTTCTCTTTCACGTGACAACACTGCCCCCTGCTGCAGCAGAAGTGCCAGGCTGCCAAATAAGGAGAAACCCAGCAGAACGGGAAGGCGGCGCTTTCTTCTGATCTCTGAGTTGCTCGTTAGGAAATAATTACAGCGTATTTTGAGTTATAATGGTGCAACGCTGATCTAGAGGCATCAAAGATTACACCTGTTTAATATAAAGTGATTTAAATATGGAGTCACAGGCACTTTAAAGAAACTCATAAATCAGGGGAGTAATGTTTGAAAACAGCAAGCTAATGAAGTGAAGTGTATTCAGCAAGGATGGTAGTACAAAGCAGTGAACCATCTTGTGACTTCTTGGTCTTTGATTTCACTTTCTATTGACACACACCCGCCCTCTTGTGGCAGTTTTGTGACATTACAATAAGCATTATTTACAGTGCTTTTAGTTAAAAAAAACCTTGGTATCTGTCGCCATCTTGTGGCAATAAGGTGAAACTACAACAAGCATTATTTACAGTGCTTTTAGTTAAAAAACCTTGGTATCTGTCACCCTCTTGTGGCAATAAAGTGAAACTACAACAAACATTATTCACAGTGCTTTAAAAACCTGGAAAAATAAACAGTAACTATTATTCAGCCATTATTGAACCATACGTAGGATATGTTAAAATACTGTAATTTCTAAAGTAGCTCATTATAAATCAAGGCAGTTTTGTTTGCTAACAGCTAGCTAATGAAGTGAAGTGTATTCAGCAGGATGATAAGCACGTCGGTCCGCTGGGCTTCTGCATCCTTGTATTAAATTATTGGTGGGGACAATTCAGTGATAGCTGGGTATTGGTGGGGACACGTCACCTCTGTCCATGCCAAATCTACGCCCATGCACCTCACCGTGGGGTTACTTCTGATCTGAGGTCAGGTCAGAAGACCTGAGGGATCTGGAGAGCTTGTAGGATTAAAGTGTGTGTGTGTGTGTGTGTGTGTGTGTGTGTGTGTGTGTGTGTGTGTGTGTGTGTGTGTGTGAGTCATGTAGGTTGTAAACAGAGCATGCAGACTGAGATGTGCTGATGAGACTGACCCCCTCCCTCCGCCCCCTGCTGCTGCTGTTTTTAGGTTTTTCGGTGTGTGTAACACTGAATAATTGATAGTCAGCAGTGCTGCCTACAGGTCTTCGTAGAGAGGAGGCAGCCTGTCTCATCGTTCCTGCAGTGATACCGAATAATGTAACGCTCACACACACCCACTGAGGACACACAGAAGTACCCTCACTCTCCCACCTCCCTCCCTTCCTTCCTTTCTCCCTCATGCTGACTCTCTCAGCTCTGCGCTCAGCTTCAACAGAACAGGCAGGCTAGCCTCCGCTTTGTCAACAAGCCTCTCTCCTCCGAGGAGAAACTTCAAGAAGCCCACTCACAGCCTCCCTTTCCTCCTGAATGAAGGATGCTGGAGTTCAGACCAAAATGGATGGGACTGCTATGCTTGTGGGTTTTGTGTCTGTGTCTCTGCCTGCCGAGTGGATCGCACGCCAGGAGAGCCCCAAAGGTACCCCGCTGCCCTGCAACCTGCTCCTGCACCAAAGACAGCGCCTTCTGCGTGGACACCAAGACGATCCCTAAGAGCTTCCCCCCTGGAATCATCTCTCTGTGAGTCCAGATTTCATTCTTCAACTAAAGCCTCCCTTTTCCCCACCGATGTGAAGTCAGCTACATCACTGATGTCACCCACTGTTATGTAATGATGCACGAAACCTCTGCCTGTCTTTGAATGACTTAATAAAAAGTACATTTATTCCTTCTCATGGCGTCAGTGTTTTTGATTTGCCATCAAAGCATCATCGTGTGGAACCAGCTGAGATAACGACAATGATGATGATGATGTCCCTTTTATCGTGCCCCAGAGAGAGAGAGATACTAACAATAGATTCCCTCCCTCACTGCAGACCTGCTTCTCCTCTGAGGTTTAATCTTGAAGATAATTCAGTGACGCTCTAAATATGTGGAGCACACAGAATGAGGAGAGAAACCTTTAACTGGGAGGGCTTTTACTGATTTACATCACCTGTGGAATGAATCTGAAGCTCAAACTGTGATTTATGAGCTGAGGATGATGATGATGATGTCATCATGAAGTAAAGAAGTGAAGATACATGTTTTGAGTTTCAATCTACGATGACACAATTCCCATGAAGGATGTCATGAAACAAACAGTGATGTCATAATGCTCCACTCTGATTGATGTTCTCTGTCCCGACAGGACGATGGTGAACGCGGCGTTCACAACAATCCCAGAGGGAGCGTTCTCTCACCTCCACCTGCTGCAGTTCCTGTGAGTCTTCTGACCAAAACACCATCTAAACTTCAAAACAACTCCACATCTCTTAACGTCACTAGCATGTTTTCTGTTACACAGAATGTTTTGTTAGCAGTGAGAGGACTTGAGCTACTCTACTCCTGATGAATGGTTATTGAAAGCAGTGACATAGCAGTAACAAGTGTCTCTGTATCAGTGTCCTGACTCCCTTCAGTTCTACTCAGCCACACAAACACGCCATTGTCTCGTGTGACGCAATCAGGAGTGTGCGTCCACGTTAACGCTGCCCTTACATACAGTGATCGTTTCATGTTGAGATAAAAGCCCTTTTTGTTTTTGTTTTATTGATTAAAACCAGTCTTTCACATGTTTGTTGTATTTTTCAGGCTTCTAAACTCCAACACATTCACCATGATCGCTGATGATGCCTTTGCCGGTCTGTCTCACCTGCAGTACTTGTGAGTACAGTCTACTACGAACTGGCATTTTGTCAGGTTGATGACATATCAGGAAGCAAAAATGTTTTTGCATGTGCATGTGTGTGTGTGTGCTGTTAGCAAAATACATCATGAGCCACTAATGAAACTCTTAGAAAGTATCGTCCCACTCAGATCTGCAGCTGATTCATTCTCCTTCCTTCTAGGAGTGCAACAAACTGTCTGACACTTCTGAGTCAGTTCCTCCAGGTTTAGTGCTTTTAACAGAACCTTATCCATGCTGTGGACATGCTCTACTGTTTTGCTTTCAGTAACACTGAGCTTAATGAATATAACCTCCACAGTAAGATCTGAGAGGAGGACGAAGACTCTGCAGCATAGAAGAGTGCGCCAAGCGTTAAACAGAAAATAAATCCTCCTCTGACAGCGAGCTCTTTGCCTCTGCAGAGTGAAAAAGCTGAATACGCCATTCAGTGAATTGATGTGCTTTAGAGGTAGTTAGCTGATGGCTTGGAGCGTGCAGGCTGCTGGCTGTGAGGCTCATCGAGCAGGCCTCTGCCTCACTGCCACCGCCTGCTGTGAATGCTAATAAAGGCATGTTATCACATCCAGCCACCTCCTGAGAGTCTGCACATGCTGCATGTCCTGAGCAGACGAAACAGAGACGGGATATGATCAAGTGATGCTGAGACACAGAACTGAGCCTTCTGAATAACAGGGATAAAAGACTGATTCATCCATTTCTAGCAGTTCTGACAACAACGTCTGCTGGTTTGTTCTCTCCTCAGGTTCATTGAGAATAATGACATCCAGGCTCTGTCTAAGTATACCTTCAGAGGGCTGAAATCCCTCACCCATCTGTGAGTATTTTGTCTGTGAAGCCACATTTTAAAAAAAACAAATAACATCCTGGTCACATTTAGCTCTTAACCTTTCAGATCGCTCTCAAATAACAACCTGCAGCAGCTGCCCAGAGATCTCTTCAAACATCTGGACATCCTGACTGACCTGTAAGTGTGACACCATGTTCTGGGAGGTTTAACCAACCTGCTGCTCAGATGTCCTCTGTGGTTTGGTGGACATGCTGTCCAGCTGGAGTGTGTGCGGCTCTGTTGATGCTTAGAAAACCAAAATCTGAGATGTTTTGACGTCTGAGGTTTGAAATCTTCCGTCACTCAGAGACTTGCGTGGGAACTCTTTCCGCTGCGACTGTAAGATCAAATGGTTGGTAGACTGGATGGAGAAGACCAACACGTCGGTTCCTGCCATCTACTGCGCCAGTCCCTTTGAATTCCAGGGGCGCAGGATTCACGATCTCACACCACGGGACTTCAACTGCATCAGTGCAGGTCAACGCTCGTCTTTCTCCAGCTGTTTCCAAAACGTTGCATGTTTGTAACAGCTGTCACATCTGTCTTCCAACAGACTTTGCTGTTTATGAGACCTTCCCTTTCCACTCGGTGTCAGTGGAGTCCTATGAGTTCAACGGAGATCAGTTTGTGGTTTTTGCTCAGCCTGATTCAGGCTTCTGCACCCTCTACACTTGGGATCACGTAGAGCTGACCTTCAGGAGGTTTCATAACATCACTTGTAAGTTTCTGACAACAGGACAACTGTACAAAAAGACCTAAAACCTGATGTAATCTGTCTGTGTCTCTCAAAGCTCGCTCTGCGGTTTACTGCAAACCGGTGGTGATAAACAACACACTCTACATGGTAGTGGCTCAACTGTTTGGTGGATCTCATATATACAAGTAAGTCTTCTAGTTTACACAGGAAATGGCTCAGCATATTAAAAACAACCTTAGAATAAAACATTCATCTGCTTTCTTCTTGAGAAGTAGAATTTATATCATTTTTATATTTGAAGCTGGACAAACACTCATAAAATTCCTTTATTTGTCTTCCTGGGACAGGTTTGTTTTGGCTAAGAACAGCAATGTACAGAAATAAGAACATGTGAAAGACAAAGTAATAAAAACAGAGGGGGTTCAAAGAAAGACAAAACAATATGTACCTATGCAAATCCACATACAGGTGCTCAAACAGGTCTTATGGAGAGGATGGAGTTAGGGAGCCCATGGTTTTATACTGTCACCAGATTGTGGATCCAAAAAGTTGACCTCTCTCCACCAACCACAACACACATGTCTCACATTTACTAAAAAGCATCTCCATGATCTTTTTGGAAAATATTCCCGTTCTAGATTTATTAGGAATGTAAGCCCAAATATGTTATATAAAACAGCTCAACTTAAAGAGGAGTTTACAGGAGGAGTCGTGTGTTAATAACATGACGGTGGTTAATAGATGACTGTGTTTATTCTCTGTGCCATCAGACCCTTTGTTTTGGCTCTTACTAGCTCAGCAAACTCACACATGGCGTGACTGATAACATTTTGCAGCTGCATAATCTAGTTCCTTCAAATAAAATTAAATGAAAAAAACAGGACAAACTGTGGACACAAGCAAAACATAATGTGGTCTAAAAACTGCTGTTCCATAGCAGAACACTAAGTCAGATTGTTGGAACAGGGTCTGAACATTTTGTGTGCAAAAATAAAAAAATACAATTAACCTTATTTTTGTTTGGTTAAGCCTAAGATAAAATACTGGAACGAAGGACTGTGTTTAGAATAAAACAGCTTTTTTAATACTATGATCCTCAAAGGTTTATTTTATTTGCTGATATGAAACATTTAAGTGACAAAAAAGCAAAAACAGAAGTGTGAGGGAGCAAATACAAATACCATCGCTTGATGTTGATTTAGCATTTTACAGACTGAGCTGAAGGGAAGTGGAGACCTCGGTCTGCCTCTTAGCTTTGGACATCCAGATTTTATTTTCTGAGCTAATTATCTGGCAGTAGCTCCACATGAGAGTGTTACTGATCCCAACAGACCTTTTGAAACATAAAACGGCAGTAATATGTTAGTTATAAAAGCTTTGGAGAATATACTGACAGCCTTTTTGTGGACACAGGTGGGAGGAGGACCCACAGCGCTTCATAAAGATCCAAGACATTGACACCAGCCGGGTGAGGAAACCCAACTTTGTGGAGACCTTCCAGCTGGATGAAGAGTGGTATTTTATTGTAGCAGACAGCTCCAAGGCAGGCTCCACCAGCATCTATCACTGGAACAGCAATGGCTTCTACTCCCACCAGTCCCTCCACCCCTGGCACAGAGACACCCATGTGGAGTTCCTTGATGTTGGTGGAAAGCCTCATCTCATCCTCTCCAGCGCCTCTCAGCCGCCAGTGGTTTACCAGTGGAACCGGAGCCAGAAGCAGTTTGCTTTCCACTCCCAGATCACAGAACTGGCCGACGTGCAGATGGTTAAGCACTTCTGGGTGAGGAGAGTTCTTTACCTCTGCCTCACACGCTTCATTGGAGACTCCAAGATCCTCCGCTGGGAGGGGCAGCGCTTTGTGGAGGTCCAGACTCTCCCCTCTCGGGGTTCAATGGCTGTGTACCCATTCACAGTGGGCCACAGCCAGTACCTCATTCTGGGGAGTGATTTCTCCTTCTCCAGAGTCTACCTGTGGGATGACCTCACTCAGCGCTTTCAGCCCTTCCAGGAGCTCAACATGAGAGCCCCCAGGGGGTTCGACCTGGTCTCCGTCGACAATAAGGATGTTCTGCTGGCTGCCAGCTTCAAAGGCAACACCCTGGCCTACCAGCACCTGGTTGTGGATCTCAGTGTCAAATGAACACGACAAAGCAATGAAATCTGATTTTATTATAGATCAAATGTGCCAAATATAACTGCAAAATGTTCAAGCCATGTCACTAAAAGTCCGCTGTTTTCCTCTGTTAAAAGTGAATCAGATATAGGTTTAAATGATAATCCAAGCTATTTTTATGCACTTTTATTTAACATCTGAATGAGATCATGTTTAATAAGGTACGTTTTGTTGTTTCTGCTCAGCCAACTTGTGGCAGAAAGCGATGTTGTTTTTGAGGATTACTGATGTTTTTGTTGTACTTAACCAATATTTAAATGATGTGCATGCACACTGAATGATACTTAAGATGTGAAGAAATTATTTGGTGAACTGAAAAACATTTTGCATGACACTGTACGAGTACACAGAAATGATTAAAATCCTTTATTTTATTGGAACTTTATGTGTGAAATTCATGAATCTGTTTCGGATCAAACGTTTGCTCAAGAATGATCACAATAGATAAACGCTGGCGTGAAGAAACTGGATGTCATAAAATGAATGAGAAGGCAAACCACTCTAATTATCATGGTATACCACTGTGACAAAGGAAACAACCAATACAGAACTTTGTTAGCTTTGTAGTAAAATCAAATGTGTATAAATGTCATAAAAAGTTCTGATTCTGTCACAAACTGTTACTGCTGTGAAGAGAGTAAAGTGGGCTGTGAATAAATCCTGTTTTCAGCTCCCAGATCTGTCCAGTCCATGCCTTATACACATAATGTAAAAACACAACTCCTGCACATTTTATTACCTACAAACAGTTATTGAACAAAGCAGACATTAATCTTTTTACCTTGCTGTTATTAGCTCAATCTGAACTAATGATGAAATGATTCTAACATACTAGTTTTTGTTAACTTGTGTTGTGATTCTTTGGTGTGAGAGTGAAAGAGTGAAGACACTATCTTCCAAGTGTATTAGTTTAATTACAGAATGGAAGCAAATATTTGTAAACGTTTACATAGAGACATATTTACCCTCTCGTCCTCCCAGCTCTCCCTCTAAAGTCTGCCGTTTCTGCTTAAGAATCCCTGAGCAAAAGGTCCCACCCCTCTGTATTTGTCTGCTTGCTCCTTGTCATAAATCGAGTGCTAGAAGTCTCTGTGTTGGTGATACTCTGTCTCTGTGCCTGTTCTGGCCTTGAAGTGCTGGATGCTGGACTCTACTGGTTGAATCTACAGCCCTGTCTGACCTGGTGGTTTTGAAACACCACACTTAAGTAACAGAATTATTAAGGAGTATTACACACCATTCTATTGATTTGGACCACCAACAGGGGGCAGTGTGGAGCAGTAGGGGCTGTCTGTCCATCTGTCTGTCTAGCATCTCCCTTCCTCCTGCTTCACCTGTGTGTGTGTGTTTGTAGCTCAGCCTGCTGTGTAACCTGAGCCCCTCCCCCTCCTGCTTGGTGCATTCACAAAGGCACAACCACATATCATGCATTGACCAATCACGTGCAACTTGAACACACAAAAGTAGCTTGGCCCCGGAGCAGTTTCTTGAACTAGTGAAGGTTTGTCAGTCTCTGAGTTTGATTTTGTGTGTAGGTGTGCACGCATGTGTGTTGGTGTGTGTGTGTGTGTGTTGGGGTGTGTGTGTGTTTGGGGTTGGGATGGGGTGCAGTGAAATGCTGAAATGTTGTCCCCCCCAGACTAAAATCCTATCTGCGCCCCTGCCTGACTGTTGGGATGATGTGAAGTCTCAGGGTTCATCCAGATGTCTCTTCATAAATGTGCGATGGGCTTTTGTGGTGTTGAGAGGTTTAGGTCTTTGAACTCGAGCCCTTGTAGCTCCTTTCTTCTTGTTGAATCATGACCTCTGACTTTAACCTGAGGCCTGCAGGGCGTTAGGAGTTCTCTTCTTGAATTATTTTAGATCGGGGCACGATGTGCTGCTTTTTGAGATTGTTTAGCATATCTCATGTTGTCAGACAGGTACTACTGAAGTGATTTTTTAATTTTCAATATATATCTGATATTTAGAGCATGGATGAGGTTTGTGCAAGTCAGGTTTCACAGCAAAGAGCCTATCTATGAACTCTGTGGTGTGCTGCACACTTTTGTGACGATGATTACAATGAAAGTGACTTGTATGAACAGTAGTTGGTTTATAGAAATAAGGACAAGATCAGACTGAAGCCCACACCAGCAGTAGGAGAGACAACAACCCAACAACAATGGCAGCTGCTGCTGCAGCAGCCACAGGACCTCAGAGACTTCAGGAGGGATAACAGCTCTAAAACCTTCAGGTACATATTATTTTTAAATCAACACATTTAGTTCCAAAATATTTTTAGTAAAGAATAATTTTTTTTCTATAGCGTGTAAAGGACATGGATTGGAAAAATGAAATAACAGCCTCCAACAAACGCCTAAAAATCAAATTGTAGTAAGTCATGTGTAGAAGGCAGGTCAGGTCAAGGGTCAGAGTCTACGATTATGTATGAATGTTTTATGAATCTGAATGTTTATAAAATCTGAAATTCAACAAACCTATTCTGGAAACATCCAGTATATACCTGTGTTTTACAGATGTAACTGTGGAAGCAGCCCATAGTTGACCATCTGCACTGACACACCTGATGGCAACCCTGATTTGATGGAGGCAAAATGTCAGTCACTAGTGCTCTTATGTTCAGGAAATTCATCAACATGAGACACCAGAATGTCTAGTTTGCCTCCATCCTTCATTGGAAGAACAAAACGGGAACAAACAGTGTCTAGTTCCAGGTGAAAATAGAAAAACTAGGGCGTGTACCAACTATACTTTTCTTTTCAAAAAAGGCATTTTAATGTGTGGTTTATTCAAACGTGTCTTGTTTGCTAACAGGTTCAACTGCAGCAGTGAAGCTGAGGAAGCTGTGGTTCAGCCAGTACTTGTTAAAGATGTCAGACGACAAACTATACTCACAAAGACAAACTACTCACTATAGGGCAACATTTGTATTATATAATAATGTTTGCACTTTAAAATAAAAATCAAGCAACAAAAGCTCTTTTTATGTTTTAACAGTTCACACTATTACATTATCTTTACAGTTACCACTCTAGTCCAGATCAGGCCAGCTTCATCTGGAAAGACGGTTCTGATGACAGACGCTTGACGATGTGTCGCCCAGTGATGCCGTGTGTCAAAGATTTTTACTATCTATTGAAACGTGAGCAAAGCATCAGTTCTTTAGAACTCAATGTTTAATTCATATTAGATTTGATATAACTTTCCCTACATGAGGTTTATATAAAATGTCTCATATTTAAACTTTACTTCATACATCAGCCCAGTTTTAGTTGACAATGTTTTTATATTAATCAACTGATTTGACCATGAAGTCTTATTCCGAGTTTCTAAGAATACAGATTAAGTTTCTTTTCTCAGAGTCTGTGTTGAGTTCATTCTTTCAGAATGAACTTCAATATCAGATGAAGTAAATGAACTGATTTGAACAGCCTTGGTTCAATGGAAAGAAGAATCTTTTCATTTATCATTTTTGTCATAACAAGAGTTTTGTTTGGAATCCATGAAGCAGTAAATATTTTTGAAACAGCCTCAGCTTTTTATCACTGAACTGTTAAATTAGATTGGACCATTCTTCATCACCTAAGCTGCATGCCAGGAATACACTTTGCCACAACAGGTTATCACAGATGAGAGACAGCTAAAAGTCAGGGGCCTTGCTTTGCACAGAATCCTTACCTAACTTGTGCACATGCCTTTTGTGTTGTCCCATAGACAGGGTGTATCGCAGCGGGAGCTGTGCATCATGGTCCTCATGGCGAACTGGGGGGGGTAAGAATATTCTGCACACCTTTTTGGGGTGGTACACCTGTGTGTGTGTGTGGACAATAAATGTTTGTATATGGAGAATGTATGCATGTATGAGGGGAATATAGAAGCTATACAAACGGCCCCTCATATAATATGCTTTTCCCCTGCAGATTGCTAAATTTTGTCAGCCTGGCCAGAAGTGTGTGTCTGCTCATAGTGATGTGGATAATGGCATTTACCAGCTGCTGTGCTTTGATGCGTTGCTGAGAGAACGAGTGCAGGAGCTGAACCTGGAGGCTGACAGGTACTACGAAGGAGGAGGTGTAATGTGTTTTATACATTTAGTCTATTTTGAGGGTATAGTAAGACAAACATTAAGTCATTTTAAGGCAGATTTCATCCATCAGAGGAAAACTTGATGCTAGAGTCACTTTTTAAATGGTGGGTTTATTAAGTTGAACTAGCTCCACATTAAACTCACGCAAAATGTTTTATGTGTAGGTGCAAAGAGGAAACCAGGGTTCTGTTGAGGAAAAGGAAAAAACCACAGGTTATTATTAATAATGTTTACTGTCGTGTAAATACAAAAAAGTATGTTATTTACCTAATACATCTCAGCATGTGTTCATCACTACTGTCTGTCCTAAAGGCACTGAGGTGTTTGAGAGGCTGAAAAACAGAGCAGACAGCCTGTTTGTAAAATTGGAGACCATCCAGAGGATTCTGGACCAAATAGCCCAGTCCCATATTGATAAGATGGTAAGAGCAGTGTTTAGTGTCAATGCCCACAGCTTTGTTTGACTGTCTGCAGCAGAGTATGTTGAAGCATTTGCGGGACATGTTTGTAGGTTCTGCAGGTGTATCAGGCTGGAGTAGGCACCCTGAGGCTCTCTCTCAAAGACTTGACTGTAGGACAGAGTCTTGTGACTGTAGAACGTGCAGAGTCTTATGGATCAAATACAGGAGGTATATGTTCATTTTCAAAACTGTATATTTGATTACTTTTTTTAAATTCTAAGATATTCTGTGTTTTTTTCTACTTTATAAACAGCTGTGTGACACACAGGATGAGGTGAATCAGACTATTTCCAGCGGTGCGACAGCTGCAGGTATGTCCTTCTGTGTGTTTTATCTTAAATTTCCTTAAAAACATCCTGGAGTTTTGAGTTTTTTTGTTTTTGTTTTCAGATGAAGACATGGAGTTGGAGGAAGATCTGGAGGCTTTGTTAGATGAGTCACAGGTAGACTAGGATTCTAGAATGCACAATCTCATGGACAGGTGGGTTCCAGAGTCCATGGTATTCATCAGGGTGATCACCAAAGTCAGTCACCATCTCCTTTGTCTTACTGGTGTTTAAGCACAGATGGTTGCTCTTACACCAGTCCACAAAGTCCCTGATGACTGACTGATGTCCCAGACTATTTACGGTACTTCAAAAACACAGCCAACAGTGGCTGAGTCATCAGAGAACTTCTGGACATGACAGCTGCTGGTGTGTTTGTTGTACATCATTAAAAAATGTATTTACTGTCAAGTTTTTATTTATTTCATACTTTTAACACAGTGGTGCTGTATTATCTGTTTTATTGTTAATTACCGGTACATCTTGTTATGCCATTTTATTGTATTTTACTACTGTACTGCGCTTAAACTTGGTTTAATTAGTCGCTGCTACTAAAGTAGTCAAATTCAATCAAATATTGTTTTTATAGCTTACTTGGTGAACTTTGTACCTTTTTGTGAAAATAGTATTGGAACTTTTTACCTCAACATCTGGAAATAGCATGTCAACATTTTGACACGTGTTTACTTTACAGTGGCTCGTCATACAAATGCATTTTGTATTTGCGTAAAAATAGCGCAAGTATCACATCCGCGAGCACAAGCCTGGGTGCGCTTGATTTGCGTCATGACGTATCTGCATGGGCGGAGCCTAGTTTGTTGACAGGTGAATGTTAGCTCGGCTTAGCGTGATTTTACATCATCATGGCGAAGAGATAGTCCTCAGTGAGAGCAGCAGCTGAGATTTCCCTTCAACAGACGATGTCGAAACGTTCAGACGATGTCTAAACGTGTACGTAATTTAACGCGACGCGGTGATATCTGCTAGTACTGGACGCTGCTAGTTTGAAGCTAGCCGCATTAGCCGACTGATTAGCTTGGAAACCACTCTACAAATCTTCAACTGGACTCCAGACCGGATGTTAGAAATGTCTAACGTCGCTGAAGTGACCCTGCCACCTGAGTGGGAGGACGACGAGCGGATGAACTTTCTATTCTCTGAGTTTAAGGAGAACCGAGATGTTAACAGCACGGACTGGGACAGTAAGATGGACTTCTGGACGGCGCTGATCATTAAGAGCTGCAGGCAGCGCGGCTCCGTGTTGGTCAACCTGCAGGACCTCAACAAGACCTTCAGGAGGAGAGAGAAGTCCCCTCTGGGCTTGTCAACAGTCCTCCAGACCATGGCCAGGTAGGTGAGACTGTCAGCTGAGTGTCTGCTGGCTCTCAGGTAGAGTCTAATTGCTGTGTCCTACCTGTGGACAGGTGTGGCAGGATCCAGAGGGAGCCGGAGTTTGCTGCCTCTGTGGACTGTGGGTGGGTGTCCTGGAGTGTGGGCATGCTGCTGGTGAAACCTCTGAAGTGGACCTTCTCCACCCTTCTGGGAAGCAGCCGGGTGCCTCTGGAGGAGTCTTTTGTTGTTCTTGACCTAGTAAAGGTTAGTCAGTGTTCAATACAGTAACAGTATTTTTTTAGATATCAGTGATTGATAAACTTTTTTTGTTCAGGAGAAAGCAGCAGAGTTACTCAGGGTCTACCAGAGCAGTGAGTTTTCAAGCTGCTCAGTCATGTCATTTCAAGAGCTCTGCACTCTCTCCTCTGACATCTGTGCTGATGAGAGCACACTCTGCATGGCTCTCCTGCGGCTGCAGAAGGACAAGCAGGTCATAGTTTCCTTACACGAAGGAGAGAAGGTACATCACAGCTCGCTTACCATAAAACAAAACTGTTATCTTAAGAGTGCAAGTAATGTCATGTGGTTTTCCCCTGCAGGTTGTTAAATTTTGCCAGCCCGGCCAGGAGCGCGTGTCAGCTCTTGGTGATGTGGATATCGGCGTCTACCAGCTGCAGCGCAGTGAGAAACTGCTGGGAGAGCGTGTGCAGAAGCTGAACCTGGAAGCTGACAGGTACATTCATCCACATGAGGCGTTAAAGGACTGTTGAGTCATCATTACTGTGCATGCAATGTGCTTGATTTGTCATCAAATGTTGAATTCAGCTCCACACTCATCTGAACTCACTTGTAATTTCTTTACCTGTAGGTGCAAAGAGGAAGCCAGGGTTTTGCTGCGGGAGGGGAAGAAACCACAGGTTATTAATGATTACAATAAAAACAAAAGAATTGTGCAATTTTCAACCTAATACATCTCAGCAGTTTATTCATGTGTTTATCATCACTGTCCATCCTGAAGGCGCTGAGGTGTTTGAGAAGCTGCAAGAAGCTTGAAAAGAGAGCAGACAGCCTGTTTGTAAAGGTGGAGACAATCAGGGGGATTCTGGACCGAATAGCCCAGTCACAGACTGATAAGATGGTAAGAACAGCGTTTAGTGTTAGGGCCCACAGCTTTGGTGTTTGACTGTAACTATGTGTGTTGAAGAGTTTGCGGGACATGTTTGTAGGTTCTGCAGGCGTATCAGGCTGGAGTGGGCGCCCTGAGGCTCTCTCTCAAAGACGTGACTGTAGAACGTGCAGAGAGTCTTGTGGATCAAATACAGGAGGTATGTGTTTTTTTTAAACGGTATATTTGATTACTTTTTTAAATTCTAAGATGTGTTTTTTTTTTCTACCTTATAAACAGCTGTGTGACACACAGGATGAGGTGAATCAGACTATTTCCAGCGGTGTGACAGCTGCAGGTTTGTCCATTGGTGTATTTTGTCTTTAACTAACCTAAAAACATCCTGGAGTTTTGAGTTTTTACGTTTTTGTTTTTAGATGAAGACATAGACGAGTTGGAGGAAGAGCTGAAGGCTTTGTTAGACGAGTCAAAGCCAGATTCTGTATCTGGTTTACCTGCAGTTCCGACCAGCGGTCTTGGACCCTCCGGGGAGCCGATCCTCGGGTCCCTTCCCGCCGTCCCTCGTGGCAGCTTGACCGTTTCCACTGACAGACTGGAGGAAGATCTGAATAAGTTGACTCTGATGGATACAGGTTCGTGCTTTCATATTTCTCCGTTTCTTTCCTTGTTAAGCTCTTGACGTTAATGTGACCAACTTTCTGTGTTCAGGCTTTCAGCAGAAGAAAGTGAAGTCCCCAGACAGAAGACAGGAGCCTGCACAGTGATGGCTCGGGGGTCTGAAGACCTCCGTCCACATATAAGAGAAGAATTATCTTTTAAAGTCGATACGTATTCAGTCAAGTAAAAATATCCCTAATCATAGATATCAGGTCAAAAACAAGGCACTTTATTTGCTTTTAATTAAAACAAAATGTTTACTTTGAAAGCATGCTAATTCATACTTAAAAAATATATAAATATATTGCACATACTCTAAAAATTTGAAGAGAGTCAAGTCAAAAGCTGCTTTTAGCATGACGTCAGCTGGAATGCTTTTAAAGCTGACAGGAGCAGAACCAAATGAAGGTCTGTTCATATGTTCATGTCTGTCATTGACAGATGTGTAAAGTGGATTAAAGTGGCCTTCTGAATTGTACATAAGAATGCCAAATGATTTATTATAACTGAGTGTGACCTGTGAGAACCAAGGTGAATTTAACCAAACGTGTTTGTCCAAATAAAATTTATTTTAATCACTTGTTGGTTGGTGCTTTTGCGCTGCGTCAGGTAGAGGTGAAATTCAACCCTGTGCTGGACATAATGTGAATACATTTTCTTTATTCTTCCTGGCCTTGTGTTGTTATACAGTGGCTCAACTAGTGGTGAGGAAAGTTTTTAATAAATAGTTTTAAAGGTTTAAACATGTTAAATAGCTGGTTAGGAGTTTTAACCATAGCTTATCTAGTCTAAATACAAATGAAACGGTTTCATTTAAAAGTGAGTTTCAGGATGCAGGACACTCGTTTATGTTGTAGACAGAATTTGCCCCTTACTGATTTCTACTGTTTTTGCTTTTTTCCCCCCCACACTTAAATGTTTCAATTTCAAGGACCTGGATGAGTCAGGACAAAAGTAACTCATTACCAGAGACTACAAACACTTCATTATAGTTGTTGTTCTGAGTGTTAGAAGCCGTTAGGTTTAAGGGTCAATTACTTATTAAATAGGACCTGTTTGGTTAGCTTTAATAATTAAACTGTCATTAAAACTGCTTTTTGTTTTTAACCAGGTTCTATTTGTCTTTTGTGCTGATCTGAAACATTTAAGTAACAAAATAAATCAGAAACAAAGGAAATGCAAATACTTTTTCTCAAAACTGTATATCTCAAGAAAAAAATTTATTTAAAATTTTTTTTATTTGTTCAAGATAAAATTATTGAATATTTTATAAATGATTATTTTCTGTACTCTAGGGATTCTGCCTTTATTGTTAAATCAATTTGATTTGATTTATAGTTTTTTCCAAGTGGGACATCTAGTGGCTGCTCGGTAAAACTGCTGCTTTGTCTGATGAGATTTGCTTCTATTTTTAATACCAGTAGTTTTTTTTTACATACAGGGAGGAGTATTTTAGTTAGAGGTGATCCAAAGAGACCTGAGACTTTAACTGTAGGACACATTGGACTGTAGAGAAGCTTCATTTCTTTAATAATTGGATCAAGTTGTTTTTAAAAGGATGCAACATTTTCCTTACAACCATCTGTTAAGGTAACGTAACTCAACAAACAGGACAAAGTAATAATCTGATTTGGGTTTTTCAGTGGCTGATACAGATATTTAGAAATCAGGACAGCTGAAGGCTGATATAACTATGGCAGACTTGTGTGCATCATTCAGAAAAGCTGAGTAAATACAGCAAACAGGGTGACCCATATCCTGTTCTTGTTGCTGATGATGGACTCAAATTCATTTTCAAGACGAAGAAACTAGAAAATAATTATGTTCGACACATGATCAAAAATAAACTTTTGTTAAATTTGTAACATAAAACACAAGTAGTCAAATCAGACATTTTATAAAAAGCATTGCTTTATTATTATATTGATTTGTAATCTTTGATGATGTCATCTTCGTGTGAAAAGCAGGCTATTAAGAGATTTATTAGCCATCACGGTGGTGGTGCAGTACCTAGAGTGAAGAGCTGATGTATTTTCTAACGTGTTCTATATGAAACAATTTTAAAAAAAGAAAAAATTACAAATTCACAGCCTTTAAAAAGTACAGTTAATCATATCACAAAATCCTGGTAAAGCAGTGTTTTAAAAATGCCCTTTTATGACAAATAGAATCAGTGGACTTTGTTTCAGCCAAAGCTAAATTCTCCCAGCAGCCGTCACCATTTCTCACTAATACACACGGTTCATATTGCATTCAAACATGTCCACTGCTGGTTTCCTCCTGTCAGCAAGGGAAACGTTCAAACCCACAACCTGAAAAAGTTCCATTGCACATTTTGCAGCTTCTACCTACATTTTAGGTTATAAGATGATACAGATATCACAAGCAGAAAGACATTCTAGCAAGATTAGCTTCATTATTTCAGCTCTATCCTATGCAGCTGCTGACATGTTTTCTTGTTGGTATGTTCAGCCTGTTGTGGACAAGGTGGAGCAGACAGAGATGTGTAGACAACTCGTAGCTAGTCTTCACAGCTTGTGTATGATTAGACCGGTAAAGCAGGCACTGACGCAGATATTTGGCTGACAGTTTGTTGTCTGCTCCGTAAACGACAAAAGAACGGAAAGAAAAACGCCAAGATGTGTATAATACAATCTGAACATACCGGTAATTGAGAAACATTTGGCATGCTTTACAGTGGGTTAGGAAAAAAACTAAAGTTCTCCCAGAACACCACAAAATGATATATTTGTGTTTGCATTTGTTTATACTGCAGTGTTGCGTCAAAAGCAGGCTACACAGTGGGTCAGGCTCCTTAATGTTCTTGTGGTGAACTTTGTATACACTAGGATCAGATGCATAAACAATGCATGCACACAAAAACCATGCATATGCAAAAATTTGTCTTTATGTAAAGGAAGACTACAGTGAGAAAGTGTGCATCTTAGGAGCATGTGGAAACACATTTTTAGGCATAAACATTAAACATAAAAATTAGAAAAAAGGCAAAAACTTAAATGGACAACTATAGGGATTTTTCTCAGTAAGATGGCTTGTCTAGGGGTGTTGGAAGACTTTGTTAATAAGACCATAAAGGGACAGTTCAGATGGTTTTTACTGTGATGTTCTATAAAGAATAAAACAGCAGTCTGATCGATCTCAGTTTAAAGAATCAGAGAGAAATTCCTATAGAGAAGTCAAGCTAACAGCTATTCAGAAGAAGTCTGCTTTAAGAACAAGTTTACAACATATAAAACTCAAATTTCTAAAAGTTCACAAAACTGGTGTCAGTTATAGTTCTGTGAGATAAATCAGAACCAGCCAAACTCAGTATCAGCAGGTCAGAGAAGAGTGCATCTCTAGTGGAAGTAAATGCTTCATTCTAAGTGTTTACACGTCACTTTAAAGCCACAATCTAACTGGGCTGCAACTCGCTGCAGACACAATATTGTGAGAAGTAAGTAATTTAGTTGGAATGAAACTGAATAGGTCTGATGGTTTCCTGTAAAGTGTTACAGTCAGATCTAATAGGAGCATACAACATAACAGCAAACAAACCGGTACAGTCGTGCATATTTTTTGTCTCAATTTAGTGACAATCTTTCCTAATTATGTCTGAATTTAATTGCAATTTACCCTCATTTTATTTGCACCTTGGTTGCCAACCCTTCTAAAAGTTCTCACAGTCCTTGCCGTGAAAATCTTTAGAACATTTTCAAAATTCTAGTGAGGACCGAGCGAAGCGAGCACAAGAGAACATTTGAGAACCCTCGCAAATGTTTGGAGATGTTTTGAAACCTCTCATAAATGCCATTCACCAACAGCTACAGCCCAATGAGATACTGGTGTTAGCATCTAACAGCTCCTTACTAAGACATCCGGTCATTTACTCTAAAGACCGTTCATGTTGGAGTGTGGGTTTGAACATGGTGCAAAATAAAACTTGTTAGGCGTTCTCAGAACTCCTTTGAACCACCACAAAATTATTGTTTGACGTCTTTTAGATGTTGGGAATTTGCACCTAAAAGCCGTCTTCTGAGTAGCTGATATCTTCACTCACTTTCTCCAAACTGAGATCATTCTGAATGCTGTCTACTGCAGGTAAGATCCTGACTCCTCATATAATTACTCCAAACTCACTTCATAAACTCTGAACTGTGCCTTTAGGATTAGAACCATCAAGTAAAGATTGCTTTGATCTATTGATAACAGGTGATACTTTGGCTCATGTGCAGTTTCAAGCTTCAAATTAGTCAGAAAATTAAAGTCGTTTTTTTTTTCCATTTAATTTTACCTGTCAGAGTTCATAAAGTCAGTAGGAGTTTTTGTTACCTTTTTCCAACAGTTCAACTGAAACAACCAAATAAAACAGCTACTTCATGTTCATCCTAAAATAATTGCACTTTCTTTAACTTGTTTTATGTGTGTCTGGTCGTTTTATGTGCAAATTATAAAAGGAGGTTATCTGCATCCATTAACAACAGAAATCAGGACTGTGCACATATGTCAAATTTCCCAATGACAGACATTTACAAAAAAGAAAAAGAAAAGGAAAAGGTGTTTGTGCAGATTTATAAATTTATAGAAATAATAAAAATGCTTTTGTTGTGTACACACAGCTGTAGTCACAAGAACTACGGTGTTTTATGCATCTGGTCCTAGATGTGTGTCTGCATTCGTGTTAAACTGTCCTGTCGGTTCCCGAGTGCTTCTGCACAACCTTGTCCTCGTTGACCTGGTCCACTGCCAGCGTCTCCACCTCTGCTTGCGGGGCAAAAGGTGGGGTGCCGTGTGGAATCCGGTGTGCCACTCCCACATGCGCTCTGTGCTGACGGTCCCGAGCCGGGCTGTGACGAGGACTGGCTGTGGCCCCTAGGGGAGGGACGGGGGAGCGGTCGGAGGTGATTGGAGGGATTACAGCAGGTCGCTCACGCACCACCTGTGGTTCAGGTGACTCTCTGCCCGCCTGCAGGAAGGGTGTAGGGTCGGGCATGGCATCGACTGTTTCTCTCAGAACCAGCCGCCTGCCGTCCGGGCCCAGGCGGTACACCTCGGTCAGCTCTGGGTGAAGAGGCTGGGAGAGGCTCTTCTTCATGCGGCGACGAGGCGTTTCAGGCTGCTTGTCTTTAGCTGGTGGAGGAGTTGGCTTGTAGGATGAGATCGGACTGACGTTAGGACTTGCTTCAGAAGAACTGCCAGCTAAAAGCTTTTTTTTAGTAGCGTGAAGTTGTGAGGTCAGGTATGCGATGGTGCTGGCTCTTTGCTCCAGCTCCCCAGACAAAACAGCCAACTTATGGCTCTTCATCTTAAGCTCTTCCAGGTACTTCTTCTCCCTCTCTTTGATGGTGTTTTCTAGGACGAAAATCATGGCGTTCTTTTGCTCCAGGTCCCTGAGCAGCTCTGTGTTCTCTTCCTCCTTCTTCTTAAGCTGCGCCTCCAGCTCCTCACACCTCCTTTGCAGCTCCTTGCATCGTTCTTCACTGCTGTCTAAACACACAAAACCACAGCTGTTACATATATGTATAAAACATATTTAATAAAAGGCCTAGACGTATCACCTGCTGCCTTTCATGTCAGTGTGTTAAACTGAGATCATTTCATGTTGCTAAAGATGGATTTTAGTTGTTTTGGTAGAATGTAAAAAACTTATTTCAGTGTGAAAAATTCAGAGTCAAAAAATTCCCCCTAAATTTTCAGAATTAAAAAGCTGAATTATTTCACACTGAAACATAAATCTTAGATTTTCTTACAATAAAAAAAAACAAACATTAAAAAGAGGTGACCGGAAGTTGTATGAGTTGAATTTGAAGATATAAAATAAAGCACTTTCTTTTTTACCAACGTCTCATAAAATTCAAATGGCGGTGCTGATTTTCCTCCATACTAATCATTAGTACATTAAACACAGACAGTCTGTCAGCTGATGGAGACAGTATGGTCTGATGGAGACCCATTTACAGCAGGCAGGCAGAGAGCTCACATCTCACATTACAGCTATGAAGACAACAAAAGGACTGCTCTCATCTGACCTCCATCACTGCTGCCCCCACCTCATTGCAGCCTGAGCCCACACACTCACGCTGTACTGGGTGTGTATGTGTGTTAAACATAAAAGGAGTGACTTTTTCCATTTTACGTATCACTTCCTAAACTCCAATCAGATAAGTGGATGCCTGTTAAAACCAGTATTGCATTATGAGGGGGTGGTGGCATATTTTCAGCCCAGTTGGAGCAGCTGCAATGAGCAGGTTGGAGGCTGTGCATTAGAGCTGTGACAGATAATCTCATTTCCTGCACTCCAATCTCTGAGATGTCCCATGCTAACACGATAGCTCCTCTGACTGGAGGCCTTCTATTGATCCGGGACAGCGCCGCCAAAAGTCCTCCAACACATCGTGATCTTGCTGTAGCAAACTTCCTGTTCAGGTTCACGCCAACGGGTTCATGAATCAACCTTGTATTCAGCGTCCTTCTGACTTTGTTGTGAAGCTGAGCCTGAATCGGACCAGTGAGGTCACTCCATCATATCACAGTGGTGTGGGGGGAGGGGCAGCTGGCTATGAACACTGAGATGTGTGATAAACAACAGTGACTTTGTTAGCAGGAAACAAAAGAAGCCCTCAGCACAAACCTGTGCACTCATACAGATATCTGTCTCAGGACGAAACACTCATAACTCTTTATTATGAAGTTTGGACCACATCAGCTACTGTACACAACAAGCCCTTCAGTTAGGTCCCCTAACATATTATCCTGAGACAAAAAAGATTTCAAACAATGTTTAACTTCTCTTTAAAGAGTCTCTCTCTCTCTCTCTCTCTCTCTCTCTCTCACATGTAACCACACAGGTCAAGGATCAGGGCAGACAGCACTCATTCCCTTTTCAGGTTGTCAGAAATCAGACACTAATCAATACCAACAACTAGTATCTGATTAAATATTTATTAAGACATAATTGATTCCAACAGCGCTGTCTTTGTTTCCTCCAGATGACGTCAACAGTCTGAACACATGAACACAACTCAGAGTTTCTGCTGTCACCAGCTCATCATTTGGCTTCACTTTAACAAAGATTTCGATCTATACAGCGGTATATTTTGAATGAATAAATTCAGAAATAAATACTTTGATCACCAATAGGTTTAGATTTGATAGCATAGTGTTTTTACATAAGATGTTTTCTGACAATGTAAACCTAAAATGTTCAGAAATCGTGTTTTAAGGAGACATCAGAGGTCAGTTCATGTCATCAGGCAGAAGAGTTAAGATTTTTAACGGTGAATAAAACTCACAATGAGATCAAATTTACTTTTATCACACTAGAATAAATATAGGATTTAATAAATATGTCTAAAGTCAGGCCTTTTTAGGCTAAATGTTTCATAACATTTAGTTTTAAACACATGTTGACTCAAACTTCTGATTCATTCATTTTCTTTAACATCTCGTTCTTTGTAGGGTCACGGGGAGCTGGTAGCTATTTCCAGCAGCCATTGGGTGAGAGGCCGAATACACCGGGACAGACTGCCCTGTTTTAAAGTATGAAGTAGAGAAGAGCTGCTACGGGAGCCTGGATGTCGAAGCAGGGAGTCAGCACACAGACATTTAAATGAGTTTATTTGTTCAGGAGTGTTGAAGTTTAGAAATAGAACTGTATGGAAAATATCACTGCATGCCACCACACAGGGTGTGTGGGTGTCATAACTGAAGATAATGTTGATGAATCATAAAAAGACTAAACGGCTAACAATCCTCACCTATGGTCATGAGCTCTGGGTAATGACCGAAAGAACGAGATCGCGGATACAAGCGGCCGAAATGAGTTTTCTCCGCAGGATGGCCGGGCTCAGCCTTAGGGATAGGGTGAGGAGCTCGGACATTCGGGAGAGACTCGGAGTAGAGTCGCTGCTCCTCCATGTCGAAAGGAGCCAGCTGAGGTGGTTCGGGCATCTTGTTAGGATGCCCCCTGGACGCCTCCCCAGGGAGGTGTTTCAGGCATGTCCTGCCGGCAGGAGGCCCCCGGGTCGACCCAGGACACGCTGGAGAAAATATGTCTCTGGTTTGGCCCTGGAGCGCCTTGGGATCCTGCCGGAGGAGCTGGTAGAAGTGGCTGGGGAGAAGACTGTCTGGAACTCCCTAATTGGGATGCTGCCCCCGCGACCCGGACCCGGATAAGCGGAAGAAGACGAGACGAGACGAGACGAGGCTAACCATATGTTGTGACTCTAATCAACATTCAACCTTGTTTTTTGTACTTTTATTCTTTTATTATTTTATTATGAAAGCTACAGATTGAGAAAATCTTGACATATAAAAATATTGTTGGAGTTGCTTTTTCATCCCTTTGATGTCATCATGTGGTCTAAATAAAGAATTGGGGAGTGAGAGAATCTGTGTTACTAGAACTTTCAAAACAAAAACAAAGAAATGTAGTGAGTTTGGCTCTATTAGAGAACACCCAGTGGAACGTTCTCTGCCCAGTTCTCAGTAAGCATATCAGTATTTATGCCTCTGGATTTATTACATTGTTTCCTGTTGTATCAAAATTTATAGTATGAAGTAATTTTCTTTGCATTAGTACTGAGTTTATATTCTATTATTGTGATAATGCTCTCTACAGTAAATACATTTGAACACTTTTCTTATTTCATCAATAGAAAGTAGGTTCGATGCAGCCTTCTGTCAGGATGACTGATGATGCATCTCAATACAGAGCAAAAGATCTGAAATGTCAATCTTTCAATTGCTATATGAAAAAGTTGCAACCTGACTGATAAAGATGTAGTTTTTTTTTATTGAAGAAGTCCATGATTTAAACTGACTTAAAGTGTCAGGATGTGTAATAAAAGATCTGGTATTTATTGTGGTTCATGATTCCATAACTTTTCATTATTCATACAGTGTGAGCTTACCTGAGGGATCACAGCTTCTCACAGTGAGCTCATATGTCAGGTCTGTGAAAAGGATAGATGAAAGTTACTCATGTGCCACAGGAAGTTGAGAAAAATCAACTGTCAAACACAAAACACTAGCAGAAACAAACGTTTTTTTTTTAACTAATCAGTGTTTTCCTATAGCAGAGTACTAATTTATTAAGAATTGTGAACATTCTTGTTTAATCAAGACACAGTGTAGTGATCTACTAGGTGATCGTCTTTCTTTTCCTTCCAAAATGAAGTTGTAATATCATTGCAGGCTTGCTGTGGTCACCATATGTTCTCTGAAGGGGTTAAAAGTGCTGATTGTAAATCTTTATGCTAATTTAAAGTAATTATCTAAGGGGTTCTAAGATGTCCTGTTTCACCACAGAGCCATGAAAAGAGGACATGCAGCTATCTATGGCAGGGCTCACCTGTGCACTGTTGCTGTAATCTGCGGATCTCTTCATGTAGCCCCTTTAGCGTGCTAGCATGGTCCTGCTGCAGAAAAAGCAGGTTTTTCTGTGCGCTGTGCAGCTGGTTTTCCAGTGTAACATTTACAGACGCCATGATGAGCTATGTTCAGACCAACGGTGACCTCAGAACCTTGACATGGAGATGGATAAAAGAGCAGCGAGGTAGAGAAACAAGAGACACTGTAAATTGTTTTTTTTTGTATGTAAAATTTCCTGATCAAAAATGTAAAATGTCATATAAGGTTAGACTCTCTAATAGACTACAGTAGAAGTTTATGCTACCAAAGTGATCAGCTAAAACATTAAACCACAGCCCAGAAAAAGGAACTAACCCTGATGATCTCATCATAAAGCACCACGCCATGTGGCTACAGCACAGCCAACAGCACCCACCACCTGCAGGACAATGTGCTCCACCACACGGTAAAAAAGGCTCAGGAACAACCCAACGTGTTCACACAGCCACCAAACTCCTGAGATCCATGTCTGACTCAGCATCCACAGAATGAAATGGAACAAACCTGATCCATGACCCGTGGAGACCCCTACCCCTTTCTGAAAACCTGCAGAATAAAAGTGCCAATCACTGATCAAGTCAACCAGATGAGTATGAGCTGATTCCAACCACCAGCAGACATTTTGTTGTACCTCTGATTTCAAACACTATAATAAAATTCAAGCACTTTCAAACATATTCAAGAATTTCAAGCACTATAAGAACCCTGTACACAACATCACTTTTGCAGCTAACGAGCTTACAGGGGCTTGTTGTAATATCAGCAAATTGCATAAATGATCTTATTGCTTTGGAAGACTTGCATGGGCATTCAAACTACCACCATTTGACCAGTAACATAATCAAACACACCCTAATCTAATCTGAAATGTTTATTTCATTAGGACATATGGTGGTAAACTGCCTAGGATTAAAGTATTTTACAATATAGAAACTCTAACCCTTTAAATGCTAAACAGTAATTTAATTCAGGATACATAACTTGATTAGTTACAAAAATATTAAAGCATAATTCATATTCAGGGAGAGTGGTGAGTCAGTCTTAAAAAAAGCTTTTTCTACCTTCCTCTCTTCACCGGATGTCCTTGTCTCCTTTCCAAAGCCACAAAAAGAAAAATACACCCAATCTAACAATCTTCACCCTCTGTCAGACACCAATAACAGAGTAAGCCCATTGATCCGTGCAAAACCCCCCTCCATGGCCGAGACGCCTCTCTCTGCATACATAAAACATCCCAGAGCTTCTCACTCTTACATCATCAACTCACTTACATTAATAATACATCCCATGACACCTAGCTGAACATGCGCCATTGTCTCAGCAGTTGTCCAAGCATTTTTTTTTATGACTTACGAGAGAAAAAGTAATGCTATTACCAAAACCCAGAGTGGTATGAACAAATACAGCCAGTCGCGTGTCACAAAGGCTGAGGAGGAGATAATCTATAATTGATGAGTAATATGGAGTCCTTCCGGTAAACCCTGAGCTGCAAGCATAGCTCTCATCCCAGCTCCTTCCTAGAATAGCTCAGAAAGCTTTCCACAAAGACACAACCTCAAACAACTTCACTATCAACATGGCTCATGAAATATAGCCCTCTACTGTAGTATGGATACTAAGAGTACAGAAGCAAACAACCTCAGTGGTTTAAGGGTAAACAAAAAAGATGAACAGTGCAATGTTAGAGTCCTCTTTTGATCCCTAATACAGCAATGTGACAAAGTATTTGCCCCCTCAAAGATTTCTTTTTTTTTTTTTTTGTGGTCAAATTTAAATATTTCAGATCAGCAAACAAACTTATACAATGATAACCAGAGTAAATACAACATGCAGGTTTCAAACAATGAAGTCACTTTGTCATTGTGTCTTTGGGTAAGACGCTTCAACCACCTTGCCTGTGTGTGAATGTTGGTGGTGATCAGAGGGGAGGAGAGTGCAGCCTTGCTTCTGTCAGATTAATACAATGTCTGACTGTTGGTATGATGTTATTTTTCTGAAATACAATGTTAGGTTTACACCAGATGTAATGAAACACACACCTTCCAAAAAAGTCTTTTGTCTTGTCAGTCTACAAAATATTTTCCCAGAAGTCTTGGGGATCATCAAGATATTTTTTGGTAAATGTGAAGTGGGACTTTGTGTTCATTTTGGTCAGCAGAGGTTTAGATCCAGAAGTCCTTTTTGCTTTAGATGTTGTTCTGGGTTCTTTTGTTCTTGAACTTCCTTAGAATGGGACATGATGTGTTGCTTTTTTAGATCTTTTAGCCTACTTCATGCTGTCAGACAGGTTCTATTGAAGTGACAATTCTTACAGGTCTGGCAGTAGCCTGGGTGTGGCTGATGAAGTTTCACATAAGGCCTGGTTGGTTTGGAAAACCTTTTCATTTTACTAAATTAAATCATTTGAAAACTGTATTTTGTACTTACTCGGGCTATCTTGGTCTGAAACAAAATTGGTTTGCTGATCTAAAACATTAAAGTGTGACAAAAACGGAGCAAAAACAAAAGAAACCTGTAGTGGGGTGAATACTTTTTCACAGCACTGTGCACTGTCAGTATTTCCCCATACAGAGAGTATAAATAATCAATGAACTGCAGCAGCATGAAACATTAGCAAGCAACTACAAAACAAGACCTTAGCTTCCTGCAATGAAGCTCAGTATTTCACTTAAATGTCCATGCTGCATCCGTAGATTTCAAACTGTAAAACACTGCTTTGTTTTACTTCATCTAAATTTGTGGCATATTTTTCAGACATTATGTGTTTCAGACATGTTTTAGGAAACTTCCATACAAAACCACAGTAAAACATTACAACAATAGTCACTGTAAAACCGAGACAACTTAAAGCTGACAATACAATAAGCGCATGTAAACACACATGTGGGAATGAGCGACTCATGCTTTAAATTCAGCACCTGCAATGCGGACAGCACCCTGTAATAAAACCGGTCCTGACAAGTGGCTTCCAGAGGTTCATTCAGTTAATTTTATAAACTCTAAACAAGCAGTTTCATTCAAGACTTGACCTTCTTCTGTCGTCAAGATCAAACAATACATTAGTAGTTGTAAAGCCGGGCCTGATGCCTGTAAATGACTAAAACGCGTCCTGACTTGATGTAGAAAACCATCACGGCGTTGTGTGGGGTCATTACAGTAGCTGTCCTTGCAGCCAGTGTTATGTGCTGCTCTTATCCAGCTTCAGGATAAGCAAACAAACGAGCTCGTCCCCCCGAACAAACATTATATTCATCAAAGAAATGTACCGGTTACAGGTAATAAAACAGGCTTCCTGGCTTTGTAAAATTACTATTAATGAGGTGAATTGTCTCTTAAAAGGTGTGTTGCAGCACTGCGCACATATTAGCGGCTGTCCATTCATATAAAGCAATTTTAAGAGTTAAATACCCTCAAAGTCAAACAGCTCGACTGTCGAACCTGCCGAACTGAAACTGGTTATTTAACACACATAACACACTAATTGTAACCAACACGCACTCCAATAAACATATTAACTGTCACCAAACTAAATAATCAGCCCATACAGGTGGAACACGCTATGACGCTGTTATTGTAGGCTAGCTTGATGGCTAAGACGCGTCAACAGCAACTAACATTATCCAGCAGCTTACCTTAAAGCTAACAATACGCGGACGTCGAATAGCTTGTAAAACGTTGAATGTTGTTGCTATTAAGACAAGCCGCTCCGGCTAAACGCGGTTCACATCGCAGGGCATGTCAAGGATGCTGCAGGGTTCGGCTCGGTCGGTGAGGGCGGCTGTGTGTCGGTTCTCCCTGGGCTACTACACAAAATAAAGCGATGCACCATGGGTAGACTGACAGACAGACTGCGTTATCTGAAGACATTCCGACACGATTATTTACAGCCTTCAAATGACGAATTCTATTACAACATTCAGTCAAAAGGCCATCATTTAGCGAAAAAAACAAACAAACAGAAAATACAAGAAACTATTCAAACCTTAAATGGTAAGGAATGCAACGTTCCGAGTAAGATACTGTTTTACGGCGATAAGCGTCGTAACCATAGCAACAGAATAGTTCTATGCTCTTCAGAAATGTGTTTGCGCCATCTAGCGACTGTGTCTGAAACTACACTGCAATTATCTCAATGAGTTGCGCAGGGTGTCATATTACAAGTACTGTATAATAAACAATATATTAAATATAACAACAACAACAACAACAACAATAATAATAATAATAATAATAATAATATAGGAAGGTTGACTCCACATCATAACTGGACACAATTCAGCAGGTAGCAGATGTGAGAATCTTTTAAAAACTGAACTTGATTTTCAGTAAACACCACCCACCGACACACTTTAGAAGTTTTATAGAAGCACCTTCATCCAGAGACTGGTTCCAGGAGAGGTAACTGGTTTACTGTGGTCCTCGTGTCATTTCTCCAGGAGCACAACGTTCACAGAATCTGACCTCCTGGCCTGGACCAGGAGGTCTCTCCTTCTCTTTCTCTCTTTCTCCCCCCCCCCCTAAAACTGGCCTATAGAAACAAAGTTTTCTACACAATATTTATAACGATAAAGAAGAAAACACATCTCAACTAGCTTTTGCACAGGACAAATGTCAGCTCAGCTCAGCCCCTGCAGCGTCATCTCTTAGTTCCTTTCTGTTCTTAACAGGCAGGAAGTTCAGCCATTAAACCAACAACTACAGTATGTGACCATGGCACTATGCAATTAGAGAACATCATTTATATGAAGTAAAAATTTTATTTTCTATCTCATAGAGCATAGTCCTACTGCTTTCATGATCCTGACACAGACTTGGTGTCTTGCTCAAGGACATTTTGACACAAGAGAATGTGGGAATCAAACCACCAACCCTGTGATTAGTGGAAAACCTCCATCACCTCCAGAGTCACAGCTGCTCCAATTCTCACTATGACTTGCTTGAATTTGCTTCTCAAGACCAACAAATAGAAGAAAGTGTTGTTGAGAAGTTTGCTGCTGGTTCCTAATTGGAGTGTTGATTTTTCTTTCCTGTTTTCTTCTGGTAGTCAGTCTGCAGGTTGTAGTTTGGTATGTAAAACTTTTTCCACCATTTCGGAAAAAAAAAGTAGATTCACATAAGTCATATTTATGAGATAAACGAGATCCTATAGCTCATAATTATGACTTACAAATCTACTTTTTCCATAAGGTAGTGAAAACAGGTTTCCATCTCTCCTTATGTTTCCTAAATCATTGCAGCAACAACAATCTGGTCTTCAATACAAAAACTAAAGCAGAACATGAAAACACCACTGACAATGACAACAACCTTCCTGCTTCTAAACTGCTCTGCAACTGGGAAGTGTGTCAGAATCACTAAAAGTAAAATAATAAATCAATAAAAACAGAAGACGTTTATTCCTGCTGCAAACAGAACAAAGACAGATTTAGACTGTCTGGAGGTGAACAATAACTTCATTTACTCCATAGGATCCTTATATGTAAGACTGGTTCTTGGTTCTCAGGTTGGAAGTGAAAAAAACACTTTTTGTTTTTAGTTTGTGTTGAATTACACTGTTGTGTGGGTTCTGTAACAACATGCACACTTCAAATGAGTTTCTCTTGAGAAAGAGACTCCCGTGTATGGGTCTACTGTACTTGTAATTTTCCCATCTTAAAGTGATTAAAACTGTATATACCGTAAATCTATGTCGTTGTGTATGAAACAATTGACATGTGGAGGTTTATTTAAACTTTTAAATCTTGCAATAGCTCTAACCCTTCTTAGAGAATAATCTGACCCTATGTGTTAAATAGCAAAATGTAAGGAATGGGTGAAACTGGACAGCAGAGGGGAGTGTTGCTCTTCACAGGTAATTTACACATCATATAATCCTGAACCCATCACTGAATGAATGAATGAATTTATTTCAGTTGCCTCAATTCGTACATTAAGAGTAATCAAACGAGGAAAAAGGCTGAAGGCAGAGTGTATAACATCAGACTTAGATATAATCAGAAAATCTGCAAATCTTTCTTAAAAGGTCAGCGAACATTACATGTTGTAAAACCATAGACAGCAAAACAAAAAGTCATTAACGTACATTAAAAATAACTTGGGGCCCAAGATTGAGCCCTGTGGAACGCCACAAGTTCTTCCTCCAAATTTGAACTTTGCATTATTAAAATTCTTTATATAGAAACCTGTTCCCCAAATAAATTCCCAACCAGCCATTTTTGACACCTCTTTTTTCCTCTTATTAACTTTAATGGAGGAGCAATGAATGATTCATTGCATCAAATGCTTTACGTAAATCAACAAACAACCCAATAGCATAATGCTTTTAATCTGTTTTTATTGTTGCTATATTTTCAACTAACTCCATCCCAGGAAGAGATGCTGAAACTACTGGTGATCCCTCAGTAAGTCACTTTACTAAGTCACCAATTTTTTAATTAAAATATAAACAAAAATTTTATGCAGAAAAAAAAATGTGAAAAATGCATGAAATCATGAAAAGTAACATGATTTGGTCTAAAAAGAGAATCCAGAAGCTAAGGAAGGCTATTGGTTCAACAACTGGATGAACTGTTTAACTCTTTAGGAAACATTTACTTACAAAGAATTTGAGATTCATGATCTTTCCACATGAAGGTGATGAAAATATTCAGAGAATCCTGAGAAATGTGTTTATGCAGACGGAGAAATCAGAGAGTTAAGCGCTTTAGCTCTCAGTGGAGCTGCAAGAAAGTACCAGTGCTCTGCTGGGTGGGGGTGGAGTGGGGGACTGAGACAGGCTGAAACTTCTCTGGGTTCATGGTCTTTCAGAAATACACAGAAAAAGTGGCTGTTGTCTGACCAAAACCCATAGCAATGAAGAACACAACAACCTCTGGAGCTGATTTAATTTAAAAGTCATGAAGTTAACAGGATGTTGGAAATGTTCCTCAGAGGTTCTTGTCCATATTGACATGATGACAACAGGTTTGTCAGCTGATCATCCCTGATGTGGACCTCCAGTTCATTGAGATCAGGTGACTGTGGAGGCTGTTGGAATCCTGTGAACTCATTGTCATGTTCAGTAAATCAATCTGACATGAGCTGATCTTTGTGACATAGAACATTATTTCCCAGTTTGGGTGTGTTTCTTGTTGCGTTTAAATAACCCGTTTCAGATCTATATTTTCAGGTGTAATAGTGGATCTCTTGAACCTTTTCCAACAGGTTTGCGACTGAGTTTCCTAAAGACTCCGAGCCTGGAGTCGTGCTAACCTGTAAAAACAGAGACCCTTTCATTAAATTCCCCGAAATATCACGATAAATTATTCCTGACCTGAGAAATTCCAGCTTCAGTGTAAATCAATACAAATGAAAAACAAAAGCGTTTCTTTTCATTTCCAACTTGAGAACCAGTCTCACATGTACAAAAACATCCTGTGGAGTAAATGGAATTATTGTTCACCTCCAGAAACGGAACTTTTCTTCAACAGTCTTTAATCTCTACCCGTCTTTGTCCTGGTGCAGCAGGGATTAAATTCTTCTCTTTTTTTCTTTTACTTTTAGTGATTCTGGCACACTTCCCAGATGCAGACCAGTTCAGAAGCAGGAAAGTTTTTCTCACTCAAGCAGAAGGGAGTTGAAAAATAAATCCCTAACAGAGAGCCTTTCCTTCTGTGAGATTTGTTTTACATACACACAGTTAGTTACCTCCATATTTCATGGCAGGTAGTTAAATTAGCTCATTGAAAGGAACTAACCAAATAAAACAGGCAGGTAGGAGTCTGAAGTCAGTGTTTTTGTTGCCTCCCCTAACTTCTGCTTAGAATCAAGCTGAGAAAAGTCCTTGACTCACACTAACCAGAGCTTCTCAGGTGTGCACAGCGAGATTTCCTTTAACAACCTGGCAGTGCTCATAAAACGTCTCAATCTCTCCTGAGCCCTCTGATGCCATACAGATGAGGGTGCTGGATTCCTTGGAAAGGCAATAAGAGAGAGCTATAACGTTGGCTTTTTTTTTTTTCCTTTTACAACATCTTGGCAGAAAATCCCAAGTTACTGAGATCAAAAAAATGAATTTATGTCATTCCTGAATGTGCCTCGTTGGTATAGCTGCTGGATTAGGAACAGATAAAATCACAAGTGAGACGCAGGCGCAGGGTGCTGTTTTACTGCTGCTGCTCTGTCACGCTGCCAGCACAAACACTTCTCAGGTTGTAACAGTTTTACTGTTGCTATATTGGAATTGGCAAAGCAAAAGCCTCTTAAACTCTGAAAAGCTAATTTCATTTTCCAAGACCCTCTTCTTTTTTTTTCTTATTTGTCAGACCAAAGAAAAACAGTCATCAATGTGTCGTTTACATTGTTTCTGTATAGTTTCTTGCTACTGTGAATTGTCAAGCAAGACCCAGATATTAAGCTAAATCTGTCTCATTTCATTAATAGATTAGGTGAAATTATTGTTTTGCTGTGGATTTTGAACTGTTTTACATAATTTGCTTGTTGTGGAGATCATTTGACTCCAGAACTTATTGTTTAAGTAAATCAGTTTATTGATTGAAATAATTCTTCAAAGCACCCAGAGGAGCTTTTACTGCAAAATATGGACTCCATGTGTCCAAAAAGTGCTCTTATTATTTAAACAAACAGATAAAAATATTTATAGTTATTGCAACTGGAAATCACTTTTGCTCCAACATGAGATTTTATAAAATGTTGTCATTAAAATAATCCATCATTTCTTACTTGAACCAGCTTGCATGGTGCAGAGAACACACTTTCTTCCAGCGACAAGTAGGGTTAGAGTGCTGGCAGCAGCTGGACTTTCTGCTACATGAAGCCAGTGGCATATAAAAGACAACATATGTGAAACGATCACTTAAAATAAAGGTTGTTTCAACAGCAATCAGCCACTCTGACACAACTTTGTAATTTACGAGCTGACACAACCAAGGTGAACAGAGAGAATGTCAGAGCCAACGTGTTACGTGTCCTGATGGACAGACCTGAGTCGTTTGTTTCTCTGCCTCTGCCAGAACGTCTCTGCCTGCTGTCTAATGAGGCTGGACTGCAGGAAACCGGGCTTTCTCTGCCATTTAAAAATTAATATATATACATTTTATGTGACTTTTTACAGCCCAGGAAAAGCAGTGCACTTGTTAACGTTTAAATTTGACACTTTCACCAACCGTCTTCCACTCCAGAGTTTTTAACTGAGATGAAGTGGATTTTTAGCTGTTTTGGTTCAATCTAGAAAATCATGTTAGGCTCAATCTCACATCATGTTACATGAACGACTCTCATCTATACCACCACGTGGATTCTTAGCTCAATATCTGTAAAACTGACAGAGTTGTTGCCATTTTTGTGTTTGCTAATGTAGCTGTGGCAGCCATCTTGAAATGAGTCACCTTAAAGTGAAACAGTTGTAGACAAATGTCCAACGATTCTTTTTGTTGTTGTTGCTTTTTTTGTTTGTTTATCTTATTTGCTTGCATTTTATTTGTACTTGCTGTTTGTCACTTTTCTTCCATGCAGCCTGTCCACTCAGTTGCCTAAGAGGATGCAGTCCGTTATGCCACGGCTTCAATAAACACAATTACTCAACAGGAAAAGTACACCAAAAGTATACTATATGTTCCAAAGTATACTATATGTTCCCTGTCAGAACAACATCTGCTCTGACATAGCAAGGCACTCAGACCCACTGTTCTAACTGCCTAAACTGTCAGAACAGTACTAGTGGGGAATAAATAAATAAATAAACTTTTATCTTTTTTTATTTATTCAAAATATCAACTTTAACAAAGAAAGGTGCACTATGAAATGATCTTTTATGACTTCTTTTTGAATGTTTTCATCTGTTTATACAGTTAAAATGAATCTAATGAATTTGTTTGAGGGGTTTTTTTATTTCAAAGTCTAAATAGTACCTGAGAATACACTCCTTTAAAGATTTGTAAGAGAATAAATGAAAGACTGAACTTAAGCCTACTGATGCAGGTTGAATGATAAAAAAATGAATTTAGATAAACATTTGAAACCAAATTAAATAATTCTGTAATTTTAAATCTTGAAACGAGTTGTAATAGATTTTTTTAAACTACTTCTAATTTTGTTTGCATGTTTGGGGTCATTATGACATCTTTAAATGATCCTTTATTTAAACCTAATATGCTAAATGAGAATGTTGGACAACATGAATGTGAACACACAGCCTATGTGCTAAGTTTTTGTTGATTGTGGGCACGTTATCACAGTCTGCTCGTCAGCCAGTAATCATTTTTTAAAAGCAGACGGGCCTTTCCTGGATTCAGAGCAGTCATAAAATCTTCTGAGCTCCTGTTTCTGCCACCTCAGCCGTTCACCGCCGTGATCGCTGCTCCAAGATCCAGCTCAACAATCCTCTGTTTTTCCAGAGGCAGAGGAAACTGGTTGCAGGTTTTCTCTGTTTTCAGGAGAAATATTTCATCTCGGTGTCAAGTCACAAAAAGGTTCAGAGTTCTGCTGACTTGCCTGTTTCTTTTGCCTGCTTTAATCCACCCTCAAACCACTGGCGGAGTATGCAAATAAAAAAAATACAGCTC
The DNA here is from genome assembly GCA_006937965.1 of Callopanchax toddi. Classification (NCBI taxonomy): domain Eukaryota; kingdom Metazoa; phylum Chordata; class Actinopteri; order Cyprinodontiformes; family Nothobranchiidae; genus Callopanchax; species Callopanchax toddi. The sequence continues at coordinate 524,152 of SSNR01000399.1, forward strand.
TCAGAAAATCAAACATTTAACAGCAGAGTACTTGCCGTTAACAGTTCTGAGACAATCACCTGCAGATTTAACATAAATTGTATTTTATTCAGCACTCTATGGTGAGAGAAATATGAGGAGGTGTCCTAATTTATCCCCTGAGGGAGGAATCTATACATTAGATCTGTAGGATTCTGGCTTTTATGAACAATCAGCTACAGTATGACTGCAGATGAACCTCAGCTAACATCAGTCTGTTTGTTATTTTCATAAAAACAGACCGAAATCTGACCTGCAGCTCATATTTGTGGAAACAAATCAAATAAGGAATGAAAACGATTTAAGATTATCTGTCTGACAACTGGTGAAAGTTTAAAAAATGTGCCTAAAAGAGGATGACACTTGAATCCAACATACCATGGCCCCTCCTAAATGTGTTTCCTTGGCAAGCTTTGCCAGAGAAAAGTATACAAAATAAAAATAAATCACTCAGTAGTCAGGGAATAGATAACCTTTTAGTAGAAATCAGCTCTTCTCCATGACCGGCTGAGACTGTAAACAGGAAGACACAAAGCGTCCTGGGAGCGCACGACCCCCTCTTCTACAGGTTTGCATGAAGCTCATGCACGTTGACTGACGGCCGATAATGTGGAAATTTGAATTCTATTGGCTGAAAACGTTTGCCGGTCAGAGAGAATTCAAAGGGGTCTGTAGGAGGAAGGAGGGTCTTCAGAAGAATAACATGTTGTGGAACTCTATGATGGTTTTAATTGTGAGTTTTAAAGGACCGTAGCATATGTTTTAATGACTAGGGAAGTTAGTTAATTTAGTTAACCTTAGTTGTGACTTTAAGAGTCAATTTAGGGCTATTTTGAGTTGCTATGGAATTTGGATGGCTTAATTTAGTGTGGAAGAATTAAGCTTTATCAAAGCAAGGCCTCTCGATCAGAAAGGGGTTTCTTACTTTGGTGCTGAGGTCCAGTAGGGTCCGGCAGGAGGAGGAGGCCCAGGCAAGCTGACGTGGAGGAGATCAGTTCAGCAGGAGGCCGGCCTGACGGCCCTCGGATCCTTAGCAGTAAGACGAGGATTGAAATAATTTCTGATCAGATTCCCCGTTGGTTGGTTTAAAGAGAAAAGGCATTTCTCTGTGAGCCATCTTGAGAGTTTCCGCAAACTCTCCTGGACCGGCAGATAAGGATGTAGAGGCACCCACGCAAGCAGGCGTCTCTCGAGGCCTTGTTCAAAGCTGATGAGGGTTCAGCTCAGACTCCTCTGTACCGAACTGAAGATTAGTTTTGAGAATAAGTTATCTTAAGTTTAACCAATCAGAAGATATTAAGTGTACCAATAAAACATAAGTTAGTGGACTTGTGGACGGCTCTGATTGGTTAGGGGAACTGTGAGGGTTTTTTTACTAACTACACGGCTTCAGCCCGTTAAGCTCACATTATAAATGTGATTAAAAATGCATGAAATAACAGAGAACACATATTATAACACTTTGAGAGTGAATGTGTGGATGACCCTGAAGATAGGAACACTGCAGGAGAATGTTCTGTAAACAAGAGAAGTTTGAATACCAGTTTTTGGTTTTAAAGAAGAGACATCTTTAAAGAGTGTTTTATTACACAGCTAGTGTCCAGTTGAGGTCATCTGGGAGATGGACACCTGAAAGTGGACAGTTGGCCACCTGTAGGAATGTTAATTCAGGTTAAAACATAATAAAAGAGTCATTGTAATCAGAGTTATTGGGGAAAAGATGGGTTATTGTTGTGATGGTTAACAGGGGTCAGAGGTCAGAGGCTATAGCATATTTGATAGTGCTACAGCAGTCTAACTCCAGAATGTTGCACCTAAGAAAGTCCACCACCTCAGAATGACAGCAAGCAGGTGAGAACATCTGCAGCTCAGTGAGGGGAAGACTTTTAGAGGATGGCTTGGAGTCAAGAAGGGCAGCAAAGAAGCTACTTCTCTCCAAGAAGACCATCAGGGACAGACGTATCAAGGTCCAGGGATTGGACTGCTGAAGATTGCAATTTAAAGAATCTAAAGAATCCTCCTTCTAATTGTCTGGAGGAGAAAAGCTGCAACATAATCAGTCCTGTGTTGTACACAGCATCCTGAGACCATTTGTGTGTGTGGGGTCGCTTCTCAGCCAAGGAAGTGGACTCACTCACAGTTTATCCTCAGAACAAACACCTTCACAACCTCGTTTTTAGACTTTTCTTTGAAAATTCATCCATAAAACCACCAATAGAATAAAATGAACAATTGAGTTTATTAATGCAAAAATGGAGATACAATGTGACACTGAAGACATGAGATCAACCATGCTGTCACCTACCACAGGTATGTTAGCTTATCTTTCCAGAGTGTGACAACCCCATCCTGATGGATCAAAGTAAAAACCAGCTGCTGTTTATGGACTTTGTGTCTGTGTGATCTGGGATGGCCCCAGGCCCACTGCAGTCAAGCGGAGCTACTCATCCTTTAGTGGAGAACTCCAAATAAAACAACGCTGCTAAGCCAAGCCAAACCCACTACAGAGCTATTTTCCACCATCTGTGTGGCCAGACAAAATACAAGGAAACTGTTCACCCTGGCCTTCCCAGATCAAGAAACACTAGATCAGTGAGACTGACGAAAAGGGCCAATCAGCACACTGTCAGGGCTCTTCCTTAAGCTGCCCACTTCCTCTGTGGAGGAAAGTGAAAAGCTTCACCTAACCTCGCGCCTGTCCAAGCTGCTTCAGAAGCTCGGCGCCGACAGGGTGTGTCTCAGGAACCCGTCTAAACTGAAAACATTTGCTTTGCAACTCGTGTCTTTTATTTTCTTCCCACCGTTTCAGTCAGACTTACTTCCTCCCACACCGGCAACATCCTGTGTTTCCCACATGGGTTCAAGACCTTCCAAGTCACTTGCCAGACATTCTACTCCACTCTGGTGCTGCACCGACCGGCTGCCAGGATCTCCCAGAGACTTTCACTGCTCTCTGCAAGGAATGTTGGCTTTTTTTTTTATCGCCAGCAACAGGGACATCTCTCCTCTGAGAGACTGCAGCAGCAGGGTCCTCAGGGCCTCATGGAGGGACAACACTTGACTATCCTCTTTCAAGGAGAAGACGAAGAAGAGCACAGGACACCCTTAACCAGCTGCCCGGACAGAAACCCAACACCAGCTGGACTCTGAAAGCAGTCGGCACAGGAAAGCCACGGATTACAGCCTCCACTCCCACACTATCCTCAGAAATACCGCCGTCGTCCTTGGCTGTCAGTCAAACTCCTCTCTGCAACAAAAGTAAAACGCTTTGATTGTCTCAGACTGGAGGAAACCGTCAAAATATGAAAACAATATTACTGTTTACTGCTCTTTTGCTGTGTGCCTCTCCTCGTTTAATCTTTTTATTGGCAGGCTATTGTGCTATTATTTTCCATTTTAACAGCCACTCAAACCCAAGGCTTTGCAGCAGAATCCTCAAGTGCATATTCTGCTGTTTAGTGGCAAATGTGATTGAGTTTCATTTCAGAAAATTCTTTCCATGCTGTATTTTCATTCAGGCAGAGGCACGGCTCTGCCTTGAATCTCATGAAACTCCTGACAGATCCTCAGAGTGAGCAATGAAAAGAGAATTTATCTGACACTCACTCTGACTCAGAACAACACTGCACCATAATCACCCAGACAATCACTCAGTTCAATAAAACTAATTGAATAAATGTCTTTTAAATGCTAATTAACCTGCATTTCTCACATCTTAATAGTTTCTTTTAGCTCTGCTGGAGTGTGCAGCTATTCTCTACAGACAGTAATTTAAAATTTCAATTAAATTGTTCCACTGACAGACGCACCTTCACATAAATCACTCCTCTGTTTTTCCTACAGGGGGAACAGAGGTCCTGATAAGTGCTTGGCAGCATCTCCCAGGTTTGACAGCAGTCATATCAAATGACACCGTTCTGACTTGCACCTCTAAATACCTGGCAGTAACACTTTATATGGGGCGTGATGCATGAAAACGGTAATGCAAAAGAGTCAAGCTGACAAGGTGCAACCTCAACAGGGTGTGTGTGGCCCTGTTGGGTGTGGGCACATCGCAGGAGGAGGGCCTGAAGCAGACCCAGAACTCACCTGAGAGTGTCGGTGGGTGGATGACCAATTAGATACGAGGAAGATGGATGATTCAGCAGTCCATAAACATTATGTGTGTTTTTATAAATGATGGGTCTGTTGCTTTAAGGGTGCATGGCATGTTGGGTATTTCTCTTGGAAGTTCAGAATTGTGCTGTGCTAAATGATTTTTCTTGTTCACACGTTGTTCACTAAATAGTGTCCTACATAGGGGATAGGAAGCAATTCTGTGTTTTGCATGGTGACCCCTACTGCAGTGTGATTCATAATTATGTGTTCAGTCAGGTGTCACATAAATAAATATTCACCTGAATCTGAGGTGATGAATGGCATCATTTAGCTGGTTTTGACAGGAAACTTAATTACAGGCATTAGTCTCCATAACACAGACATTATATTTAATTACACATATTAGTGATTACTCGTTACGCATCATAACTAATTCACTTACACAAGCATGAACAGCCTTCAACATTCAACTATTATAATCTATTAGATATGTCTGTACCAAACATGTTTTACAGCTGTGGTGTGTAAAATCACTCCTATTCTGAGGTCTCTGCACTGGTTACCTGTTAAATGTAGAGTTCATTTTAAAATCCTGACTCTAACTTTCAGGGCCCTACATGGTCAAGCTCCTCTTTATGTTACTGAACTGATAAAGCCGTACGCTCCAACCCGAGCTCTCAGGTCCACAGACCAGAATCTCCTAACAGTTCCAAGGACCAGATTTAAAAGTCGAGGTGATCTCTCCTTCCAGTCTGTTGCACCTCGACTTTGGAATGACCTTCCTTTAGTTTTACGCTGTATAGACAGTCTGGACTCCTTTAAAAAGCAGTTGAAGACCCAATTATTCAAAACTGCTTTTAAATAACTATTTTGTGTTCTCTTGTTGTTGTTTAATGATTTTGATTTGTAATGATATTTTGTTTGTTTAATTGATTTTATTTGTTTTATCATGTTTGATTCTGTTTTCTGTGAAGCACTTTGTGATTTTTTCTGTGAAAGGTGCTATATAAATAAACTTTACTTACTTACTTACTAAATCAGTAAAACTCAGCTGCACCGCGTTACAATGGTTGAAAATTTTGTCTTTATACCTTTTTTTTTTTACCTCCTTTAATGTTTAGTATGAATAACCATTTTAAACACGTTTTACTTCTATCTAAAGCCCTGCAGCTTAAACAGAGCAAGAAACTTTAAAGCTTAGATGTCAGCTGTTAGCCTTAGCATGTTCTGTTTACGCAGATCGCAATGCATTATGGTCTATTTCTATTGATGCAGTGTACAATGTAAGCACACTACTTTTATTGTACCGTGTGACAAGTTTCTAGGACCCTAGATTTGATAATCAAGCCAAACCAACCAACAGTGAGTGACTTTTTGCTAAATTAAATAGTGAATGTGTTACATGTCAGTCTAATTACCAGATTAAACACATCATGTCTTTTTCAACTGTTTGCAGTTTGCAGGTGAGACAGTAATCAGAAGAAAATGAGATCACAGATGATTTTAGGGCGTCAGAGAGGCAGCTGGCTCACTGAAAAAAGTAAACATTGGTCTAACCTAAAAAAACAGGGGTCTAACGTAAAAAAATTGATGTAATCGGTCACAAGTAATTTAATTAGGTTTATCCAAGTTAATCTTTTTAGTTTACTTTGAACAAACTTAATAAATTAACTTTGAAAGAACGTGAATAAATTACATGTGACCGATTACATCAATTTTTTTACGTTAGACCTCCATTTTCTTTTTTCAGTTCTGGAAGCCAAAGCTCTTTTTGGCAGGTCGTCCTCTCGTGCCTTTTAGCCCTCCCAGCTTTATGTTTATGTCTCGGGTTTCTCTCCTTTTCCTTTCCTGTCCAAATATTTTCTAATGCCACTAAAGAATTTCCTAATGTTGTGGAAGCAGTGGAGCGATCAGAATAAATGAGCAGGATCGCTGTTTTTCCCTTTCAGCTGATACCCCATGAGGCTGTACTCAACATGTCCTTTTAATCCTACAGATGACGACCAAAACTTTTGTTTCTTTTGACTAATTGTGTCATATTGTAACACCTTACAGGACTGTAGGACTGTACAGTAGCATGAACACAAATAAATGACATGATTTATTTCTATAACCCACTAAGAAAAATCTGCTTCAGGATCAACTTGAATTATTTCTTTGTTGAGCTGAAAGATTTGCTTCAAATAAATCTGTGGTGCAATGCAGGGCTTCCCTCAGGTCTATTTGGTTTTCTTCCAGGTGGGCTTTGAGTGGGTCTGAAGGGGCCTCGTATTCAGCCAAGTTCAATTCCTGCGTTTTTCATACGTAAATAAACCCAACACACAGTCTGGTTGAGATGTGGCAGTGAAGGTGTAAACTACACAACCTCAGTGTGGTGAAAAGCCCCACAGAGGGGGCCAGGTTGGCTAGGATCGCTTTAGTCTCCTAATAAATGATGTCCTTATTTTAAAACCATATTTTGTATTTACTCAGGTTATATTTGATGTTGGTTTGAAACAAAAAACAAACAGATTAAATGAATGTTAGAGCAAACCCAGTCTGTATTCTGTCTAGTCAGACAGCTGCAGCAGCTCAGGCCTTTTTCTTTTTTAATCCATTCTGGTTTTGTGCGCTCTGACTCATTTCTCCTTACACTTTAAAACCCCGTTATGAATAATCACTGCAGGGAAAGACTTGTTTAGATGTATGAGCAGCAACTCAGTTAAGTTTAGAAAAATCCCCCAAATATTCAAAGAGCAGCAGAAGAGCAGAAACAGAAGAGATGTGAGTCCCAGTTTATTCCACATCGTGAATTTTGAGAGATCTCTGGTGAATAAAGTGGGAATCGTTTGTGCACTGATGAGGTTTAATATCAGATCATCAGCAAGATGTCTGGAAAATATGCACATTACCTAAAATAACTCTTCATAGCCAGTCATTAAATTGATAATTTCTTCTTTTTATTTTTATTTTATTCAAAGGTTGGGCAATTGGTTTGTGGGGTAATTAAACCTCAGTATTTTTTTCCTCTTAACATTTTATTTTTTTTTAGCAAACACTGAGTTTTCTTTGACTGTAGTGTAAGATTGAAGACTCAGCAGAATTCTCATCTTCAGGCACTTGTTCGTTTTTCCCACACGTCTCCTCTGAAGCAGCAGGGGCGGAGAGGACACATCTGCTGCAGCCGTGCGTGCACACAGCTGATGATTACTGCAGGTAAACTTGCTTATTACTGCACTGAAAATGAGGGAGTGCTGCTGCCAACAAGGACAACAACATTTCACCAGGGTGCAGTCACTGCGTGGTAATTTAAGCTTTATTTTTCTTTTTTTCTGATAAACATGGAATAAATGTTTCAACAGGACGGCACAGTGAAGTATATAAACTGTGAAATAATTGGGGGCAGTATTATTTGTGTGCACAGCTGGCATTTTGGAGAATATTTACGTCTGCACGCTTGACAAATTTCACTCTGCAGCAAACAGCTCCTGGCTGCTCTGAGGGTTTCAGATGCAGCCAGTATCCTAAAGTGGAATGTTTACTTTTCACTTTAAATCCTGTTTGTGCCAGCCTGTTTGCTCAACGGCTGTTTAATCAGGTGAATAAGCACTAATTAAAATCTTTTTCTGCCTCTTCAGTGGACCGCTTGTTCTGTCATAGAGCTGTGAGCCTTCAGAGTTGTGATTTATCGATTTAAGTGTGTAAAAAATAAAATAAAACAACAAACTCCATGTGCTGCATAGGAGTTCTGCAGCTCTTAATATTTGTTTGCATGCAATTAAATAATGTTCATATCTAAAATCCTCCCCCTGCACTACATAATGGTTTGTGTTTTCAAAATAAAAGCTCCCCAATCAACCAGCAGTTATAAACACTTTTAATGAACCACTTTACTGCTGTTGCTCTTTACAAGCTTCCCTCGAAGAGAGGTGGAAAAAAAAAAAGAAACGCCGAGACGAGTTTCACCCATCCAAGCCCTGGAAAAATCCCACAGAAATAAAAGACACGTTTTACGAGAACAAGCAGAGTCCTAACAGACGAGAGCTGTCAGGGACGTTTCTGCACACGCAGGAAAACTGCAATCAGCATCAAAACGGATGGTAAAGTTTACAGGCATGCAGCAGGTTTTTCATATATGAAATGATGCAAACTTTAAAGTGGCTTTAAACTTGTTGTCACGCCGACAGGACATGTAAGAGGAACAAAACCGACAGGGGGGAGACACAACAGCGAAACCACATTTTCATATTTGAGATGGCAAAAGTTCAGAGTATGAGAGTAAACTTGTAAAAACATTTACACACTGAGGTGAAGTTGTTATGAAGTTGTTAAAATCCCAACAAACTGGTGCCAGTCAAGATACTGGCAGACATCTCAGGAAGAGGGATTTAGCTCCTCTAGGGTTGTTTTGTTAGTAAAAGTACAAAAACAAACCCAAAAAAATCTGTAATGTTTTAATAAATCTTTTGCTGCTGAAACATAAAGTCGACCCTGAGATAAATATTAACCAAGCGTGTGGCTCAAACACAGGCTGTTCCCATCCTCTGTGCTGCAGGACTGATGCTGTTGACTGACCTCAGATATGAACGTGACCCTCCCTCTCCTCTGATCCAGTCCAGACCCACAGACCTGACAGCAGCACCCACACCGCTCTGCACCGTTTGTTTGACTTCCTTCACCGGCCTGGAAGCCATCAACATTGTCCCCGTTGGCCCATCATCAATATCTGAATTAATGTGAGCACAACATGGAGTCAGGTTTCTGATTGTCAGCTTCTGTAAATGACAGGATGAACAGAGCCAGTAAAAACAAGATAGCATCAGGTATAATCGTAGCCTCACAGATGAAAGAGATGGTCTGTCAACCCTTAATTGCTCCTAATTGCTCTCTTTATGGAGAAAATTCTTCTAAACAAGTCAGTTCTTGTTAGTTGTGCTAGAATATTCTTCTAATTATTTTCCATTTGCTCTTCAGAAGGGATAAGAATTAGAAACGTGTTTTCCAGGTTTTGCCTTTAAAGGTCAACCAGTTTGAGTAGTTTTCTGTCAGAACAACACACAGCTCTTTATAAAGCTGTGACAGTAGCGTGAGCTTCCAGTCTGGGCTTTGATGAAGAGGAGACTTAGACAGGGTGGTTGATGCAACATTTCAAAGTTGATCTGCAGAACTTTAAAAACCATCCTCCCTGTGGTCAGTAGCTGGTTTAGTTTAGAGAAGTTTTATGCTTTAAAACTGTTTGAGTTTGAATTCAGATGTGAGGTGATGCTATTACTGCCCTCTTGCTATGTTTTCACAGGTGCACACGTGATGTATGTGTTAAAGCCCCTATATAACTGACCCTCGTCCAACGTTTGGCACACTACTGCCTGAGGCCTGGTCCCAGGACAAACAGGCCCCAGTCACTGAGAGGAAGCCATCATCAGGGGAGCCTCCAGATAGATTTTGGGACAACAAATGATATTTCTGGAGTTTTATTTACTTTGCCCTACAAAGAACTTTATACAAGCATAAATAAAAAATGCTGCAGCTCACTGAAGCGTGCTCTCCTCTCTTTAATTCAAATGTTATATGTGTTGTATATCATTTACTAAATATATCTTTTATTAAATGTGTCACTAATGAGAAATAAATATGATGGGCGGGACCAACACGATCACAAAAAATCTAACACAACTTCCAAGTTTTTACACATTTAAATAATATCTAATACATTTAGTAAATGTATTTAATGAATTCATTTCCAGTTTTATATAAAATATTTTATCTAGTGGATGACTTTATTTATTGCATTATGATGTATTTAACTCTCAATAGCTGACAAATCTTAACATTTATAGAGAGAACGTGGATATTTTTGTTAACCACACCAATTAGTGGTGTAATTTTTAATCAGAATAACAGAAACATTAAAACAAATGTATAAAAATTAGGAAATTGAATAAAAATAAATCGCAACCAACTGATTTAATTTATTTATCTATCTAGTTAAACATTTATGTATTTATTTATTCATGCACGTGTTATTTATGCTTTTTACATGTATACGTTTATTTAATATTTTATTTATTTTTAATGTTGGCACACTGCCAAAAATAAAAGATTTCAAGTGATTTAAGGATTCATAGATTCAGACATCTAGAGGACCACACCTGTGATATGGAGACAGGGTGGACCTATGGGGCTTCCTGGAGATTCTGTAGCTTCTCATATTTGCTTCACCTCCTCGTTGTCCCACCAAAACACTAAAGTCACTGGTAACGATACTCTCAGTAATGAGATGGGGTTTGATTCCCTGGTTTGATTCCCTGCAGTGTCGATCTCATTGTGTTGATGTTGACAGAAAGAAAACTGAGTTTTATGACAAGTGTCAGAGAAAATGACCATATTGCAGACATTTGAATCATGTAAATCAGAGCTACCCATACAGTAGTCTATCAGTCTCAGTTGAATCCACCACGGTGCAGGTTTTTCATTTCACTCTTTTTGAAGGCCCCTTCCTGCAGAGGGCCCTGGGTACACACTACCCTTTAACCCCCAGTCCGACGCCCCTGTTCACTTCTCAGCATTAAATCCAAACAGGCCACTAGGTGTCTCCTCTTACTGCTGATGATTACACTCACTCCAGATTTCTGCTCTGCATTTCTTCAAATTTTTCTTTCATGAAGAAACAGAGTGATAAATCCCTAAAAAGACATTCAAGTTGTCCAGTGATCTCCTCACAAGTGACAAACTGCTGCAAAGCATAAAAGAACTCCACTTTCACTTTTATGGAATAAAAGAAAAAAACTAGAATAAAGATTTTGCTGTTTTGGTGTAAAAACACAACTATTTTCTAAAGAAACAGTTACATCACAGCCAGGCTCCCAAAAAAGATTCCAAAGACTTCCTGTAAAGAATCTTAATCCTGAACTGCAGCCAGGCCTTGCTCCTGGGTGATTTTTCAACTGCTGTGTGGTTTTATCAAGACAATTTAAAACTTGTTAGAAAATGCAGCAAACTGGGAGAACCTTGTACATAAAACCATATATTTTCTGACTGTTTTCCCACTGGTTGTTGTTGCAGTTTATTTTCCATATTTTAGTGAAACCAGTTTGCTGTTTGGGGCTCATTGGTTGATTTTATCGACCCAGACAGAGATTTAGATTAGTCATTGATTTGAACTAAGTCGAGACTTTGGTTTAGACTGAATAAAATAAAAGATCCTCCAGGATGAAAATGCGGTTTAAATTTAATCTCCCAGTTGGCAGGTTTAAATAACATCAATTATATAGCATTTTATTAGAAAGATTATAAAATACCAGCTGAACCAGTTCTTGTTGAAAAGACTTGAAATGTTCTGAACTCAGATTACAAATAAAGCTTCATTTTCTCTTCCAGATCCAAAGCTTTCAGCTGCTCTACAAAAAGAGAGAACAGCAGTTCATCTGCAGTTGATCAAAACGTCACCTTTGGTGCTTTAGGATCCAACAGTATCTAAGGTCAATTATACATTTTTCATTTGCTCTTTAAATGATACCTGCATTATCTGACCCAGGCTAACAGCAAGGCGCGTCAGCAAAAATATTCAACCTGCTCAGAAACTACAGGCTGCATAAACTGTCCAGATTATGAGTCATCACCTAACAGGTTTTTAAAAAACAATGTTTCAGATTAATTTAAACTGCTAACAATACATAATACAACCAGTGGTCAGTGTAAAATCAGGCGCAGCATACAGCATTAGATTTGTGCCAAAAGGATCAATTAGATCTCAGACCATTTAGGCTTTTATTCTGAAGGGGTGTGTTTTGGTTCTGCTCTAGGTTTTTGCGTTTGAATTTTAATGAAATTATAGGTGGGTGGGGCTTTTCAGTGCTTCGATCTCATTGGTTATGAGGGTTTGGAGAAGGTGGCTCTAGCTGTTTGCATGAGTCACCTACAACCCAACCCATCCATCCATCTTCTGTAGCCGCTTATTCCTCCACAGAGGGTCGCGGGGCAGCTGGTGCCTATCTCCAGCGGTCAAGGGGCGAGAGGCGGGGGACACCCTGGACGGGTCGCCAGTCCATCGCAGGGCCACACAGAGACGAACGAGACAAACAACCACGCACCCACTCACACCTAAGGACAATTTACCAGCCCAATTAGCCTGACAGTCATGTCTTTGGACTGTGGGAGGAAACTGGAGTACCCGGAGAAAACCCACGCATGCACGGGGAGAACATGCAAACTCCACGCAGAGAGGCTGCAGAGCCGGGATGCGAACCCACGACCTCCTTGCTGCGAGGCAACAGTGCTAACCAGCTGCGCCACCATGCAGCCCTACAACCCAACCCTCATAACCAATTAGATCAAAGCCTAAATAGTCTGAATCATGCAGCATTAAGTGAGGACAAAGAAGAAGTGTCACACAAATAAAATATAAATTGTTAAGAAGTAAAAATAAGAATGTTGTTAAGAAATATAAACATTTAATTATGAATTAGGTTTTGTTGTTTTTAGGAGGAACTTTATTGCTTTTAAAGAGCATATTTTAAGTTAGACACTCCCTTAAACAAATGTTTAGAGAAATATAATAGAAACTTTTTCTGAATAAAAATTTACACAAATTCAGCTTATTTAGGCTCTTGGATTCGTTTTTGTGAGAATTGTCCATTTTTTTCACCAAACCGGAAGTGACGACAGTTCAGGGAGACCGTTCGTTCTCTATATAGAAAACTGATCCACTATTCACTACTTGTGACGAGCAAAACAAACCCCCAGAGTGCCGTTATTTTATTACTTTATTACTATAGTGAGCAGTTATTTTATTAAGATTAAAAAAAAAGAAAAGATAAAAACAATCAGTCCTGTAAGGCTGTACCCTGTCGGTCCAGCTGTAGACCGTGACCCACCTCCTCACTTGGGTCTGGGTAAAATACCAGCGTTTAGCACCAGGTTTTGATCATCAGAGCTCCAAACATTGAGCTGCGTTTAGGTGGATTGTTAAGAAATGAAAGAGTTTATAAAAAGTTTCACAGGATGCAGCTAAACGGTTCGAGGCTGACCGAAACAGTGTCGGGTCAGCCTGGAAACCCCGCCGTGAAGCCCCTCTTGGTAGCCCCACTGGGAACGGGAAGCCCCTCTGGAGAGCATCGCAGCATGGATTTACTGTACCCCGCCAGCCAGGTGAGGGTCAGACACCTGA
>SSNR01000400.1:21579-41184 GCA_006937965.1 Callopanchax toddi
GGTACTGTATACTGACTGGTACTGGTACTGACTGGTACTGGTACTGTAAACTGACTGGTACTGTATACTGACTGGTACTGTATACTGACTGGTACTGGTACTGTATACTGACTGGTACAGTATACTGACCGGTACTGGTACTGTATACTGACCGGTACTGGTACTGTATACTGACCGGTACTGGTACTGTATACTGACCGGTACTGGTACTGTATACTGACTGGTACTGGTACTGACTGGTACTGGTACTGTAAACTGACTGGTACTGTATACTGACTGGTACTGTATACTGACCGGTACTGGTACTGTATACTGACTGGTACAGTATACTGACCGGTACTGGTACTGTATACTGACTGGTACAGTATACTGACCGGTACTGGTACTGACTGGTACTGGTACTGTAAACTGACTGGTACTGTATACTGACTGGTACTGTATACTGACTGGTACTGTATACTAACCGGTACTGGTACTGTATACTGACTGGTACAGTATACTGACCGGTACTGGTACTGTATACTGACTGGTACAGTATACTGACCGGTACTGGTACAGTATACTGACCGGTACTGGTACAGTATACTGACCGGTACTGGTACTGTATACTGACTGGTACTGGTACTGACTGGTACTGGTACTGTATACTGGTACTGGTACTGTATACTGACTGGTACTGTATACTGACTGGTACTGGTACTGTATACTGACCGGTACTGGTACTGTATACTGACCGGTACTGGTACTGTATACTGACCGGTACTGGTACTGTATACTGACTGGTACTGGTACTGACTGGTACTGGTACTGTAAACTGACTGGTACTGTATACTGACTGGTACTGTATACTGACTGGTACTGTATACTGACTGGTACTGGTACAGTATACTGACCGGTACTGGTACTGTATACTGACTGGTACAGTATACTGACCGGTACTGGTACTGTATACTGACCGGTACTGGTACTGACTGGTACTGGTACTGTAAACGGTACTGGTACTGTATACTGACTGGTACTGTATACTGACTGGTACTGGTACTGTATACTGACCGGTACTGGTACTGTATACTGACCGGTACTGGTACTGTATACTGACTGGTACAGTATACTGACCGGTACTGGTACTGTATACTGACTGGTACAGTATACTGACCGGTACTGGTACTGTATACTGACCGGTACTGTATACTGACCGGTACTGTATACTGACTGGTACTGTACTGTATACTGACCGGTACTGGTACTGTATACTGACCGGTACTGGTACTGTATACTGACTGGTACTGGTACTGACTGGTACTGGTACTGTAAACTGACTGGTACTGTATACTGACTGGTACTGTATACTGACCGGTACTGGTACTGTATACTGACCGGTACTGGTACTGTATACTGACTGGTACAGTATACTGACCGGTACTGGTACTGTATACTGACTGGTACAGTATACTGACTGGTACTGGTACTGTAAACTGACTGGTACTGTATACTGACTGGTACTGTATACTGACTGGTACTGGTACTGACTGTTACTAGTACTGACTGGTACTGGTACTTACTTACTAGTACTGTATACTGACTGGTACAGTATACTGACCGGTACTGGTACTGTATACTGACTGGTACAGTATACTGACCGGTACTGGTACTGTATACTGACCGGTACTGTATACTGACCGGTACTGTATACTGACTGGTACTGGTACTGACTGGTACTGGTACTGTAAACTGACTGGTACTGTATACTGACTGGTACTGTATACTGACTGGTACTGGTACAGTATACTGACCGGTACTGGTACAGTATACTGACCGGTACTGGTACAGTATACTGACCGGTACTGGTACTGTATACTGACCAGTACTGGTACTGTATACTGACTGGTACTGGTACTGACTGGTACTGGTACTGTAAACTGACTGGTACTGTATACTGACTGGTACTGTATACTGACTGGTACTGGTACTGACTGTTACTAGTACTGACTGGTACTGGTACTTACTTACTAGTACTGTATACTGACTGTTACTGTATACTGACTGTTACTGGTACTGTATACTGACTGTTACTGTATACTGACCGGTACTGGTACTGTATACTGACCGGTACTGTATACTGACCGGTACTGTATACTGACTGGTACTGGTACTGACTGGTACTGGTACTGTAAACTGACTGGTACTGTATACTGACTGGTACTGTATACTGACCGGTACTGGTACTGTATACTGACCAGTACTGGTACTGTATACTGACCAGTACTGTATACTGACTGGTACTGGTACTGACTGGTACTGGTACTGTAAACTGACTGGTACTGTATACTGACTGGTACTGTATACTGACTGGTACTGTATACTGACTGGTACTGGTACTGTATACTGACTGGTACTGGTACTGTATACTGACTGGTACTGTATACTGACTGGTACTGTATACTGACTAGTACTAGTAGTACTGTATACTGACTGGTACTGACTGTTACTAGTACTGACTGTTACTAGTACTGACTGTTACTAGTACTGACTGGTACTGGTACTTACTTACTAGTACTGTATACTGACTGTTACTGTATACTGACTGTTACTGGTACTGTATACTGACTGTTACTGTATACTGACTGTTACTGGTACTGTATACTGACTGTTACTGTATACTGACTGTTACTGTATACGTACTGGTACCGTATACTGACTGGTACTGTATTCTGACTGGTACTGGTACCGTATACTGACTGGTACCGTATACTGACTGGTACTGGTACCGTATACTGACTGGTACTGTATGTCTGATCTTTTTCTAAACTGAGGTTATACACACCATTTTAATTAGGTACTGTAACCAGAACAGGCTCAATTAAAAGGCATGACGGTGTTTATGAACCGAGCGTCAAACAGTCTTTAGTCGTTCAGGTTTTAAAAAGCAAAGGTGAATGCAGCTTTATGCATTTTCTTTAAAAAGTTATTAAACGTCTAAAAAGATGCAGGCGCTCATCCATCACATACATGAAGGAGAGGACATCTAAAATGAATGACCACTTCAAGATAAAACTTCACTGTGACGCTGCAGCCTGTTGTTCACAGGAATAATAACCTGCATCACAAACTGCTGCTGCGTTGTCAAGGCAACGGCCCACGTGACTGAGGGTTGGTCAGAGCTGTGAACATTCTCCAACTCCACTACGGCCTCTCCGTCCCACATGCTCTCTCGTCCAATCTGATCCCAGTGTTCCCATTAACCCACTCACAGGCGCCTGGCGGAGCCCAAAACCTCCATATGCTGCTCAGCAGCCTCAGCTCTGTCAGGAAACACAGAGTGGGCACAGTCCAAAGTGATGGACCTCAAACGTCTAACAGAGAAGAGGAGTGAATGTAAACAAGTAACTCCATCTTGATCTGAAAGGTTTGGGCCAAGTTCAGATCTATCATCTAACTCACCACTATCTCTTTGAATGACCTCAATGTAGAAGAATATAAATCAGCTGATTCACAAGCTAACGGCTAGTCACAGTGGGGATAAGGAAAAACATGCAGCTGCTGAGGGATTTATAAAATAATACATTATTTCTGTATGAACTGCAGAGTCTCGTTTTAAAATGACAGGAATCCACTTTGGTGTTCTAGTCCCCACTTCAACAGGCTGGGGGTCAGAACTAATCGCTCTTACTCTGAACTGAGGCTGTTCAGTTTGACTAATTGTTCATAACCTTCCTCAGACATCGTGAAATGCTGAACAATATGAACAATGAAATAATTCCATTAATAGAGGATGAAAAATTTTCTTCAAAAAGAGCAAAACAGAAATGTAAAAAGACAGGAGGAACCTCCTGATGACCGCTCATCTCATGTGAGGAGGCTTATAGACTCAGTGTCAACTCTTAATCTATTGTTGTCTTTATTTATGTCCAAGAGATTTGTCTCCAACAGTGAAAATTGGAAAACAGACTTGTAGTTATTTTGTACTTTTTTATGTTTAAAGCGGCTCTCTGGATTATTTTTCTCTGTATCAAAGTTTTCTAAATGTTCTAAATGATATTTCAGGTCTAAACTATGATCTATGGGTTGAGTTCCACAATCTGTCATTCTGATGAAGACCCTCCTTCCTCCTAGAGACCCCTTTCCATTATTTCTTGCCGCCGACATTTTTCAGCCAATGAAATTCAAATGTCTGCATTCTCTCAACATGCACGCGCATCGACCAACCCTGTACCAGTAGGGGGCGCTGTCGTACAGGACGCTCCGTGTGTTTCTCTGCCGTCTCAGCCTCACGGCTCATTTCTACTAAAAACCTACCCATTCTCCAGCTAAAGACGGATTTATTTTTATTTTTAAACCTTTCACCTCACAGAATGACAAGGCTTGACAGGGTTACGCGTTTATTTTGGTCAGAAAGTTCATCCAGGGCCGAGTCAAGTTCAGCTTCAGAGTCCAGCAGCAGCTCTCTGCTAACAGAGCTAATATCAGAAGCAGCAGGGACAGAGAGGGCTCTTCAGACCCTCGTAGTGTTGGAATAAGATTGTGAACTGTGAGTGATTAAACCCTACACATTGAGCGGTACAGTTCATGCCCGCAACGTGTATGCGCCGTGTGCACGCGCGCACACGCGACCGGACGCGCGTGTCGAGATGTTTTGAGGAGGAACCTTTGGACGCTAGATTCAAAAACTGCTCTCTTGATGAAATCCTCCAGAGTGCGGCTTTAAGTCATAAATGTGCCCGTTCAGCTCGGCTGAGACAGAACTTACATTATCAACATGGTAATGTTGTTTAAAGTACTCACTCAGTGGTTTTTATCCACTAAAAGTCTAAAAATCCTATGAACTCCTGGTACTGTTTACTCTTCTGCTTGTAATTCAGCTTCACCATCTGAATTGTCAGAAGATTTGGATAACAATCCCAACTCACTGATTTCTGTCACACTTCTTGGTTTGAGGATATTTTTTTTAAGCAGAAATTAAAGGAGGCAGATTTTTCTGTTCATAGCAAAACAGTTTGGTGACAACTGAAAATATGAAAACTGAAAAATAATGGAGGCATAAAACAGAAAAGGCCAAATCCTTACATTTGATTGGAACAATAACATTTAAAATCAACTATAAATTCCATGTTCATTAGATTAGAGCACCACTGGCAAAATATTCTCAAAAAGTCATGAAAACCTGATTTATAGGGGTGTAACGAGACCCAAAACTCACGAGACGAGACTGGACACTGAGTTCGCGAGACGAGACGAGATTTGATAATAGTTTCAAGAAAACTTCAAAGATCAAATTTATGCAACAAAAAATGTTTTTATTCCACATTTTTAGAAGTTTTCCACAAACTCAACTGATGTCTTTCTTTTTCTGATTTCTTGACTCTTATCAGTAGGGGTGTAACGATACTGAAACTCACAAGATGAGATTTTAATCACATTTTCAAGAACTTTTCAAAGATCAAACTATTGCTACAAATGATTTTTTTCCTGTCCCTCTCCTCTCCTGTCTCACCAAAGATTAAAATGTGATTTCAGGTGAAGAGGAGAGGTTTGAACTGTTTAAACAGAGCCATGAAATTAAACCTAAAAACAACCGGTATCCATTTAATATAGTATAACTGTGTTTTTTGACAGTAAAAACTACAGGGATCTAAACTGCCTTTAAAAAGTGCAGAGGACATGTCCCCCCCACTATGTCCATGTGTTGTCAGTCCTTTACCACTTCTCACCTCTCTAATGCTGTTATTCTGTCTACTTTCTTTTCTCTCTTGTTGAAAAATAGAATCAGTTCAGTTAAACTTCACTAAATCCTTAAAGGATTTGATCATTAATAGAAAATAAATGCAAAGCTAAGAAAAGCTTTTCATTTTATATAATAAAACTGTTTAATTCAGTGATAATAGTGTTTCATATAGATTGTTTACAGATGCACACACCTCTCCTCTCCTCCTCGTGTCAGTCTGTCCTTTAGTTCAGGGAGGTTTCAGGGTAGGGATCCATGTCTTTCTGCTCCGAGCCACACACCAAGCCCCCAGCTGTTCTTCTTTTACTGTTTCCACAGCAGGCACGCGGTTTTCTAACAGGGCGTCTGAGCGCTGCATTTACAGTGATATGAACGGCAGCGTTTTAAGTTTCATTTTCGCTTTCGGAGCGACGTTTTCACTCGCGTGCCCAAGTGCAAATAATGACATAATCAGGTCATGCGGGTTTGCGAGATCGAACTTATCTCAACGAGAAATATCGTGGCGTTTTAATATCGCGAGATCTCGTGCCACGAGATCTCGTTACACCCCTACTGATTTATTAGTCAAGTTCTACAAAAGATGAATTGTGAAAGAGGTAAATAACAGTTGGATCAAAACTAACAGTACTATAAGTTTAGTAGGACAGAAAGTAAAAGTATCAGGCTGCATAAAAGACATATGTAATTAAATATGTCACAGCATAAAAGGTCATCAACTGGCAACTAATGTTTACCTCAACTTATTGAATGTACTTAATTCAGTTGACAACTTCCAGTGAGTTCTGATATGATCTGTTCATCTTCAGCTACTACACAAAAAGAGAAGCAGAAGAAGAACCTAAAGGTGAGTGTACACTTGGCTGCTTCCTTCCCGCTCTTGAGGAATTGATTGTCGCCTGGATTATAACTGCTGGCCTTGAGAATTAATGAGGATGAGGAGGATAGCAGTTCACTCAGCTCCTCCCACAACAATATGAGGACAAACCAATAACGAGCTGCATCATCTGCTTTCATCTGGAGTAAAGAACTAGGTCGCTCTCCACCAGGAGAATCTCCATACATCTGCAGGTTCAGCTACATGCATCACAGCAGCAAAGTCTTAGCGACTTAAAACGACTTATCTCTTATCTTTGGTGGCACTAATTTAAATGCAACACTTTTTTTCCAGACAACGCTCTCTTATGAAGCTCCGCAGCTAAATACTGTATGTCCTGCTCTGACATCAGTAGTCTGCTTTACTACAGCCTAATCTTTAGCTGCTGTGATATAAAATGTTACTATACAGTATGGGTGCTATGATGGGGATTTATGATGAGCAGCAAATGCCATGAACAGGAACAGGCTATTAAATGTAATGAGATTTAGGAAATTAGAAGATAAATATGAATCTTAAATCATAAAACAATGAGCATGGAAATATGGCTGGAGTGTTGAGATATTCTGGACTGTTGAGATATTCTGGACAGTAGAGATATTCTGGAGCGTAGAGATATTCTGGACAGTAGAGATATTCTGGACAGTAGAGATATTCTGGACAGTAGAGATATTCTGGACAGCAGAGATATTCTGGAGCGTAGAGATATTCTGGACTGTAGAGATATTCTGGAGCGTAGAGATATTCTGGACTGTAGAGATATTCTGGACTGTAGAGATATTCTGGACTGTAGAGATATTCTGGAGCGTAGAGATATTCTGGAGTGTAGAGATATTCTGGACAGTAGAGATATTCTGGACAGTAGAGATATTCTGGAGCGTAGAGATATTCTGGACTGTAGAGATATTCTGGACAGTAGAGATATTCTGGAGTGTTGAGATATTCTGGAGTGTTGAGATATTCTGGACAGTAGAGATATTCTGGAGCGTAGAGATATTCTGGACTGTAGAGATATTCTGGAGCGTAGAGATATTCTGGACAGTAGAGATATTCTGGAGCGTAGAGATATTCTGGAGTGTAGAGATATTCTGGAGCGTAGAGATATTCTGGACTGTTGAGATATTCTGGACAGTAGAGATATTCTGGACAGTAGAGATATTCTGGACAGTAGAGATATTCTGGAGCGTAGAGATATTCTGGACTGTAGAGATATTCTGGAGCGTAGAGATATTCTGGAGCGTAGAGATATTCTGGACTGTAGAGATATTCTGGAGCGTAGAGATATTCTGGAGCGTAGAGATATTCTGGAGTGTAGAGATATTCTGGAGTGTAGAGATATTCTGGACAGTAGAGATATTCTGGACAGTAGAGATATTCTGGAGCGTAGAGATATTCTGGACTGTAGAGATATTCTGGACAGTAGAGATATTCTGGACTGTAGAGATATTCTGGAGCGTAGAGATATTCTGGAGTGTAGAGATATTCTGGAGCGTAGAGATATTCTGGACTGTTGAGATATTCTGGACAGTAGAGATATTCTGGACAGTAGAGATATTCTGGACTGTAGAGATATTCTGCAGCGTAGAGATATTCTGGACTGCAGAGATATTCTGGAGCGTAGAGATATTCTGGACTGTTGAGATATTCTGGACAGTAGAGCTATTCTGGAGCGTAGAGATATTCTGAAGTGTTGAGATATTCTGGACAGTAGAGATATTCTGGAGCATAGAGATATTCTGGACTGTTGAGATATTCTGGACTGTAGAGATATTCTGGACTGCAGAGATATTCTGGAGCGTAGAGATATTCTGGACTGTTGAGATATTCTGGACAGTAGAGCTATTCTGGAGCGTAGAGATATTCTGGACAGTAGAGATATTCTGGACAGTAGAGATATTCTGGAGTGTTGTGATATTCTGGACAGTAGAGATATTCTGGAGTGTTGTGATATTCTGGACAGTAGAGATATTCTGGAGTGTTGAGATATTCTGGACAGTAGAGATATTCTGGAGTGTTGAGATATTCTGGACTGTTGAGATATTCTGGAGCGTAGAGATATTCTGGACTGTAGAGATATTCTGGACAGTAGAGATATTCTGGAGCGTAGAGATATTCTGGACTGTTGAGATATTCTGGAGCATAGTGATATTCTGGACTGTAGAGATATTCTGGAGCGTATAGATATTCTGGACTTCAGAGATATTCTGGAGCGTAGAGATATTCTGGACAGTAGAGATATTCTGGACAGTAGAGCTATTCTGGAGCGTAGAGATATTCTGGACAGTAGAGATATTCTGGACTGTAGAGATATTCTGGAGTGTTGTGATATTCTGGACAGTAGAGATATTCTGGAGTGTTGAGATATTCTGGACAGTAGAGATATTCTGGACAGTAGAGATATTCTGGACAGTAGAGATATTCTGGACAGTAGAGATATTCTGGAGTGTTGAGATATTCTGGACAGTAGAGATATTCTGGACAGTAGAGATATTCTGGACAGTAGAGATATTCTGGACTGTAGAGATATTCTGGACAGTAGAGATATTCTGGACAGTAGAGATATTCTGGACTGTTGAGATATTCTGGACAGTAGAGATATTCTGGACTGTTGAGATATTCTGGAGCATAGAGATATTCTGGAGCGTAGAGATATTCTGGACTGCAGAGATATTCTGGAGCGTAGAGATATTCTGGAGCGTAGAGATATTCTGGAGCGTAGAGATATTCTGGACTGTAGAGATATTCTGGACTGTAGAGATATTCTGGACTGTAGAGATATTCTGGACTGTTGAGATATTCTGGACAGTAGAGATATTCTGGAGTGTTGAGATATTCTGGACAGTAGAGATATTCTGGACTGTAGAGATATTCTGGACTGCAGAGATATTCTGGAGCGTAGAGATATTCTGGACTGTAGAGATATTCTGGACTGTTGAGATATTCTGGACTGTTGAGATATTCTGGACAGTAGAGATATTCTGGACAGTAGAGATATTCTGGAGTGTTGAGATATTCTGGACAGTAGAGATATTCTGGAGTGTTGAGATATTCTGGAGTGTTGAGATATTCTGGAGTGTTGAGATATTCTGGACAGTAGAGATATTCTGGACAGTAGAGATATTCTGGACAGTAGAGATATTCTGGACAGTAGAGAATTATTTCTGGGCTTTCTCAGCAGTTGAACTTCCCAGCTGGAGATGTGTTCTCTCAACAAAAAAATACCAAAGAATCTAAAAAAAAATATGCAGCAGAAATCACTGATTTATTTAGAAAACATCAGGAATGACAAATGAGGATCTCTGATCACAGTTTTATGTTGATCTTTTAGTTTTATTCACATGTTTGCCTGATGTAAATTTCCCTCCTGTAACGTTGGAGCCACATTGCCACACTTGACTTGCTAATTTGTGGAAAATGCTCACATGTCCCGTGAAATTTTACCAGACAGGGAAAAGCCATTGTAGATTGATTTTTTATTTACATCAACAGGTAGCAGAACTGTATGTTTAGTGTTGACTGAAGCTCGTTAGAACTTGTAATACTACAACACAGAAAAACACAGGGTTAGAAGTAAATAACTACATGAAGTTTATCTAGCTGGTGTATACACATACAAGCTGTCTTTTCTGGAGTATTGATGCTTTGAAATAGAAGTGTATGAAAAAGAAACAGTGGATGCTGCACAGAGCATGTGGGGTCAGAACTGATCATAATGGTGTGCTTTTGATGTAAACTGCTCTTGTTTTACCATCTTTACTTATTTTCTTAAAACACCTCCTCAGTGAGTTTGGATTCAGAAAAAAGGACAGATTTCTGTCATTTAGACAGACAGATAGATAAATGATAGATAGATGATAGATTTAGATAGAGCTCAGTTCTGTCACAGACCTGATAAAAACCAAACCCCTACACGGTGTGAGTGTCCCAGCTCTCCCCACCAGTGTTACCAGTTACTCACCCCATGTTCACTGGGTTTTGATGCCTTGTTGAGTCTTGAAGGCTCCCGCCGGTGGTTCCTAGCAGTCGGTGTTGGAGGCTAGCAGCTGGAGGCTAGCAGCTGGAGGCTAGCAGCTGGAGGCTAGCTGCTGCTCTCCCTCCCTCCCTTCCCTCTCTCTCTGCTCGCTGTAGAGTCACAACCGGCCAGTGGAGACACTCCGCTGTTTCAGTCCGACATGGCCCTCGGTCTTATGCCCTTGGGTACATCCTGCTGGCTGGATTCGTAGGAGCGAAACGTGTCGGTGCATGCATGATGACCGACAACAGCACCGGAGCTAGTGACCGTTAGCACTATAAACCCAGCTTGTGTAGTAGGATTATGGAGTTACAGTGGTGCAGGCTGACAGCAGAGGGAGCCTGGTTTATACAGCATTTAGATCCGAGCAGCTGTTAAACCAACAAATCATTCAGTCAATCCAAACGGGCAGAGCGGGTTTCTGTAGCTGGTGAAGTGAGTTATAACCAGGCTTTAGCATCATGTTAGCTTACGGAGTAGTGTTAGCTGGTGTTTATCTGACTAGAAATGGAAAATAAATCTAGACCCTCCGCCTCTCGACTCCATTTACAAACCCGGTTGTTTTAATTATTAACCGGAGAAGTCCGGTGCCAATAAAGGCTTAATGGTAACCTGTTACAACGATTTACCGCTGAGACCGAGGCGCTTTACGCTCCGTGGTGACACTGCTCCTCTCAGACCGGGCTTCATCGCCTCTGCCTGGTAGGAACATCCTCCGGGTTTAGCATCACGGTCCGTCCTCTCTCAGTGAGATTACAGCGGCTAAGCTTCATTCATAGGCTTATCGCTGCTGTGAGCTCCGACGTCTGAATGAGTGGCTTTCTCCTTTAATTCTGACGTTATTTCTACAAACTCCGGATTCAGAAGATGTGAAACTACAGCGCTGGTGTGTCTGTGTCTGCCGGCTCATCCTCCTTCATCCTCCGTCCGCTCTGCCCTCTTTCACTCCTCACCTCTTTCATTGCACAGCTGCTTCGTTCGACGCTCCAGTTGGGGGGGGGGGGGGGGGGGGGGGGGGGGGGGGGGGGGGCTGAGGGCCAGTGACGCGTCTAGGTTACAACGTCATCACGTTGCATTTCCGCCCCGTCCAATCAGCGAAACAGCGAATGAACATTCGCGCGCGTTTCATCGCCAGCAGCTAGACTGGATTTTTAATGGGAACTACTACAAGACCCTAGATATATATAACCTAGATATAGATAAGGGCAGTGTTGGGAGTAACTATTACAAAGTAATTAGTTACAGTAATATGTTCCTTTTTTGAGTAACTAGTAATGTATTAAAGCCATACTCAGTAGCCAGGTAAACAATGTAGCTTTTAACGTTTGTTTTTAAGCCTCTTAACAACGTTCCAACATAGTATAGCCATAAATATATCATGGAGATAAAAAAAAACAGAAATAAATCAATAAAGTGGTTTTCCCGCAGTTCTCTAAAAACTTCAGCCAATCCTACAGTTCGGACCGAACGATAGGAAGTAGGACAGAGAGCCGGCGGGTGATTCCATTTTAAGATAAAAATACCAGAGTCCCCCCAAAAAACACCTTTTCAGCTAGCAGAAAACTAAAGACGTTTGGAAGTGAAAAGAGGAAAAGCTGGGGGAACAGTACTACGGCTGGAGTTAGACTCTGCTTTGTCACCTTTACAAACCGTGGTCCTATGTCGGCGGGAGGCTGGCGTATGGATTTTACCCGACGGGAGGGGCGAGTTCACCGAGACGTGTTTCTGTAAAATAGCTAGGAGACCTCGTCTGTTTACCTGGATACTGAGTATGGCTTTAACATTACTCTTTTAAAATAATATATTACTAGTTACAATTTGATTAATTTACTAGTTACAACACCCCACCCCCACCCCCCAAAAGACATTTACCCAGGAGTTGGATAAGACGTGTGTTGCTATGGAAACGGAGCTGAAGACAATATTTGAAGCCCAGGAGTATCAACAGCTGATATATGGACTGACATTAATAAAATGTTTTAGAATTGACTGTAGTTTAATAAAATAGTGAGAATAACACAGTATTTTCTGGTGTCATTCTTGTGGAAAATGTAAATTGATCAGTTATAGTATTTTAGAACGCCATCACATAAGATATTTTGCCAAAAGTAACTCAAAGTAGTGTAACTTAGTTACTTTTTGGGGACTGTAATATGTAATACAAACTAGATTACATTTTTATTTTTTCTGTAACTAATAATATTAATATATTACAATTTTAAAGTAACTTACCCAACACTGTATAAAGGTAATATAAAGGTAAAGGTAATATATATGATATCTATGCACAAGACCCCCTAGAAGTCCCCTCTGGGTCCATGAGTTCTCTTAGGAACCTGTTTGATTCATGACTGTAGCGTCAGTGAGAGGGAATAAAGTTCAGTTTAAGAATAAAAAGTCAAAATACTAGTTTGTGGGGGTCAAATACTATTTTTAGGGCAAAAAAAAAAGTCAAAATATTTTTTTCTGAAAATAGTCAAAAATAAAGAAGTAGAGTTGGTCTTTCACAATAAGAAGTTCTAGCATAGACATGCATGTTGTTTTGCCTGAGAACAATAATAAGAAACATATTTGAAGCTTGATTTGTTTTAAAGTGTATTTCTGTTTGACACTCTGATTCGCCTAGTCTCACTGTTTTCTTCTTATCCTGATCTGGGTCACAGTAGGGAAACTAGACAGACTTCTCCCCATGCAGCCACTCCACCAGCCTGCAGATACTTTTTTCAGTGTGTCCTAGGTTGACCTGGGACCTTCTGCCAGCAGGGCATGCCTGAAACACCTCTCCCGGGAAGGAAGCGTCCAGGAGGAGGCATCCTGACCAAATGCCTGAACCGCCCCAGCTGACTGCTGTGGAGGGACAGTGGTCCACGTCCCTCCCAGACGTCAGAGCTCCTCATCCTATCTCTGTGGAGGAAACTCATTTCAGCTGCTTGTATTTGTTATCTTGTTCTTTCGGTCATTACTCAAAGATCATGAGCACAGGTGAACATTGGAATGTAAATCGAGAGCCTTGCATTCTGGCTCAGCTTCTTCTTCATCACAACAGGCCGAGTTAGCGTCCACCTCACTGCAGACGCTGCCCTGGTCTGCCCATCATCTCCCATCTTCCCTAACTCCTACAACTTAAACCCCTCCACTCTAGGACCTCTACCTCTGACCCAGAGTTAGCAAGCCACCATTTTCTGGTCAAGGACTCAGGTGTGGAGGTGCTGATCCTCATCCCAGCCAGAGCTCAAGGTCAGAGCCTGATGAAGCAAGGAGGACCACATCATCGACCCGCTGGGTCGGACCGCGACTGGCTCTAGTTCTAGGGACTGAACTGCCTCGTTCAGTCCCTAGACGCTGCTCCCAGGCAGAGGTGGGTAGAGTACCCAGAAAATGTGCTTAAGTAAGAGTAGCACTATTTCATCATATTTTTACTCAAGTAAAAGTAAAAAGTTGCTGTCCAAAAAATACTTGAGTAGGAGTAAAAAGGAATGTAGTAAAAAGGCTACTTGAGTACTGAGTAACATACATCAGATTTTTTTTTAAATTACGTCATCAGACAGACAAAAATATAAAGTTTTGGGGGAATTCTAGTATCTTAAAGGCTAAAATGAAAAACGCTAATACACATACATAATAAAATTACAAAATAGCTCATTTTAAGCAGAAGAAGTACTTTTCTAAGTCATTTTTATTTTCAATATAATGCTAGTACAGTGGATCTAGCTAGCTGGCTATGTAGCTATCTACCGGTATATAGCTTTTTTAGATAGATATGTATCTATGCAGCTAGCTAGCTAGATAAAGCTAGCCAGCTCAACAGATGCTGGTGCAGAAACGTGGTCTCCTTTAATAAAGTGTAGGTGTGTCTGTCTGGTGTGTTTTTATTAAACGGTGTTTGTTCTTCTGTAAAGTTACTCGCAGTAAAAAGAGGATTCAGAGATTTTACTCAAGTAGGAGTAGCAATACTTAACAAATATATTACTCAAGTAAAAGTAAAAAGTACAGTGAATTAAAATTACACATAAAGTACATTTTTTTCAAAAAGTTACTCAAGTAAATGTAACTGAGTAAATGTAACTAGTTACTACCCACCTCTGCTCTCAGGTGACTGTTAAGTCACCCTAACCCATTTATTCATTTAGTTTTTCTTACTAATATTTTTTTAAATTTAATATGTATATATAAATATATTTTTTCATTTTTAAATAAACGCTTATTAAATAAATAAGTATATAAGTAACAAAAATAAAATAAATAAATAAATATTAAGAGAAAGGACAAAAAGTCCCTAACTCCATATATGGAAAACATCAAAGGAAGTATGACATCATTCCATGCTGACATCACTGACCATGTGACCAGAGCTTTGATGCTAGAGGAGCTCCAGTCTGGAATCATTGTTGACCGACCTCTGACAGAGATAGTCGACTAGCTGTGAGCTCAAAGCGTTTTCATCGTTTAACTCACTACTAACTACAACTTTAACTCACTATTACTCATCTTAAAACACTAGAAGAAAGCATCATGTCTAGAATACAGTTGAATTATGGGTGGTTCGCAGAGTGCCACGAATATGAGCTGGAAATGAAAAACCCACGTTCTAGGAGTCCATCTGAAGGAGTCGTGGTAGGACCTCCAAAACCAGAGAGTCCTTCATCTGAGGGACAACAGACCAACAGTTCCTCTACAAAGACAGAGACTCCTTCATCTGAGGGACAACAAAAACAAAGTCCCTCTCCACAGACATGGAGGTCTCGTCCTGAGAGACGTAACTATAAATCTACTGTCTCTAAGAAGCCTAGAGCTCCCCAGAAGGAATCACCAGAGTGTAAATGCTCTCAGCTTATACAGGAGGTGAATCAGCTCAATATAAAGCTCCAGAAATGGAGCGATCGTTATTATGAGGAGGTTGACAAAAGAATGACAGCAGAGAACAACAGCAAAGCCTACAGAGAGGGGTATGAGGAAGTGGAAGAAAAACTGAAAAGAATCATCGATGAAAAGAATAAAGAAGAACTGGAGGCTACTTCCAGATTTACTGGAACCGGCAGAAACAAACTGATTAAGATAGTGAAGGAAAAGGAGGAGAAAATCTCTGCACTCGAATTGACTTTGAAGACAGAAACTGAGACTAACCTTGCAAACATCAGCCATCTACAACACCAACTGGCAGATAAAGAGGAGCTCTGTGAAAAGCTGAAGGACAGGCTGAGGACAGAGCAAGAGCGTTACAAACAGGTGGAGAAGAAACAAGAGGAAGAAAATCTTGTTGAGATGGAAAAGCTCAAGAAACGCTTTGATGGCCAGAAAGCACAGAGCAAATTACTCTATGGGTTAGTGATTAAAGCCAATACAGAGAAAAAGCAGCTGGAGAAAACAATGTCCAAGGAGCAGGAGGTTTACAATCAACAGCGTCAGGAAGATCAACTGATGATTGAAACGCTCAGGAACGATCTAGACAAAGAGAGTCAGCTGAGACTGGACTGTGAGGATAAACTCAGAGACACCACCTCTGTCCTCCAGGAGGAAATACAAGTTTTAAAACAGAGAAACGAGGAACTCCTGGAGACAATGGCAAAAAGACAATCCGATCAAAAGGAAGCAGACCAGAGGATTCAGAAGAACCTGGAGAAGCTTCAGCAGCAGCTGGCTGAGAAGTCTTCACTCTCACATGTTGTAGAGCAGCAGAACACTGAGATCCAGAGCCTGAAAGACCAGCTTCAGGAAATAAAGGTCATCCAGCTTCAACAGACCCCTGAAGTGATCAAAACTGAAGCCACCACATCTTTCAAGGCTGAGGTGAGAGAAGCTCTGAGGTCAGAAAACTCTGATCAGAACTCAAAGGATCAGGAGAAGAAACAAGGGAAAAATGTTCTTTTGATGGAAAACCTCAAGAAGGTGAAGGAAGAGATAAAAACACAGATCAGAAAACTCAATGTGACACTGACTAAAGTCACTAACGAGAAAAAGCAGGAGGACGGAAAAATGTCCGAGGAGCAGAAGGTTTGATTTAATCAACAGCGTCATTAAAAAAATCAAATGAAAAAAACAAAAACAAAAAAACAAATGAAAACATTTTAAAGGCCCCCCCTAACCCCCACCTCCTCCATCATGAAGAGCCTATGACACCATCTGGGTTTGAGGAAACCTGCATCACCACCAAATGTTCACAACAACCACCATTTAGAACAAGCAGCACGGGGTCAAGACGTTCCCACTGAAACCTGACAGGAACCAGGTCTCCAGTCCCAGCTGAGACCTCTCGTTGGGTTTCAGAGCGTTCCCCGTGTCTGCTTGTGTTGATGTGACCTTCACGTTGACTTCCACCAGGGGTAAAAAAAAAAATGGTAGCACAAGTCAGAGAGCAGGTCACCTGTTGACTGGACTCTCTGTGTCTCCTTGTGCTGCCAGCGGGTTTTCTCCGGGAGCTCCGGTTAACCCGCCCTGGTCCTAGCAGTCAATGTGAGTCTGTGTTCACAGTCAGGTGTGATGGAAGATCAGTTAGACAGTCGATAGCTCCTCCCACATTCAGTCAGCCAGTCCTGATTTACTCCCTTAGCATCCTGTCATCATGGAATCCAGCCCAGTGTGTCAATCATTAGACAAACAAAGAGTCTGAGGAAAGCTGCATCGCCACCAAATGTTCACAACAGCCACCATTTAGAACAAGCAGCACGGGGTCAAGACGTTCCCACTGAAACCTGACAGGAACCAGGTCTCCAGTCCCAGCTGAGACCTCTCGTTGGGTTTCAGAGCGTTCCCCGTGTCTGCCTGTGTTGATGTGACCTTCACGTTGACTTCCACCAGGGGTACAAAAAAAATGGTAGCACAAGTCAGAGAGCAGGTCACCTGTTGACTGGACTCTCTGTGTCTCCTTGTGCTGCCAGCGGGTTTTCTCCGGGAGCTCCGGTTAACCCGCCCTGGTCCTAGCAGTCAATGTGAGTCTGTGTTCACAGTCAATAAATAAAGAATGA
Organism: Callopanchax toddi; assembly: GCA_006937965.1. Taxonomy (NCBI): domain Eukaryota; kingdom Metazoa; phylum Chordata; class Actinopteri; order Cyprinodontiformes; family Nothobranchiidae; genus Callopanchax; species Callopanchax toddi. Next base: position 39,150 of record SSNR01000400.1, read on the forward strand.
AATTAGATCACAAAATACTGTAATATTGTACATTACTATATATGTGTGGCCTATAGCTGAAGAAAATATACAGACAAAGGATATACAGTATATTGGGTTAAAATATGGCTAATAGCAGGTAAAAAGGCTATTACAAAGAGATGGGGAAAAGAAGAACCCCCCCAGATCCGCCCCTGCAAATGTCAATGTCTGAAATGTTTGTTTGTTCTCGACTCTGTCAGTTTGTTTTATACTGACTATAAACTGCCAATTAAAGCTGAAGTGGCAAAATAAAAAATTTATAATAAAAAAATATTTAGTAGAAAAAAAAAATTACAAAAAATATTTAAAAGTAATAAAAACAATAAAAATGAAAATCTTAAAATAATTAAAAAAAAAACATTTAAAAAAATTTCCCCTCTGCAGAATCACCACCTTATCGTGGTGGAGGGGTTTGTGAACCCCCATGATCCTGAAGCTGTGTTGTCTGGGTTACCAGCCCCTGTTAGGGTCTCCATGGCAACATGGCCTCAGGTCAGGGGTCAGACTAAGAGCGATTCAAACACCTAGAGGACCACACCTGTAATGTGGAGACAGGGTGGAGCTTCTGGAGCTACCTGTAGATTTCTTAGGTAGCTTCTCATATTTGCTTTACCTCCTCAGGTCAGAGCAGAAAGCTCCAGGCACTGGAAATGGTTCTCTCAGTGATGGGACGGGGTTCAAGTCCCTGTGGTGCCCTGCTCATTGGACTGACAGACTTCACTTTACTTTTGTGTTTCTTAAAAGACAGAAATGTGTCTAGTCAGCTGTTCCAGGTTTGACGCTTGAATAAACTTAAAGGCTCACCTGTTCTAATATTGAACATCTTCTAATTCTGGTCATCTAAAGATGGTTCTCGTCCTTTGAAGGTCGGTGACTTTAGAAGATAACCGAACCTTTTTTTGCTCTATATTCAGATTCAGAATCTTTATAGTTATTTTGCATATTGAGTTTCAGGAATCAATGAATGAAGACAATAAAGTGGGTCAGAAGAAGAAACGATGTCTACATTTACAGAAACAGTCTCAGACATCTGGATTGTGTTCCTGTTTAGAAACAAACAGTCAATAATAGGAAGACGTTTTCATGAACTTTGACCTTTCCAGAAAAATGTTCAGCTTTAAGAGAACCAGCAGCGTAAGGCCTGAAAACACCTGATCCTAGTTCAGTTACATGTTGGATTTAGAGTTCTGGGACTGTACAGGACATTTAATAAAATCAGATTTTGATTTCCTGTTGAGTAAAGTTCTGATCATGAACGTGACCTGCCTCACATTGCTTTCTGGTTTATCTGTGTCCGGGTCTCAGGGGCAGCATCCCCAGTAGGGAACCCCAGACTGTCCTCTCTCCCCGTCCACCTCCACAAGCTACTCTAGTGGGACCCCAAGGAGTTCCCAGACCAGCCTGGAGATACATTCCCTCCTGCACTCTAAAAAGAATATCTGAGCTGTAGTTGAGGTGATGGACTTATTTATCTGAGGGGTCCAGGGTGATGCGCGCGCACTGACGGAAGCGACGGGAACTCACGGTAGCGTTTGAATGGTGAGTGGCAGCTGATTAGCAAACAAATTCAAACATTTTGCTTAACTTTGTCACTCTTGTTTATTTGGCAACGCAAATAACTCGGTGAGATAAAGCCAGCATCAACTCACTCTGGAGGAGACTGAGGAAACTCTTGAGAGCCTCCAGGAATTTATCGATCAGGTGTTTGATAATTTAGTCATGGGGCCGAAGAAACCAACCGAGGCGGACCAACCTGCCAAGAGGAGCCGAGAGTCGGACTCTCCGGTGGCAGCGGAGGCCTCCGCCGATAAAGGAATTTATGAGGTTCTGGAAAAAATAGAAAAGAAGCTTGCAGGAGTAGAGTCACGTCTACACCTACTGGACGATTTACATAGAGATTTCCAGAAACTCCGCGAGTCTCTGGAGTTCAGTCAGGGACAGGTAGAGTCTCTGGAGTTCAGTCAGGGACAGGTAGAGTCTCTGGAGTTCAGTCAGGGACAGGTAGAGTCTCTGG
>SSNR01000400.1:57662-91424 GCA_006937965.1 Callopanchax toddi
CTCCACCAGGTCCCTCTGACCTCCACCAGGTCCCTCTGACCACCACCAGGTCCCTCTGACCTCCACCAGGTCCCTCTGACCTCCACCAGGTCCCTCTGATCTCCACCAGGTCCCTCTGACCTCCACCAGGTCCCTCTGACCTCCACCAGGTCCCTCTGACCTCCACCAGGTCCCTCTGACCTCCACCAGGTCCCTCTGACCTCCACCAGGTCCCTCAGACCTCCACCAGGTCCCTCAGACCACCACCAGGTCCCTCAGATCTCCACCAGGTCCCTCTGACCTCCACCAGGTCCCTCTGACCTCCACCAGGTCCCTCTGACCACCACCAGGTCCCTCTGACCACCACCAGGTCCCTCTGACCTCCACCAGGTCCCTCTGACCACCACCAGGTCCCTCTGATCTCCACCAGGTCCCTCTGACCTCCACCAGGTCCCTCTGATCTCCACCAGGTCCCTCAGACCACCACCACCAGTAGGTGGATGAAGAGTCTCCACCAGCAGCTGGAGCTGGGATCAAACCGAGACCCTCTGGTTGTCAGAGCCGCTCTGAGCTTCACGCTGCCCCTAATGAATAAAAGTCCTTTAGGGCAGCTGGGAGATACTTTTAAAAACCAGTCCTAATGTGACCAAAAACCAAAATATTAATCAATAAACTGAATGACAAGCTGAGAGGATCTGAGAACATTCATTTAAAAGTTCTAAAAGAGGACAACAGGACTTAGTGGTCTAGAACCTCTAGACACGAGGACCCTAAGACAAAGACCCCTCCATGTAATCCAAGCAGCTCCCCCCCGAGTCCTTTTATAGTTTCCATATTTCACCTGCTGTCTCTCCGTACGTCGGTGCTGTTTCAGGATTAACGGCTCTCCAGCAGCGCTGTGTGTCCAATAAATCCTAAATATTTACAGACGTCTACATTTCTCTGTAAGGATGGAGTTTAACTTGAGATGCTGCAGGTTTGTTTTCTTCTTTTGTTGCAGCTTCACCCTCTGGTGGCTTTTGGAGCTTGAGGGTGTCTGGAGGTCCATCAGGACTGGATCTGAGGTCCCAGGTTAGAGTTCTAACAGAATCAAACACTACAGGTGTTTAAATATCCAACGGTTTGAAGGTTTCCACAGCTCAGAGACAAAATGAGAGTTTTCCTCTTCAAACAGAAACAAGTTTCTACTCGGCTCAAAAGCCTAAAGGAGCTCATTGAAACTGATCGGATCTGAAGAGTTAATCAATCCTGCTGGATCTCCATCCTGATGTTAGGAGTCACCTGATGAAGATGACCAACCTGCAGAGTCAGCAGTAGATGTGACCTGATGACCTGAAGCATCAGGTTGGTCCAGGTAGCTGAAGGTCACAGCAGCAGCTCTAAATGGTTCTCACTGGCTCCACCTGCTGGTAGCATCCTGATGAGATGATGGAGTGTCTCCTCCCAGATCCAGACCAGGACATCACTGAGCTACTGGACAGTCTGGGGTCCACCTGATGGACCTAAACATGATGTCCCAAAGACATTCTACTGGATTCAGGTCAGACCAGCATGGAGGACAGTCAATGGTATCCATTCCTTTGTCCTCCAGGAACCAACTACTTAGTCTCACCACTTGAGGTCATTATCATGGACCAGGAAGAACCAGGATCCTCTGGACCAGTGAAGGTCTAACAATGAGTCTAAGGGTCTCATCCTGATACCTGATGACAGTCAGGATTCCAGGTCTGTGTTCCTCCATGGACCTGACTCCTCAGACCAACACTGACTCACCACCATCATGATGAACCACGTAGCAGCAGAACGTTCTCCACAGCTTCTCCAGACCCTTTAACGTCTGTCACATCAGCTCAGAGTCAACCTGCTCTCCTCTGTCAGAGCTCAGAGCTCCAGACCTGCTGGTTCTGCTCTCTGGTACCAGTGGAGCTCCACGGTGCTGGGCAGTGAGCAGCTAACCTTCTGTTAATGCTCCATCCTGGTGGAGGATTACTCGAAACGTTTTGGAGACTCCTTGGTCCAGTCTCAGCCCAGTGAGGTTTCCTTCCAGTAACCTGAAGCTTTAAATCCTGACAGAATTCTGTGTTTATAGTTTGACTTTAATGAACTTCAAGAATAAATCTAACTTCACGTGATTTCAGCTTCAGCAGGTTTTCAACCTGTAAAGGTGGGAGACAACGTCTGAGTGAAGGTGTAGAGGAGGAGCAACAGAGGAGTGGAAACGAATGATTGAAAGGGAATGGTAGAAGAGGAGAGGAGGACTGATACAAGGAGGTCAGAAGATAAGGAGGGAATGAGGCAAGGAAGAGAGGAGAAGAGGGAGGTCACAAGGAGATGAGCTGAATACAAATGAACCTTTTAGCTAATTAGCATCAGCGCTAGGAGCCTGGTGAGACCTGACCCTGTTCTCAGTCCTCCAGGATCAGGTCTAAGTCACTGGGGTCACCACCTCCGAGTGACATCATCACATTCCATCAGTCACCAAACAAAGGAGGCTCCTCCTGCTCCTCCTCCGTGGTTAGCTTTGATTTATAGAACAAGCTAATGGAGAGATGCTAATTAAAATGCAGCACCGTGTGTGTGTGTGTGTGTGTGTGTGTGTGTGTGTGTGTGTGTGTGTGTGTGTGTGTGTGTGTGTGTGTGTGTGTGTGTGTGTGTGTGTGTGTGTGTGTGTGTCTGTGTGTGTGTGTGTGATAGAGATAAATATAGCGGAGACACAATGGAGGTCAGTGAGGCGCCTCCTTCAGCTGCAGCCACTGTTTAAATCACCTGATGACTTCCAGCTGATGTCAGAAACTAACAATTAGTAATGACATCATAGATCAGGGACTAGGACGGAGGGCCTTGACCCGAATCAGGACTCCCCTTGGACCAGGACCCTATGGATCAGGACTCTCTCAGGTCAGACGGAGGAGGAGCTTCATCTTCTTTGTTTAAAACAGCAGCTGTTAGGGACACATCCCACCTCCAGGGGGCAGCAGAGGGCAGAGGTCACTATGGGGTAAAAATACATCATCATCATCCTCTGTTCACTCCATCCAGTCTGGAGGCCTGGTGCTGGTTTAAGGTTTAGCTGCTCGCAAAATCCATACACACATGCATGAACAAGCACATGCACGCACACACACAGAGCACACACACACACACACACACACGCACGCACACACACACAGAGCACGCTACCCCATCAGGCAGATTTTTTTATGATTTATTTTCTGTTTCATCCATCAAACAAACCTGGAATCCTGTTTTCACAGGAAGCTGCCGTAAGTCATCCTCTAAAAACAGCTTCACTCTTCCCTCCATCACAGGAGGAGTCAGATGAATGAAACACCTCCAGGTGATGGATGAGCTCAGATAACGCCTGAATTATTATCCTGTTACCACAGAGCAGGAACCAGCTCAGTGGAGGCGTTACATGAATCCAGATCAACTTCTACATTTTTATGATGATATTTAAATATTTTAACCATTTTCTGAGCAGATTCTGGAAAACTCTGATATGACTCTGTAGGAGCTCTACCTATTTAACAGGATTAGTGCATTCCTCCAAAACCTGCTTCTGCCCTCTGATGGAGGATGTTGGTACTGCAGGTTACATTTTCAGATTTGTTTAAATATTGATGTTTTATTGTTTAATTACATCCATCCCTCCATTTTCTGTAACCACTTATTATTATTATTATTATATTATTATTTATTATTATTATTAGTAGTAGTAGTAGTAGTAGTAGTAGTAGTAGTAGTAGCATATTATTATTATTATAATATTATTATTATTATTATTATATTATTATTATTATATTATTATATTATTATTATTATTATTATTATATTATTATTATATTATTATATTATTATTATATTATTTTATTATTATTATTATTATTATATTATTATTATTAGTAGTAGTAGTAGTAGTAGTAGTAGCATATTATTATTATTATATTATTATATTATTATTATTATTATATTATTATTATTAGTAGTAGTAGTAGTAGTAGTAGTAGTAGTAGTAGTAGTAGCATATTATTATTATTATATTATTATATTATTATTATTATTATATTATTATTATTATTATTATTCCTCCACTGAGAGTCAGGAGGAGCTGGAGCCTATAACTCCATCCGTCACGGGGCGAGGGTTGGTTACAACGACCTCCTTGTTGAGAGGAAACAGTGCTAACAACTGCGCCACCATGCAGCCTGTATAATTGTATTGGAATATATTATATGATTAATATTAATCAACCATTAAATACTGTAGTTTCACTCATAAATGATTAATCTAGTTTTTATATTCTGGGATTTAAAGGGTTGTGCCAAATCACCGTTCTCTGCAGATTCAGGAATAGAACGAAGAACTAACGCCCCCTAGTGGCTGGTTCCAGTACAAAACACAAGCCCCGCCCCCTCTACGTAACGTAACATGTTTCTCATTCAAACATAAGGACACACCTCAGATCATCAGCCAGTTGAGTGGGCGGGGCTTTTAGGTCCGATACAAAACAGCAGCTCCTGTTTTCAGGATTCACAGCTTCACTTTTCGAAGGACAAAGACAGAGATGTTTTGTTCTTTTCTTGTATGTTGATGTGTAAAACTCCTTCCTGTATGATAGGCCCTCAAAGCTCTGACCTCCTGACTCTGAAGGAGCTTCTCTTTGGATTCTGGCTGAATTTAGGACGTTGTTAGGACCAGGTTACAGGATGAGGTGGAGGATTCAGGTCTCACACATCATGATGTCTTCTGATGAAGCTCAGTCTAACAGACCTCATTAGGCCTCTGCTGCCTTCATCAGAGGGATGAAAAAGCATCCGTCCAATCATCTCCATCTCCACCCCGCTCAGGGTGTGTGTGTGTGTGTGTGTGTGTGTGTGTGTGTGTGTCAGGGATTATTAAGGCTTTAATGGCTAGCGAAGCCTGACAGGTGCTTCTCTTACTGAGATGAAGGACCTCCGGGTTAATGACGGTGCAGCTCAGATTGTCATAACTCACACTGAGGCCATTAAAGTGATATTATGAGGAGGACCTCCGCTGAGATGAGCTGAACTCCCCGACCAGGAGGCTCCAGGTGGAGGGTCCGCTCATCTCTCACACACTTCTCATGTCTCGCCTGAAGCGAAGCAGCAGCGGGCTCCGAGGATTCTCAGACAGATTCTCTTTCATTCGAGGGAAACGTTCCATCATGATCAGTGACGACAAGCCTGTAGGCTCTGGCTGATGGAGAGAGTCGCTGCCACACAGTCCAAATGTTTTTAAGACCAGCTTTATTTTAACCCAGGATTTTTAAAAAACATTCTTTTGAATAATTTCACCAGACACGTGTTTGAAGTGGGTGGGGTGGGAGTGGGGGGGGGGGGGTTAACTGGAGACCACTGAAAACACGAGCTCCGTAAAAATCTACGTTTTGTGTTTAACATCGAAACTGTAGAAGAAGAGTAAAGAGAACCAGGATCAACAGAAATGTTAAAACCACAGTCAGTGGCTCATTAGGGTCACCGTGGTAACCACACACACGCATCTCTCTCTCTCCCTCCCTGACAGTGAATTCATTAAGAGTCAGACTGAACAGGAAGTCAGACTGTTTGTTTAGAAAAGATTTAGACCGTTTAAAAGTGGATGACATCATCAACTTAAACGTTCTGTAGGAAAATCTCTCAGCATCCTCTGACCTGGTATAACAATCTCTGAAGGCCTCCAGTCAACTTCCTGTGACCTGTTAAAACTCTGGATCAGAGCTCTAAAGGGGGCGGAGCTTCCCACCTGGTGCACCAGAATCCTATTGATTTCTAAAGGGACGCTGTGCTAATTTTGGCTACGTGGTGATGAGCACCATGACTGAGCCACAGCTCAACGTGAACCTTTTGATTCATTTATCATCATCATTTCTTCCACCAGCTCATCTGTGATCACAGACCAACTGAGGCTCAGCTCCACTAAACAACCCACAAGGAAGTGATCAGAGCTAAACACGCCTCATTGGTCAGCAGGTCTGAACGATGACCTCATTTCATTTTGTTCAGACTGAACTGTCGTCACGCTGGACGATAGAGAAACCAGGACTAACAGTTCACTTCCACCTCCACTGTCACAGGAACAAACAGCTGATGATCAGCTGACTGACCAGTGTGATGCCAAGATCACTGGTCAGCATTTACATTACCCATAATTCATCCCTCCAGCAGACAAAGAACACTGATGCCTGAAAACCAGCTGAGCCTGACTGCAGCTCACCGCCCCCCTCTAGAGGTCAGGAGAGGTCACTGCAGTTCCATCTGAGGGACAAAGAGGCTGAAATGAAATGACTTCATCAGGAAGCAGTCAGCTGTTCACTGGAGCTACAGATCAAACATCAAGCTTCTCCTCGTTCTTCATGCTTAAATGTGACACTAATGAACTTTTACTGCATTTATATAAAAAATTCTGTAAAACAGAAAATTACAAAAACATGTAACAGTCAACAGAAATGTAAAAAACATGAACCCCAGAATGCATCAGCAACCAGAACAGCTGGTTAATCAGCTGTTTGCATCAAAACACCTCAATCAACCCAGAATTCATCGAAACACAAAACACAGAGCGAGCAGGAGAGCCTGAAACATCACGTTCTCCTCAGACGGTTTAAAGGTTCTAACAGGAACGAGAACCGCTCAAAGCCTGATGTTACTGCTCTAAAATATAAATACAAAAATAGGAAAATGTTCAAACTGAATCAAAATATAAAGTAAAGGATAGTTCTACTCAAACTGACTTTTAGGAATTCAAGTTTTACTTTGAAGGTTTAGTTGTATATCTGTTATATATTATATTTAAATCTTATTATTTATTGTTGATTCAGGAGAATCAGAGACGTTTGATTCCAGACCTGCAGGTCCAGAAGGTGTGAGACTGTCAGAGTCCTGCAGGGGTCAGAAGCTGCAGCTGTAACTCCACCTGGAGTCACCTGGACCCTCTGAGGCCACGCCCACAATGCATTTAACCCCAGGCACCATCTCTCTGCAGGTCTGAACCTCAGAGCGTGGGTTGGGCTTAAAGCTGCTGCTAGAGGGTGAGAAGATCTCCTAAAGGACGATTTTATATCTCATTTCTGTGGTTTGGTGCTTTTCCTCCAATCATCTGCTGCGTCAGCATGTCAGGAACGTTTTATGGAGGAAACGTTCTCTACTGATTGTTCTCCTCTGGTTGATTCCAGGATAAAATGAGCTACTTCTCCTTCGTCAAGATGATGATGGTTCTCTTCAACCTGCTTGTGTTTGTGAGTTTGTTTGATTGGATGTTTGAGTGGGAGGAGGAGGAGGTAAAAGAGGAAATTGAGGAGGAGGAGAAGGTAAGGTAGCGTAGGATGCGTAGGAGGAGATGATGGAGGAGGTGGAGCCAGCTGGACTCTGATGAAGCTCCAGAGCCAGTAATTATTTTCCTCCTGATTCTCACAGATGAGCAGCTTTAGAGTCTCACCAAAACGCTGGACTGTGGAGAAAGAGGAAGCATCTCAGAAGGTCCAGGATGTCCATCACAGACCACTAGAAGGTCCTTCCTGTCCATCACAGACCACTAGAAGATCCTTCTGTCCATCACAGACCACTAGAAGGTCCTTCCTGTCCATCACAGACCACTAGAAGGTCCTTCCTGTCCATCACAGACCACTAGAAGATCCTTCCTGTCCATCACAGACCACTAGGAGATCCTTCCTGTCCATCACAGACCACTAGAAGATCCTTCCTGTCCATCTGGGTTAATAAAGAATGTTTGATTGTTTCTTGTTTCTTGTCCTGGTTCTGCAGCTCGGTGGGCTGACGCTGCTGGCCGTGGGAACCTGGGTGACCGTCGGCGGCAGCGTCTTCCTCCAGGTTCTGGGTCTGTTCTCCAACCAGGTCCTGCAGTTTGTTAATGTCGGCTTACTCTGCATCTCCATCGGAGCAGCGCTGGTTCTGCTGGGTCTCCTGGGCAGCTGTGGGGCCCAGAAGGAGAGCAAATGTCTGCTGATCCTGGTGAGTTCTGACAGAACACTGCAGGTCTAAAAAGTTCTGATCCAAACAGTTTGGTTCAACTCTACGAGCTACAGTGTATAACGAGGAACGTCACTAAAACAATTCTTCTCCTTTAACCTCTACAAGGACAAATGTGGGTTGTTGTTTTTTTTCCTTTTTGGATTTTTTGTCCATTTTGGGCAATGTGGGTTTTAAGGTAGTTATAATGTAAAGTGATCAGTATTAATATGACTGTAATAAAGTAATAATGTTCATCGTCTCTGTCCTTCTGGTAGCACTATGTCATGAAGTAGGTGAGATTCTGGGTCAGCCGGTAAAAACAGCTGATCAGAAGGTCAGTGGGTCAATCCCCTGAAAAAGGTTCTGAACCCTCAAGTTTCCTCCAGGTGGCTCCCACTGCTCCTCAGGGACGAGTCAGTCAGATGCTGAGAAATAATGTCCCCAATAAAGGGTTTATCATTATTAAGAGTCATAAAAACCTGAGAAACGTTCCCAAACACATCAACGGGATTCTGGATATTTAGGAAAGTCCCTGTGAGCCCGTTGGACAGCCCAGAGACAACGGTAATGGCGTTGTGTGTCTCCATAGCAACGCAGACGTAAACTAGCCCGTAGACTTCACAGAAACCTGATTCAGAGTTTTAACAGGTCACAGGAAGTTGACTTGAGGTGTTCTGAGATCTTTGATGGTTTTTACACCATCAGAGGATTCTGGGAGATTTAAATTCTACTGCCTGTCTACACTCCGGCCAGGAACATGAGATCTAGTTCCCAGTCCTCAGTGATCCCAAGAACTGGTCTTCAGCCTGGCGGTGATAGAGTCGGTCAGTGTCTGGTCCCAGACTCTGGAACACCACCCCTCTGGACCTCTCAGAGCCTGGAGGACTTTAAGTCCTCTCACGTCTTTAATCTGGCTTTTAGTCCAGGTTGATTTATGGAGTTTCATGAGTTTTATGATGGTTGATATTGACTCAAACTTTATGGTCATTTGAAATTATTTTGCTCATGGTTTTATCCATTTATTCATCTTTTATCTTTGGTTCTACCTGTGTTTTTATCCTGTACAGCTCTCTGGGTTGTGTGACCAACAGTAAATGTGCTCTATAAATAAAGTTGACCTTGACCTTGACCTTAAATTAATGATGTCACCAACATTTAAACGGTCTAAATTTTCAAACCCTTTCTGAAACAAACAGTCTGACTTCCTGTTGAGCCTGACTTCCCTTGTCGTTACCATGGTGACCCTGATGACCGACTGGCAGCAGCGTTAACATTTCTCTTGATCCTGGTTCTTCTACTGGTTATTCGTCTGATGTTTTAGTTTTCTTGAACGATGTTGGAGCTTTATTAAAACGTTGTTTTTTCTTTCTTCCTGCTGCAGTTCTTCTCCATCATCCTCACCATCTTCATCACTGAGGTGGCAGCTGCCGTCGTAGCTTTGGCCTACTCCTCGTTTGTGAGTGTCCTCCTCCTCCCTCTGTCTCCTGCCTCCCCTCTCAGTGGGTTTTATCAGTGTGTAAATTCTCCTCCATACTGGTGAGTTTCCACTGATTTACTGGTTTTACACCCGTCTCACTACATTCAGACACTTAATGACTCCAGAACCGCCTCGGGGCGCCGCCGCCGCCTTCTACCAATTTATTACTCTGAACTACTGGAGCCAAAGTATTTTATATGTAAAACAGCATATTTACATACATGTCCCTCCACACACACACACACACACACACACACACACACACACACATGCTCCCTTTCCATTTAGAGCCTCATATTATAACCACAAGGCTTTTAGGGGTGAGGGGTGGAGGGGGGGTCCAGACTAAATCTAAAGCTGCTCAGGTCCAGTTACCAGAACCAGAACCGGTCCAAACGAAGCGAACTCTGATGCTAACCGAAAACTCTGAGGGACACGAAATCCTCAAAGGAATCCTGGGACTTGAACTCCTCCCAGTGAGTCTTGAACTGGTTGGGTTTTAGAACGTTTCTGCAGCAGAACCTCCAGAGCTGATTCACATCAGATCAGGAGAGATGCTGCTGCAGATCACTAACAGATTACCAGCTAGTAGTGTGGTATTTAACACAAATCTGACCTAAAACGTCCCACTAAAACATTAGAATGCACCTGTCAGCTGACCCCTACAGTGCTCTGCTGCAGAAACTAAATAACTCTATAGCTGATAGAACGCCTCGCCAAAATGACCCAAATGTCCCTTTAACGCGATCCCACAGACGTTCCCTGGTAGTAGACTACAGTCAGGGTTTCTCTGGCAACAGATTTTAATTTATTTTCAAGATTTGACCAAAACAACTCGATTATTTCTCAGATGTACGGAGTTTATTTTTTCTGTGTGTGTGTGTGTGTGTGTGTGTGTGTGTGTGTGTGTGTGTGTGTGTGTGTGTGTGTGTGTGTGTGTGTGTGTGTGTGAGTGAGAAGTGGGGACAGTGATGAATTAGTCGTCTGGTAAAACCCTCTCTGATCTCAGCTGCTCTGTCAGCTTCTTGGGGGACACTTCTAATTGTGACACGAATCCCAGCATCCCCTGGGGCATCTCCTGCATCTGCACCACACACACACACACACACACACACACACACACACACACACACACACACACACACACACACACACACACACACACACACACACACACACACACACACACACACACACACACACACACACACACACACACACACACGTCTGAGCTCGATGGAATTAGTAATCCATGTGAAAACGGGACCTGCTGAGGGTTTTTCTAACAGGGGACCTGAAACCGGAGCAGCTTCAGATGAACTCCAGAACCTGAACCGAGCTTCGATATAAATGTAAATGTTCCTGAGTTTAGGAGCAGAACCAGGAGGCTGGGTTCTGATTCATCCTGGTGTTTTTGGTTTATTTCCCCCGTGCTGTGTTTGTTTGTGAGAGAGGAGATTGATTTAACTTCTGATGAATTGGTGACTCCTGGAGTTCCTCCAGTGGCTCCTGGTTCTCTGCAGTGATTTAGGAACCTCTGAGGGAACGTTTTACATCCTGTGATCTGTGAGATGAAACTCGGCCAGATGACGCGTCAGACTAGAGGATTTTAGATGTGAAAGACCTGAATGTTTGTGTTTCATCAGGGCGGGGTCAGGGGTACGGTGGCCTGTTAGGACCAATCAGAAGGAGGAAAATGTTGAGGGAGTTGATCAGTTCTTTTATAAATGAACCCTTCAACTTCCACACCAAGAAAAAAGCTCTGAAATGTTTCCACCAGGCTGAGGCGGTTTCGGAGGTTTAAATGGTTTATAATGAAGTTTTCTTTAACCTGCTCGTCATTAAACACTAAATATGAAAAACAACAAAGTCATAGATCTGAGACAAGCTGGAGGACTCAACTCTAACATTCTGGATCTCAGACGAGGACCACTAAAGGCCCCCAGGTCACACTCTGGACACCCCTGGTCTGGAGTCCTCTCTCTGATTGGATGAAATCTGATGGAGTTTCCATTAATCCTCAATCCTGGACCGGTTCTTGTCTGGTTTGTGTTTCTGTTTCAGGCTGAAGGGATCCTCAGAACCTGGGCCGTTCCAGCTCTACAGAACCTCTACAGCAAGGACCCTCAGATCACAAACATCTGGAACGCCACCATGGTGGAGGTACGGCTGGTCCGAAGTCCTGGAGGACCACAAACAGAGTCCAGACCAGAACCCCTGACCCAGTCCAGAACCCCTGACTCAGTCCAGAATCCCTGACCCAGTCCAGAACCCCTGACCCAGTCCAGAACCCCTGACCCAGACCAGAACCCCTGACCCAGACCAGAACCCCTGACCCAGTCCAGAACCCCTGACCCAGACCAGAACCCCTGACCCAGACCAGAACCCCTGACCCAGTCCAGAACCCCTGACCCAGAGCAGAACCCCTGACCCAGACCAGAACCCCTGACCCAGTCCAGAACCCCTGACCCAGAGCAGAACCCCTGACCCAGAGCAGAATCCCTGACCCAGTCCAGAACCCCTGACTCAGTCCAGAACCCCTGACCCAGACCAGAACCCCTGACCCAGACCAGAACCCCTGACCCAGACCAGAACCCCTGACCCAGTCCAGAACCCCTGACCCAGACCAGAACCCCTGACCCAGTCCAGAATCCCTGACCCAGTCCAGAACCCCTGACCCAGTCCAGAACCCCTGACCCAGTCCAGAACCCCTGACCCAGACCAGAACCCCTGACCCAGACCAGAACCCCTGACCCAGTCCAGAACCCCTGACCCAGACCAGAACCCCTGACCCAGTCCAGAATCCCTGACCCTGTCCTGATCTCCCAATCCAAAATTAGAACCCCTGACCCAGTCCAGAACCCCTGACTCAGTCCAGAATCCCTGACCCAGTCCAGAACCCCTGACCCAGTCCAGAATCCCTGACCCTGTCCTGATCTCCCAATCCAAAATTAGAACCCCTGACCCAGTCCAGAACCCCTGACCCAGAGCAGAATCCCTGACCCAGTCCAGAACCCCTGACCCAGTCCAGAACCCCTGATCCAGTCCAGAACCCCTGACCCAGACCAGAACCCCTGACCCAGACCAGAACCCCCGATCCAATCCAGAACCCTTGATCCAGTCCAGAACTCCAAATCCAGTCCAGGTTTCCTGACCCGGTCCTCCCCAATTTCCATTTTCCTTCCCAGCAGTAAGACTTCCTGTAATCCTGTAAGGTGGTTCTGATCCAGATCTCCAGACCTGCTAAAGGTTTCAATTAAGTTCATTTGATAGAATCCAAATTCACTCAAATCAAAACGAAGACTTAAAGAGAAAGTGGACCTGACAGAACTACTAATACAGTACTAATAAAGGCCTACTGCAGGTGGGAAGTGGACAGGAAGTCTACAATAGAAAGGGGGGCTAAAACAGGAAGTAGGTCTACAACAGGAAGTAAGTCTACAACAGGAAGCGGGTCTACAACAGGAAGTGGGTCTAAAACAGGAAGTGGGTCTATAACAGGAAGTAGGTCTAGAACAGGAAGTAGGTCTAGAACAGGAAGTAGATCTACAACAGGAAGTGGGTCTATAACAGGAAGTGGGTCTACAACAGGAAGTGGGTCTATAACAGGAAGTAGGTCTACAACAGGAAGTGGGTCTATAACAGGAAGTGGGTCTAAAACAGGAAGTGGGTCTATAACAGGAAGTAGGTCTACAACAGGAAGTAGGTCTATAACAGGAAGTAGGTCTACAACAGGAAGTAGGTCTATAACAGGAAGTAGGTCTACAACAGGAAGTAGGTCTATAACAGGAAATGGGTCTACAACAGGAAGTAGGTCTATAACAGGAAGTGGGTCTACAACAGGAAGTAGGTCTACAACAGGAAGTGGGTCTACAACAGGAAGTGTGTAAAGGTTGGATTAAACTTCATGTGAACTCTTTACTCATCAGCTGAGTTGCTGTGGTTTCTCCAACTTCACTGACTTTCTGGACTCTGAGTCTGATGAGCAGAACAAGGTGGTGCTGCCAACCAGCTGCTGCTGGAGCAACACTGCCCCCTGTAGATCAGTGGAGGCAGCAAACACACCTGTACAGGTAATGACATCTCATGAGTTTCAGTGACTGAGAATCATTTGGGTTTCCTGTTGGTTCTGGCCCGTTTCCTGGTTCTGACACTTCCTGAAGCTTGTTTATCCATCAGGGTTGCTTCGAGCTGATCCTGAGGATCCTCAGGGAGGACACAGACATCGTGGGGGGCCTTGCAGCAGGAGTCGGGCTTTTCCAGGTCTTAAAGCTCTGATCTAAACACAAAAATGCCTTAAAGTATCTTAGGTTTATTTTTAACATCTAGAAGGTTTCACTCCAAACCCTAGATTAGCTGTTAGCTAACCTCTAGAACCTGTTATTAAAGGAATATGTCAGATGTTGCTCAGTTTAAACAAACTAAACAAATTCTCAATATCTGACTGCAAAGTTTCCTCTGAACTCCTAAAACTTTTGTTTTTCTAAAAACTTTTAGAGTTCACACACAGTAAAGTTGATCTGAAAACACGTCAATTAAATGTTCCAAATTTAAATGAAATGAATTACTGAGGTAGGTTAATGGTAGAAAAGTTTCAGTTCTGTAACTGGATGTTTTTATGTTCAACAAAGTTTTACTGGTTGATTTTAAAATAAAAGTGACTGGAAATGAAGGCACACCAGTGTCATCTGGTTTCATCTTTCAGGTCTTGTCTGTTCTCTCAGGTTGCAGCCCTGATGGTGTCCATGTACCTGTACACTCACCTGGACAGCAGGGCCGGCTGAAGCCTCCTCCCACAGTCAGAGTCTACACCTTTTAGTTCACATTAGCTTTAGATTTTATTCTGACTTCATTCAAATGTATAAAAGATGAAAATGTTTGGAGTAAAGTGTCAGAATATCTGATTCAAATCAAATGCTGTCATGTGATTTTTACTTCAGGTCATGGCTCTGAACAGGAAGTGTTTAACATCTCAAACAGAAACTTTCCATGTTTGTTTTTTGTTGCCGTTCAAGTCTTGAATCCAGAGTGGAGGGGCGGAGCCTATCTCCAGCAGTGAACAGGTGAAAGGGTCACACTCAGAACCTCACCTGCAAGCTTTTGTTTGTGGGAGGAAACTGATGAAACCACACTCCTGTACGGAACGTGGAAACTCCACTGCCCTTCATGTTTTAGGTGTTTCTCTGCTTCAACACCTGATCTGAATCAGAGATGCTTTAAAAAGAAAACTCAAATAAATCCAGCAAGCTGCTTCAAATTATAAAAACACCAACCTGAAGGTTTTATTCATGGAGACCTGCAGGTCTGAAGGTCAACAGACAGGAGGTCACATTCTGGTCCGATCACTGCAGGAAGCCACCAAACCAGTGATTTACATCCTCTTCTCTCCACACGTCCACTTCTCCAACAGATGCTCTCCAGGGAAATCAGGAGGCGCGGGAACATCCGACAGGAATAAAATTCAGAGAATAAATCCTGCAGGATGAATTATTAAACAGTAAAAGCATCAAGAACGAAACCCAGTAAATAAAAACAAACATGTTTATTCAGTCCGTTTGTTCACAGATCATCACTCAACAGAAAACAAAACTACCGCTATGAGGAAGGCAGCAGCTCAGAAAAATGAAAAACCAGAAAACTGGGTCAATTCTAGAGAACCAGAACCGAGTGACACCTTTAAATATCTGTTAACAGAAACCAAACTCAGAACCTCAATGATAAACAAACTACTGATGACACAGATTAAAGGGTTTCATACTCAAATAAACTGATCAATGAGTTTCTGACTGAAATAAAACCAATAAAAAATAAATAAAAATTTCATTTTAATATCTAAAATATTTACTTTGTAACTAAAGCATTAAGGAGGATGTAGAGCCCCACTTAGTGTTGTTTTCATTTTGGTTCAGATCAGTAAAAATGACTTCATCGAACAAGCTTGAAAAATTCTGACAATAATTCAAAAGTTAGCATACTGAACAACCTCTGTTCAGAGAAATGCAGTCTACATCCTTCAGGGCTGATGAGCTAACATTTGGGTTGAAAAGCCACATGACTTATGGAAACATTTAGAAAACACTGTCACGTTGATTTAGACTGGGCCTACTTTAAGATGACAATAACTGGGCTGTACTCTGACTAGCTGTTAGCTCAACCTAGCTGTTAGCTCAGACTAGCCGTTAGCTCAACCTAGCTGTTAGCTCAACCTAACTGTTAGCTCAACCTAGCTGTAAGCTCAGACTAGCTGTTAGCTCAGACTAGCTGTTAGCTCAACCTAGCTGTTAGCTCAGCCTAGCTGTTAGCTCAGCCTAGCTGTTAGCTCAGACTAGCTGTTAGCTCAACCTAGCTGTTAGCTCAGCCTAGCTGTTAGCTCAGCCTAGCTGTTAGCTCAACCTAGCTGTTAGCTCAGACTAGCCGTTAGCTCAGACTAGCCGTTAGCTCGGACTAGCCGTTAGCTCGGACTAGCTGTTAGCTCAACCTAGCTGTTAGCTCAGACTAGCTGTTAGCTCAACCTAGCTGTTAGCTCAGACCTAGCTGTTAGCTCAGACTAGCCGTTAGCTCAGACTAGCCGTTAGCTCAGACTAGCCGTTAGCTCGGACTAGTCGTTAGCTCGGACTAGCTGTTAGCTCAACCTAGCTGTTAGCTCAGACTAGCCGTTAGCTCGGACTAGCTGTTAGCTCAACCTAGCTGTTAGCTCAACCTAGCTGTTAGTTTAGACTAGCTGTTAGCTCAGACTAGCCGTTAGCTCAGACTAGCCGTTAGCTCAGACTAGCCGTTAGCTCGGACTAGCCATTAGCTTGGACTGTTAGCTCGGACTAGCCGTTAGCTCGGACTAGCCGTTAGCTCGGACTACCTGTTCACTTGGTTTAGCCTTTAGCCTAGCCATTTTGCTTAGACTAGCTTTTCACTTGACTTAGCCTTTAGCTGAGACTAGATGTTAGTTTGGATTTGTTAGCTCTGATTAGCAGGTTAGCTCAGACTAGCTATTAGCTAATCAGTACTGAAGGATGTAAACTCTTTCTTTAAACAAAGACTGTTGGGATCAGATAGAAATTATTCATAAATTTTACAGAGAAAGGCTGGAATATCTCTATAAGATGTTTTAGGATTCAAATAAAAAAGTTTTCACGGTGCGTTTAGGTGCACCTCGTAAACAAAGACAGCCGTCATCAAACTTTTCCTCACTAAGATAAATCACTGTCTTTATTTTTATTTTCCTCTTACAAATATCACGTTTAAAATTTAAATTGATAAATTCAGGATTATTTTCGGAGGTGAAAAACAGAAATGAGCCAAATGGAAACCATAACGTAGTAAATATAAGTCAGCTGATCTGGATCCAGTTTCAGCATCTCAGACGTCTCTAAACATTCAGTCAACATTAAAACTTCAGCAGTTTTAAAAGTTCTAATCCAACATGTTTGGATCCAGATCCAGACTGATCCAGTCCGTTTGTTCAGATCTCCTTTAGGTTTAAACTTGTTAGAGAAGGAAGTTGAGTTCATTTGACTTCCTGTGATTTTAACGTTTTTAAAAATAAAACAGATAAAGGTTTTCTGTTCACAGACAGGAACAAACATTTAGTTTCTCCTAAAAGCAGCAGGTTGAGATCACACTCAGAACCTCTGAGGTCCATAAAATCAGAGCTTCACACTGAAACGTCCTGCTGGACCAAAAGGTTTCATCCCAAAAATAAAACGTCTATTAATAATTCAGCAGGTATTTACATCATTCTGTTACCGTAAGAGTTAAAAATGGTTATAAAAGTAAACAACTAATAAATAATCAAAGCAGCTCAAGTTAAAAACAAACTGAAAAAACTAAATAAAACCAACTGAACGTCGAAATAGTCGGTCCCACATCAGACCAGTACAACCAGGAGGACCAGTAGACACAGGGGGACCAGTCAGACCTGTGGGTCCTAATGAAGGTCTGAGGGACCTGATGGAGGTCTGAGGGTCCTCATGAAGGTCTGAGGGTCCTGATAGAGGTCTGAAGGACCTGATGGAGGTCTTTGAGGACTGGACTGAGGACTGGATGTTCACATCGGCTCCACTGGTGCTCCCTCCTCCCTGGGTGGAGGTTCTAGGTGGATTGGATTGACAGCAGCTGGTTTCTTCACCCTGAAGAGAACAAAAAATGAACAGAATAAAGACTTCCTGTCAGTCAGATCTAAAAGGTTTACTGGTTTTAATGGTTACCATAGTAACATCTACTTTGGTTAGGCTTCGGTCCCTCCAACAGGCCTCCTGCATCCCCTACAGCTAACGCTAACTCATTAGCCCACTGTGGTCGAACTGGAGGGTCGAAGTGTTTAACGGCCAAAATATCAACAAGTACTACAGCTGTTTTTGTTATCGATAACTTCCTTTAAAGTCCTTTCATAATAAGAGCTCATCTTACCTTAAAAATACAAAAGTTAAAAAACATCAACGATGAATAGAAGACTCTTAAAGTTAGGACTGGGTGAAATATCAAGTTTTAAATGTTTATTGATACATCTTCATATGAGATTGTTTGTTTAGTTTGATGAAATGGTCACTAATCCTCTGATCTGGATGTTCAGTGGTGTGACGACAAACTCCCGTTTCACAGAAATGTCTGAGCTGTTTCTTTGATGAATCAGCAGAGTTTCACCTCCACACCGTCACTGGAGGGAATCTTCAGGTTACTGACAGCGTTTGGACCTTCTGACTGTCTGGGTCATGATGTTCTGCTCCAGCGTTACTTACGAGTACGGGGAGATGGGCACGCCCACCACAAGAACGTGGTTTCTTTTCCTGAAGAGCCTCCAGAGGCCTCGGTGGTAGCCTCGAACATCCAGGTCCCAGACGTGCAGGCACTGCAGACGAGACCGAGACCAGGACCAGATTCATTCTACTGAAACCATCAGGACGGCGCTGAGAGGGTCTTACCTTGGCGAGTTCGGTCCAGGTGGACGTGTCAGACTCAGACTCCATCTTTATGAACATGACGTAGACCTTCCCCTCTGTGTCTGGAACGAAGGAGTCCTCACAGGGGTTTTTGGTGTGGTCCAACACCTCCGCCTCTCTGGAACACACACACACACAGTTACACCACCTCACAACACTGAGACACACCTCTGAGGCTCTGCAGCTTCACTCACTTCAGCAGCTTCTGGATCTCCACTTCGTACGCGTCTTTCTTCAAGCTGTGAAGCACAAAAACAGTCAGTGATCTGTGAAACGTCACTCAGGAAGCACCAGGTGGACACACACCTGTCCACGTTCTTCAGCTGCACGTTGGGAACCGTGTTGAACTTGTGCTTCTTGAAATAGACCTCCTGCAGGAGAGAAGAGTCGTTTTAAACCTGGTCTGCATTAACTCAACCTCCACTGGAGCAGAAGGTGATCGATATGTCAGGAGAGGTTTAAACATCAGAGGAGATCAGCAGCTCTTACGTGGAAGTAACCGTTCATGTTGAGCCCGATGATGCCGAAGTGGTAAGACCGGGACACATCGGGAATAATGCACTCTCTGCCCTTCCTCTGCTCCGGCATCCTCATCCACATGTCCCAGTCCCAGAGCTGCACACACACAACTCACAGCGTCAGCTCCTGTCCAATCAGAACCAACCTCAGCCGGAGATGTTTGTAAACGTTGTCTGTAGCTAATAAAACCATGAAGACAAGTCGACCACATTTGGGTCCAACGGAGACGTTTTGTCACCATGTGACCTAAACGTTAGCATCGGCTCCTGGTGACGTGTTTAGATTCATGTTTTCATAGGAAACATCAGGATGGAATCAACTGAACAAACGTTCTTCACCTTCTCCGGCGTCGGCCACTTGGGCTCCAGCTCATCCTTGTAGATGCTCCTCTTCAGAACCCACCCCAGACCCGGCATGGTCTCCACCCGGTAGAGCAGCGCCGGGTCCTCGGCCGTGTGCTCGTAGCCCTGTGGGTCGGCGACAGGAACACCGTTACAGCAGGTCGCTTCCTGTCAACCTCACGACTCAATCAGGTAAACCAGGAGCCACCGGGGCCGGACCCCAGCAGCTTCATGTGGGTTTGGATCAAACCGGACCTCCTTCTAAGACCCAGAAGGTCTGAGAGTCATCAACACATCAAAATCCTAAAACCAGAACTTTGGTCCAAAACCCCGGGTCAGCCTCACCTGGTCGTTCCAGGCTGAGACACAGAACAGGCTGTCGTCCTGATCCAGCAGGTGGACCGTCTGACTCAGGAAGCTGGGACAGAACACAGAGGACAGGACGTCAGACGAGAGGACTCTAACACCACAGAACTGGACCTGGTCCATCTACAGGACTGGACCAGGTCCACCTACAGAACTGGACCAGGTCCATCTACAGAACTGGACCTGGTCCACCTACAGATCTGGACCTGGTCCACCTACAGAACTGGACCAGGTCCACCTACAGAACTGGACCAGGTCCATCTACAGAACTGGACCAGGTCCACCTACAGAACTGGACCTGGTCCACCTACAGAACTGGACCAGGTCCACCTACAGATCTGGACCAGGTCCACCTACAGAACTGGACCAGGTCCACCTACAGAACTGGACCTGGTCCACCTACAGAACTGGACCAGGTCCACCTACAGATCAGGACCAGGTCCACCTACAGATCTGGACCAGGTCCATCTACAGATCAGGACCAGGTCCATCTACAGAACCAGTATTCTGATTAACTTTTGGTTGAATTTTGTTGTTTTCATCAGAACCGTTTCTCTCTGATCTTGAACTCCAACAGGAAGTCAGACTGAGTCCCACTGATGGAGATAAAAACCTCACATCTGCTACAGCACACTGCCCCCTAGTGGTCACCCCAGAGAACTGGAGCCTTCAATCAGAACTAAAACTCCTTTAAGACGAGGAGGTTTGTTGAGTCTGAACCCAAACAGAAGCTGGATCTTTGCTCCCAGCAGCCCGTTACAAAGACACAGTCCTGGTTCTATACAGACCCAGAACATATCTGGGCCCAACAGGAACCAGAACTTCAGCTGAAGCCTGGTGATCCAAACAGACCTCCCCCATTAGCTCTGCTGCTGACTCACCTGAAGAAGTCCACAGAAACGTCCAGGTCTTCCTCGAGAACGATGGCAAAGTTAGCTTCCTGAATAAAACAAAAACCAGTGAGACTAGATCTGGTCCACACAACAGTCCAGAACCTCCAGGACCAGAGACCTCCTGAGACTTACTGGATGAAGGTTAAAGGTCGCAGTCAGACTCGCCTTGTAGTGCTGAAATCAGGATAAAACACATGATTTTATTCCTCCAACAGAGAAACCACGCCACTGTCCCTTCACAGGACAGCTGGCTTTAGAGGTCCGGTCAGACCAGGTCCAGGTGTTCTCACGGTTACCTGAGACACCCGGGCGTTCTTGATGCTGATGGGGGTGTGCTGGACCCCCCTGAGTCCAAACAGGTCCACGACGTCCATCGGCTCCTGGGTCAGAGGGACAGACGGGTCAAGAGCTTGTTACCGTGTCAACAGTTAAACCAGAACCATGGTCTAGGTCCAGTTCAGAACCAGACCTGGGTCAGTCCAGACCCAGTAACCAACTAAAGCACAGAGGTTTGGATCAGAGGACAAACTGATCAGATTTAGGTCATAATCAATCTGAGGTTCATCATTTCTTGACGTTTCGACCAGTCGAAACCAGTTTTCATTCTTTCTCAATTAAACGTCTTAAAACTTTTTTATTGATCAGATTCTTTGAAGTTTTCAGCTGCAGTCGAGTTCCGACGTCGATCAGAGAATCCTTCTTCCTGTCTAACCTCCTGAACTGTCCCTGAGCTTCAGCTCCTACCGGACCAGTACCTCGTAGTATCCATCGATGAACACGGTGATCATCTGAGGGTTGACGCCGTGCGCCGAGAGGAGCGAGCGCAGCATCCTGAACAGGAGAACAATGTGAGAGAACCCAACAAAGATCTGTTCTGCTGTTAAGAAAAAGAACCGTGTTTCCTCTCAGAAACGGGACCAGTGTTCTGGTCTCACCTGTACAGGTAGTTGGGTCGGTTTCCCGCGATGACGGCCACCGGAGCGTTAAAGACGTTACTGCTGGGAAGCTGAAAGAAAAGAAATAATAATTCATCAGAGTTCTTTAGATCAGACCTTCATCCTGGATGAACCGACGTCTCAGTGGATGATTTGATTTCATGTTTGATTCTGTTAAAAAGGCTGAATTGAATGAATCAGTAAACTTGTGTTTTAAATGTTCTCCATTTCCTCAGAATACATTTATTCTGTTCAGGTTTTAAACTTCTGGATCCGTCTGAGGGATTCAGGAAGTCCTCCAACATCTAAACATGTGACGCTACAGGATGAGCAGAGACAGGTTTAAAGCTGAAGGTCTGCTGATGGAACATCCAGGACACCAGGCGAGGAGGCGGAGTCGTGACCTTACCGGGTCGGGGTTGAACTCGATGGGCGCCGGGTCTTTACAGCTGCAGATGCTTCCATATCCTTCCACTTTGCTGCAGAAGAGTTTCCTCCTCCTGTTGAGCTCCGTGTCGGCCCAGTGGCACTCGGCTTCTGCAGAACATCGACATCCAGATCAGAAACGCTCTGACCGAACACTTTAGACCCGTTTAGAGGGGAATGTAGGAGCAAAATAATCATATTTATATACAAAACTTTTTTTTCTTCACATTTTTAATTTACTAGAATTTAAAGACCAACATCTGAAGAATATTTTAATAGTTTCTAATTTAGAAAATTCACAACCTTTCCAGGATTAAAGGCAAAAGAATATCAGATCAAAGTGATATTTTCTGATTAGTAAAATAATAATTGATCCTTTATTTGTCCCCATAGGTTTCTCTGCTTCTTCAGCCCATCTTCATTTATTTCATTTCCAATCAGCCCAAAATAAATTCACATAACAATTTGTTGAAGGAGATGAAAACTGTCGAAGTCAGGGTTCAGGAAGCTCCGATCTCTCCATAAATCAGCGTTTAGCAGCAGAAACAGAACAAACAGGAAGTGAACCTTCAGCTGCCGTGAGCTGCACCTCAGTCTTCAGCAGAACCGGGTCGCCCCAGGTGGACAGAGCCGGAGACTTGGAGTGCTTCTCTCCATAAACCTGACCTGAACACAAACACTCAGGAGCTTTAAAAGGCTTTGATTTTGGAAAGAAACTCAACGGATGTTTGTGTGAAAGTCTGACCTCCTTTCTTCACCACCAGAGTCCACATGTCCCTCCAGCTGAGGCCCAGGGACGCCTGGCTGCCCAGACTCTTCAGCAGGTTCTTTGCTGCGTCCTTCAGGTGGAACGTTCCTTCGTCCTGTGGGACGGAACCACCCATCAGCTGATCCAAACACAGTCCAGACTCACCGTGAGAACTGCAGACACCCACCTTTATGGTGAAGATGAGGATCCGGCCCTGAGTCACCATGTTGAGGAAGAGGATCATGGCTTCGTCCTCGTGGGGGGAGTAGGTGTCAAAGATCCTCTTGGCCATCACGTGACCCTGAGAGAGAGAGAGAGAGAGACGGATCGACCCGAACTCTAAAAAACCACCTGCTTTAGTTCTGACCCTGGAACCTTTGAGCCGTTAGGAGGATTCTCACCGTGGCCTGGTTGAGGACGATCACGTGAACACCTCGGCCTTGTTCTCGCACGTCGTCCTCCAGAACCTGCAGACCAACAGCAGCGTTTAGAAAACACGGGTCGGACTAGTCTGATGGGAGATCCCGTCAGGACGAGTCGGTTCGGCGCTGCTGGGGTTCCGCTGCTTCACCAGAATCCAATTCAAGAGCTTTGTGAGTTTTTAAGGTTTTCCAGCACCGCAGATTGGTGATGGACACCTGAGCTCCAGATTTACTCAAACCGACTGTTTCACCTCCTCAACTCCTAAAAGACCTCGTGTTGAAGTGTCCTCCACTGTCCCCCTTGGGGATCCTGGCCCTCTGACCCGTCCTTGAGGAGCAGTGGGAACCATCTCAGTGGGCGGGGCTTTGAGATTTGAGATATCAGAAAAAGACTGAATGGAACAATACAGGTCCCAGAACTGAGCCTTGTGGAACCCCACAGATTAGGGAGGCAGTTTTAGAGGAGAACGTTTCTGTCCTCACAGAGAAGGTTCTGATGGAGAGACATGAGGAGAACCAGAGACACCAGATCCAGGTCCACAGGATCAGATGCTGCTCTGAGGTCCAGTTAGACCAGCAGCCACCAGGAGGTCGTTGTCCACCTTCACCAGACCATCTCAGTCCACTGCTGCTCCACAAAGCCAGACTGAAAGGGGTCAGAGGTCAACCCAGAAAGTCTGAGTTCCAACAATGACTTTACTACAGCTGGAACAGGCTGAGAGTTACTGGTGGAGGTGGGATCAGGACTGGGTTTCTGTAGGAGGTCAAATCAGAGGAGCTCAGCCTCGACTCAGTGAGGTGTTGATGATGGTCCTGAGAGAAGAACTGATGAAGGTCAGAGACCCGACTAAGACAGAGGGAGGAGACATCTGATGGACATGATGAGAGCTTCACCTGACTGGTGACTGAAGTCCAGTCCTTTAGGGTCACTGAGGAGACGGAGGTGAAGGACTCAGAGCTCTGAGGAGCTTCCTCACTGATGGAGAACCTCAGATTCATCATTAATAATGGATGGACATGTTCTACCATCAGCTGGAGACACCTGAGCTGCTGAGGAGGAGAAACGCTGCTGGAGATAAAACGGGGATTCTTCTGATTCTGAGGTTACTGAAGAAAGAAGACCTGACTTCATTTATCGTAGGAACCAAACTGTCCTCTGAAGCAGGAGCTGACTCACCGTAGTTCCGTCCACAGCCACGTAGACCTTAGAGCGGCTGGAGTAGACCTCGATGTCCAGGACTCTGCGTCCGCTGGACGGCCTGCGAGGTGTTTCCATGTTGGGAATCACGTCGTCTAAGAAAAGAAAAAGGCTTTAAAGGTTTAATTCAATAAACGATTCTCTGATCAAATGAATCCAGACCATTTCTCTAAACACTAGGGACGCACAAAATTAAAACTGAAAATGAGGAATCCGAAACACTGAAAGACACACAAACACACAACCCTGTCGGAAAAGACATTTTGGATTTGGAGCAGTGCTAAGATAAGAAAAGTGCTTTCTGAGGATTAAGTGTTGCTCCAAAACACACCAACGCTGACAGATTCCTTTAAATTGTCTCATTAAGGAGTTGGACAGAGCTGCTCGTGCACTGAGGGCAGAGGATGACGGAGCGCAGCGGGAGGAGGGAAGAGGAGGAGGAGCTCAGTTTTAGTTTTTAATAAGTGTTTGAGTTGAAGTTAAAGTAGTGCGCTCAGCTGTGTGTGGAAGTGTTTTACACCCTCCATTAAAAAAACAACACTCTGGTTCTGGTCGGACTCGGGTCCAGTCAGGGCTGGACTGGGACGATCTTACAGGTGATGTTCGCTTTCTGTGAGCCGTGTCACTCTGAGCGAACGGCGCTCCGTTCCCGCACTCTGCAGTGGGAGGAGCTAACTGAAACGTGGCGCTCAGACATGCTGGCTCTTATCCCGCTTCTCCCGTGCTGGGAGAAATAAATAACCAACCTAGAATATTGATCTTCATACATTTAGAATAATTATTCATTGATCTAGAGAGCAGGTCCACACAGAACCAGAACCATCAACAGCTGACAGAACCACATGGATTAGAACCCTGGGAAACATGTCTCAGGTTCTACAAGAGCAGAAGAGAATCCTGACCCGGTCTCTGGTCTCCATCTGGACCGGGTCAGACACAGACAAAATCTGATGGTTCTGGATCAGGATTCTGCTGGAATGGACCAGATGAATCCAGAACCTGTCCCAGAACAAGACAAAGTATTCTCAGAGTCTTTCATCAGAAGGTCTTTGGGTTCTAGAGTAGGGACGGGCCCCAGTGGACCTGGTGGATCCGGTGGACCCAGTAGATCTGGTGGATTCGGTAGACCCAATGGACCTGGTGGATCCGGTGGACCCAGTAGATCTGGTGGACTCAATGGACCTGGTGGATCCATTGGACCCAGTAGATCTGGTGGACCCAGTGGACCCAATGGACCTGGTGGATCCGATGGACCCAGTAGATCTGGTGGACTCAATGGACCTGGTGGATCCAGTGGACCCAGTAGATCTGGTGGACTCAATGGACCTGGTGGATCCGGTGGACCCAGTAGATCTGGTGGACTCAATGGACCTGGTGGATCTGGTGGACCCAGGAGATCTGGTGGACTCAATGGACCTGGTGGACCCAGTAGACCCAATGGACCTGGTGGATCCGATGGACCCAGTAGATCTGGTGGACCCAGTGGACCTGGTGGATCCGATGGACCCAGTAGATCTGGTGGACCCAGTGGACCTGGTGGATCCGATGGACCCAGTAGATCTGGTGGACTCAATGGACCTGGTGGATCCGGTGGACCCAGTAGATCTGGTGGACTCAATGGGCCTGGTGGATCCAGTGGACCCAGTAGATCTGGTGGACTCAATGGACCTGGTGGATCCAGTGGACCCAGTAGATCTGGTGGACTCAATGGACCTGGTGGATCCGGTGGACCCAGTAGATCTGGTGGACTCAATGGACCTGGTAGATCCAGTGGACCCAGTAGATCTGGTGGACCCAGTGGACACAATGGACCTGGTGGATCCGATGGACCTAGTCGATCTGGTGGACCCAGTGGACCTGGGTGACCCAGTAGATCTGGTGGACCCAATGGACCTGGTGGATCCGGTGGACACAGTAGATCTGGTGGACCCAATGGACCTGGTGGATCCGGTGGACCCAGTAGATCTGGTGGACCCAATGGACCTGGTGGATCCAATGGACCCAGTAGATCTGGTGGACCCAGTGGACCTGGTGGATCCGGTGGACCCAGTAGATCTGGTGGATCCAGTGGACCCAATGGACCTGGTTGATCCGCTGGACCCAGTAGATCTGGTGGATCCAGTGAACCCAGTAGATCTGGTGGATCTGGTGGACCCAGTAGATCTGGTGGATCTGGTGGACCCAGTAGATCTGGTGGATCCGGTGGACCCAGTACATCTGGTGGACCCAGTAGATCTGGTGGACCCAGTAGATCTGGTGGATCCAGTGGATCAGGTGAACCCAGTAGATCTGGTGGATCCGGTGGACCCAGTAGATCTGGTGGATCCGGTGGACCTGATGTTCCTGGTTTTCCCGGAGCGTCTGAACGGACGAGACTCTTCTCTGTCTGGACTAAACTAAACCCGAGCAGGAATGAGGTTTTTCTCACCGTATTCCCGAGCTGCGTCTTCGCTCGCTGCTCTCCTCGTGTCTAAGATCAGCTTAATGTTGACGACGACGGTGATCAGCAGGAACAGAACCGCTCCAGCCTGCAGGAGGAGAACAGCTTTATTTAGAAAGAACCTTTCACAGTAATCACAAGACGCCTCAGAACATCGACTGGAAACTCAAAGAACAACTTGAAGAGTTCTATTTCTAGCAGGAACGCTGTTTGAAGGCTGAGCGCTGAAAACGGCTGAAGACCTGAAGCTGAACTGAATAATAATAATAATAATAATAATAATGTATTTTATTTAAAAGCACCTTTCAAGGAACCCAAGATCACTGTACAGCAATTAAAATGATAAAAATCAAGTTAAAAACAGTTAAATAGTTAAAACACAAGACTCATAAAATCCTAGACGACACAAAAGCCACGACACAAGATCAAACTAACTCATAGACAGTTTGATACAGGTGGGTTTGAGTCTGGATTTGAAAGTGGAGAGGGAGTCAGAGTTCTGGATGGCTTGTGGCAGAGAGTACCAGAGGAGGGGAGCAGAGCAGCATGGAGCTAAGACGGAAGGATGGGACAGTAAGATGGACGGAGGAGGAAGATCTGAGGAGGCGGACAGATAGAGATGAGGGGGAGAGATGATGGATGGCTCTGAAGGTGAGAAGCAGGACCTTGAACTGGGAGCCAGTGAAGTTCCTGGAGGATGGGACTGATGTGGTGAGACAGGGGAGTGTTGGTGATGATCCGTGCTGCAGAGTTCTGAACCAACTGGAGCTTGTGGAGGGATTTTAGAGATAGACCGAACAGCAGTGAGTTACAGTAATCGATCCGGGAAGTGACTAGACGGTGGACGAGTATAGCAGCAGAATGAGGAGAGAGAGAGAGGGGCGAAGGTGAAAATAGGCGGACCGAGTGATATTATTAATGTGAGACTGAAATGAGAGAGTGCTGTCAAGGATGACACCCAGACTCTTAACCTGAGGGGGAGGCATCGATAGTGAGAGAGAAACTGGCAGCTTTGGATCAGATGGATTTGGTACTGATAAGTAGAATCTCTGTTTTGTCACTGTTTAGTTTGAGAAAGTTAGTCAGTCTACCACTGACTAGAGCACCTAGTTGGTGAATTTCTGGAGGAGTATGGGAGTATTATCCTGCCTTTATTCAAGAGCGTATTTTCTAGATTTGAAGGTATTAATTGTTGTCTTCATGCCCAGACATTGCTCTGCTCTCTCTCAAATCACTCTGTTCACACTCAAAACATTCCTTCTTGCCTTTAAATAGGTTTCACCTGCTCTCAAATCAATGCTTCTGCTCTTAAATTTTATACAAATGTCTCTCTCGAGTTTCAGCTCCTCCCTCTGCGCTCGGACTTTTTCTCTGCGTTCTTAAAACCTGCTCTCACGGATTTTTTTCCTGTGCTCTTGGACTGCAGCGAGATGATCCTGCCAAAAGTCCCCCAGCCAATAAGAAGACAGATATGACACTGACCAATGAGCTCGTCACAGTCCTCTTTTGGGTGCGCTTGTTTTATTAACAAGCGCAGTTGACTCTACAGTATTGATTGTAGCAGGAAATACGTCCACCCACCAAACGGCCTTTTGGTGTTACAGCCATAGACATCATATATTGGTAGACCCCGCATTGACCGCTACTGCCTATAGGCGCTGGTGAGCGGTGGCGCCGCCATCTTGGACCGGTCGTCCCATCGGCAGACTTCCAGCTGCAGTGATACCTGAACACAGTGAGGCGTATTCCTGTTCAGATCTGCGGACTTTTGAGAGCAGGACTCGAGGGATTACTTTTCAGAAGTAAGACTGAACATTGTTTGCATTTTTACTGTATCGTATTTATTTATGTCCACCGGGGAAATCTTAGCTGGCTAACGTTAGCAACACCGGTGTAGTCCGGTTAGAAAGCTGAGACTAAAGGGACAAATAATGGATAAAGTATTACTACTAAATGTTTTTAATGAGATGGAGTTTCAATCTTTTGCACAGAACTGCATGGGAAATCTGAAATGCTCTAAATAGTCTGTAGGATTTCTTTATAAATTATATTTATATTTGAATAACCTGAGCATCTCAGGTGGAGCAAATTGACTTCAACAGAAAATACCAGAGGAGGTAACAGTTTAAAGAAACCTTGTTCTTTTTATTATATTATTGAATAAAATTCAGCAGTTTTCTCAAAGTGTTTTCATGTTTGGTGTTAGAAGCAAATGTTAGACTGAAGGATCTCAGTTTCCACTAGTGTGACGAAATGGGGAGAATTTTAGTTTGATTTGTTTAGTTTTTGGTTTTTTAGGGTCAATAGCTGACCGTTGAATAGTTTAGTGACGACTTCAGCAGCACTGGGTCGTCAACAGAACGTGTTTTTTGTTAAAGAAGGGTTCAAAGAAATTTGAAGGAAGAAGTGAAAATGGGTTATGTGAATAAAATTAAGATAAAAACAGGAATAAAATAGAAGAATGAAGACCTCGTTTGTAGTCTTTGTGTAGACTCTCCCAAACTCCTGTTTTAGTTTTGAAGGTTTTCCATAAAGACATGAGGAAGAAGTGTGAGGAGGCCTCAAAGAGAGAAGACTTCACAGCATTTTAAACCAGATGGTGAGACTCAGAGATGAGTTATTCATCCATCTTCAGCTTCCAGCTCACCTCCAGACAGTGAGTCTTTCCTAAGACTGTCACAATTTATAAATGCAAATATCCTGTAAATATCCTGTTATCAATCACAGGGCAGAGTGAGCTACTGATCCCTCAGAACCTGTCTGATGTCACGTTTCATTAAACCTGATAGGATCATATCTGAGTGGCCCTTCTGAAGAGGTTTCTAACTCCAGGAGGCCCCAGACTGAACTGGGAGCCACAGGTTTATAATAAAAATAATATATGATTTTTAAATATTATGCTTCTTTATTTTAGCCACAAAGAGCAGGACTACACCTACCTCCAGAAGAGCTGAAGAGACAACAGACTTCAACCTCACATCCTCAACCTCAGCCTGATGATGTCAGTGTTTCTATTTACATCAGATCATAATAGTCATAAATCCATAAATATGGACATATTGAAATCTCACCTGTATGCTGCCAGTCATACACACTTATGCACTCTCACACACACTGAAACTTTAACTTTTTGTTCTTCAGATTTTAAACTAAACTGTGAAAGCAGGGACAGGAGGACACAGAGAATCAGGGAGTTTTCCCTCAGACTCCATGGACCTGGTCCTACGGCCTACAGACACCTCAGAGATGTCCCCTCTCACGTCCACATCCACTGCACCAGTGTTTTTCAACCTTTTCTGGGCCAAGGCACACTATTCATCGAAAAAAATCACAAGGCACACCGCGGGGGTGGGGGTAGTTGCTGCTGTCAGAACTGTCTGAGCTCATTGATGGTTGATAATAATAATAATAATAATAATAATAATAATTTATCCTTTATTGATCCCCTTGGAGAAATTCATCTCTGCATTTGACCCATCCTCATTGTTCAAGGAGCGGTATAAAGTTATCAGATGAATTTGGTCCAATCAAACATTTTTAGCACTAAAACAAATGAATCAGGACTGCAGCTGTTTTCTGAGGCTCACTCTGTTTTAATAGTTTTACTGTAGAAACCTTCTCATCTCCTGACAGTAAAGGATTACATTTAGTTTACAGGTCACCTGATTAAAGCATCAACTCTCTTTTTTACCACATCAAATCATTTCAAACTGATTTTTTTTTCACCTGTCAAAAAGTGACTGTAGCATCCAGTTGATCTGTAATGGATTCAATCTGCCTTATTTCATTCTCCATGCTACATCATGCAGGACTCTGTCATCATGTTTTTGGTAGTAAAACTTTTGGGTGTATTTAAACATTAGTAATAAAGGACGTCCTGATAAAGTCACTGACAGATCAATGTGTTTTTAGTGTTTGATTTGTTAAATTTTAAGTCATCAGTTATGCTGAGAAACACAGCTGTGACGTGCGCTCTCCTTATGACGACATGCGCGAGCAGCGGCTCCTCAGCGGTCTGACAGGTGATCAGAATAACGGGACCTTCAGTCAAAGAGAGGAGACTGGAGACAAAACCCAGTGAGCCTGTCAGACCGTTAAAAACCAGTGATGCTGAGGGGTTTACTCCCACTTTTTTTTTCTTTTTTGCCAAATGTGCGTCACGCAGGAACAAAGCGACATGATGACGACCCAACCCAGTGTCCGTGGGCCGCTGATCTGGTTTTATGGACCGGTCAGATCAAAGTATGAATTTAAAAATGTCGGGATGTTGCTGC
This sequence comes from Callopanchax toddi, assembly GCA_006937965.1. Taxonomy (NCBI): domain Eukaryota; kingdom Metazoa; phylum Chordata; class Actinopteri; order Cyprinodontiformes; family Nothobranchiidae; genus Callopanchax; species Callopanchax toddi. The sequence goes on from SSNR01000400.1 coordinate 88,602, forward strand.
TCCACCAGGAAACAGAGCCAGCCCAGAACTGGTTCTCCTGACCGGTGGCAGCGGGGCCGCGACCGCTTGTCTCCCCCTCCTCCTCCTCCTCGCCGAACCACAGACTTGATGTGGTCCAGTTTGGGGGAGGAGGCGTGCAGGTGCCGCGGAGTCTCACAGCGCGCCGCGCGTCTCCCCCTCCTCGCCGAACCAAGTCGAACCACAGACCAGGTTCAGGTCGGGGGAGGAGGCGTGCAGGTGCCGAGTGCGCCGCGCGTCTCCCCAGAGCGCACACATCCTGGACCAGGTCCAAGTCTTGGATTTGCTGCGTGGTCTGACTCCAAACAGAACCGGAGTCTGCCATTTGGTGATGGCTGGCACAGATGCACGATAATGGAATATTATTAGCAGATAATAATTAGTTTTCAATAATATTTTTAAACCAACAGGTGAATTTGAATAATTTCTCGCGGCACACCTGACATCTCTCACGGCGCACTAGTGTACCGCGGAACAGCGGTTGAAAAACACTTGACTACACAGTTAGTCCACATGTTGTCCAGTTCTGTGTTTCTAAATGACTGGAAAAAATATGTTAAATAGTTCATTTTCTATTTTTTGTCACAGGTGGCTGTGTTCGTCAGAAATGCTCTGCCAGCATCGTTGGAAACAGCAAATCTCTCCTCTTTCAGGAGTTCTTGTCATACTGTCAGTTTGTTCAAGTGTAAATATTGTTTATAGTTGGTGTCGTCTACTTGTTCTCCACACGTTGTTCTAGTCAAACATGGTTTCACTTTCTAACCTTTTGTCTGTCAGTCTGTGTACTTATATGTACTATTGTACTAAACTTCCTTTAGTCTTACACTGTATCAACAGTCTGGACACTTTTAAAAAGCAGCTGAAGACCCAATCATTTAAAACTGCTTTTAATTCAATCTTTTATATCCTGGTATTTAACCATTTTTATTTGTACTTTGATCATTATGTGTTTTAAATATATTTTTAATTAGTTTTATTTTTAAATAGTCTTTTATTTTATCTTTATTTTATTATTATTATTTGTTTTAAATAGTTTTGTTTTAAATAGTTGTTATTTTTAGAGGGTAAATGCCTTTGTATGCATTATGTGTTTTTATCTGCTATTTGATGTATTTTAGTTTGATTTGATCAGTTTTTAATTTGTGTTTTTATTCCTGATTTTAGTGTGGTTTTTCTTTTTTATGGATCAGGATGTCTGTCAAAGTCAGTTGTTGATTTAGTTCTTTGTCATTTAATCATGTTTTATTTTGATGTTTTTTTGTGAAACACTTTGATTTATTTCTGTAAAAGTTGCTATAGAAATAAACTTTACTTACTAAACTTTATATCTGAATTTAAATATATATTATATCTGTATATATGTGTATATAATATATGTATATATTATATACAAATATATATATTTGTGTATATAATATACATATATGTGTATTATATATTTTATATAATTACTAATAGATTATATATATAACAATATTTATTAGGTAAAATATGTATATGACACATAAAATGTACGGTATAAGTCTATAAAATGACTGAGTAGTACTTTCTGCTTCTGTCATATAGGATTGTGTGTTTTACAGAATATTCTATTACTACAAGCCAACAATTAATATGAAATAGTCCGAACTATCTGTCCTGTACTATAGCTAAATGTTTTGCGTTTGCAAACAAAAAAACCGCATGAAAATCAGTTTAGTATTTATTGAGTTATGATTTAATAAACGTGCTGAAGCGTCATTGCTCTGCCAAACAGTTTACACTGTGGAGCTGGTGAGACCGGTCCAAGATGGCGGCGCCACCGCTCACCAGCGCCTATAGGCAGTAGCGGTCAATGCGGGGTCTACCAATATATGATGTCTACGCCTGTAACACCAAAAGGCCGTTTGGTGGGTGGACGTATTTCCTGCTACAATCAATACTGTAGAGTCAACTGCGCTTGTTAATAAAACAAGCGCACCCAAAAGAGGACTGTGACGAGCTCATTGGTCAGTGTCATATCTGTCTTCTTATTGGCTGGGGGACTTTTGGCAGGATCATCTCGCTGCAGTCCAAGAGCACAGGAAAAAAATCCGTGAGAGCAGGTTTTAAGAACGCAGAGAAAAAGTCCGAGCGCAGAGGGAGGAGCTGAAACTCGAGAGAGACATTTGTATAAAATTTAAGAGCAGAAGCGTTGATTTGAGAGCAGGTGAAACATATTTAAAGGCAAGAAGGAATGTTTTGAGTTTGAACTGAGTGATTTGAAGGCAAGAAGGGACTTTTTGAGTGTGAACAGAGTGATTTGAGAGAGAGCAGAGCAATGTCTGGGCATGAAGACAACAATTAATACCTTCAAATCTAGAAAATACGCTCTTGAATAAAGGCAGGATAATACTCCCATAGAGGAGTGGCTGTTCTGTGGCATTGAAGGTATGACCAGCTGGTCAGAGTCATCAGACTGGGCTATAGGGCTGGAGCTGCACTGCTCAACAGGAATGTCCCTAAATATTCTGGAATAAAGTATTGATAGATAGATGTGTTGATTGTCATTCGACCCATTTACAGGATGAACAAAACGTCGATTCTCAGGTCTCGGTGTAGCAGACATAAAATAAATTAAATGAAAACAATGTAGTAAACAAGACAACAAAAAGGTTAGGATTTACTTTGAAGTTACATTGAAATGATGAGGATGAGATTCTGGTTCCTGTGATTTTATTAAAACTTATTAAAACTCGATCAGGTCGAACCAACAAACCCCAGTTTTAGTAGGATCAGACTAACCTGGACTGACCTGGACTAACCCGGACTGACCCGGACTAACCC
>SSNR01000400.1:91766-103681 GCA_006937965.1 Callopanchax toddi
CATGTCCCAGTAGTCATTTTTAGAGTTTGGGGTAAGAACACCAAAGTTCACTTCTTGATCTGCTACCCAATCCACATTGGAGCAAACCCTTCATGCTCCTTCTGCAGATGATACTTCCACATTTGAATGAGCCCATGTAACTGGTTTAGACTGGACCTGGCTGGGCTTCATAGGCGAAAGCACAGCCACCAGACACTCGCTTACAGGCCCCAACTCCAAGCCTGACTCCAGAGTGGGACCCTGGTAACCTACTGGGCTGGATACTCTGATATTTAACTCATGAAAGATCTTCTGAAGACCAAATGATGAGTTGATTTATGACTAACAGAACATGTGTTATTACTTTTTTCAGAATTTTGTTTAATTACAGTTTCATTTTTGGCCTCCTACTTCTGCTGGACGTTACTAACCTGGACCTCATAGTGGTGATTCAGAGAGTCCTAAAACCTGATCCTGGGTCTGCCCTCTGTGTTGTTGTGTAACCTGTATAATGTCGTGTGTGTCTGCAGGCTGTCAGGCTGTCTGATCTCAGAGGAAGGCTGTTCTTCTCTGGCCTCAGCTCTGAGCTCCAACCCCTCCCATCTGAGAGAGCTGGACCTGAGCTACAATCATCCAGGAGACTCAGGAGTCAAGCTTCTGTCAGCTGGACTGAAGGATCCACACTGGAGACTGGAGACTCTCAGGTATGGAGAGACCTGCTGTGAATGTCAACATTAGCATTTGGTTTTCTGAAAGGCTCATTAATCTCTCTTGGACTTCTGCTCTATCATCTGCTTTTTTAAACTGCTTTATCCAGTAAGGGTCACAGGGAGCTGGTGTCTCTCTCCAGCAGTCACTGGGTGAAAGGTGGAGGACACCCTGTACAGGTCACCAGTCCATCACAGGGCCACACGGAGACAAACGAGACATACAACCATTCACACTCACTCATAGCTTGAGACAATTTAGAGTCATCACTTAAGCTAACATGCATGCTTTTGGTCTGTGGGAGGAAACTGGAGAACCCAGAGGAAACCCATGCATGCATTGGTAGAACATGTAACCTCCACACACGGAGGACACAGCCAGGAATCAAACCTAAAACTTTCTTGCTTCGAGTCAACAGTCAGTGAGTTTACATGTACATCTAAGTCGAGCTAGATTGGTCTAGGTTGATCTTATGTTAATAAACTGGGAGCCTTTATCCTAGTTTACATGTCATGAGAGGGCTTTTGTATACGTGGCCTCGTCCTCTGGAATGCACTGCCTATTACCATCCGTCAGTCATCGTCCATCACAGTCTTCAAATCAAGGTTAAAGACTATGAGCTGGCTTTTAGATAGAAACTCTTTTTAGTTGGTTCTTATCTTAATGTTTTTAGGGTTTTTAAACTGTGTTTAATGATGTTTTATTGATTGTCTTATTGTGCTTTTACTGCTTTTATTGGGTGTTTTATTGTGTTATGAATTGATTTGCGGATGGACCCTGGAGCGAACACAGACAACTGAGGAAGCTGGAGGTAAGTGAAAACAAATGATTTATTGATACTGTAGGTGCTGGTGCTGGAGGTGTGGACCTTGGGAGGCCCTAGCGTCCCGGACGGAACCGTACGCCACCTCATGCGAGTTGAGTGAGGAGGGGGTGTTGGAGCCAGCGACCGGCGGGGTGACAGACAGGCAGGCAGGTAGATCAGAGGAGGAGGAAGATGATGATAGGAGGGCAGCCAGGGAGACCAGGAGGAGCAGAGACGAGGGAGGAGTGACCGGCTGGAGATCCAGGTGTAATGGCAGCAGACCGGAAAGGAGCAGGAGGACGGGAACCAGGACGAAGCGCTGGAGGGAGGAGCAAACAGGATTACACTAATGACACTGGGGAGAATTATGTTAAAAGGCCATAGTTACCACAGGGGTTGTGGACACAATGAACTGGCGTCTTCCTGGTGGGACGCTGATCCTTTTATGTTGTGTTGATGAGGGTGATGTGGTGATGGGCTGAGTGGTGGCAGCTGTGGGTGGTTGGGAGCTGTCCAGTTGGTTAGGGAGGAGGAGGCGTGCCTGCTGGGGCCCAGGATATGACATATTGTGTTTTTATGAGACCTATTGGGTGGTTTTAATTCGTGTTGTGCAGCGCTTTGGTCAGCTGACACGCTGTGTGTAAATGTGCTTTAATAAATAAAGTGGTATGGTATGGTCTGTTAGAAAACTCCCCACTCCAATACAATAGGGGGCGACATGCGCCCTTTCCTGTCGGCCTTCTGCCGGTTGTTTTCTTAGCGTTTAAAAACTCTTGATCTAAACGCTTCTATCGGCCACGAATTTGCTCGGGCATCTTCGTGTACCCAGCGCTGGCAAGCTGTTTGTTGGTTTTGCTGCGATCATCTTCTACCACTACTGATTTGTTTGTATTCCCACTTCCGCGGTCTCGTCACTCCCGGAGGAGGAGCGCCCAGCCGGCATTAGCTCGACTAAGCTGTTTACATGGAGGAGGAAGTCGAGCTCCAACCGCATTATCTGGGCGCTTTAGCTCCATTAGATCCAGTTCAACTTCAGCCGGACTAACGTGTTTACATGCAGTTTTAAAAACCGACTTCAGTTGATTTACGGCAATAATTCGGTTTTCTTTACTGCATGTAAACGCACTGAGTGCTTTCAACTGCACCAACATGCAGCCCCAGTCTTCTAATCCAGCTGTCTGTTTGAGAGCTCCACTTGGAGATGATTACAAGTTGTTGCAGTCGTCAACATTCAGCCATGTTCTAACTAGACACACTGTGATTGACACATGAAGAGATTCCAGCAGAGATCATTGAATTAGGGTTACTGTGACCCCCCCCCCCCCATGGTCCACTGCCTCCTTGACTTATTGCAACAATCTCTTAAAATATTTGTTGTCTCCCCTAACTTGACCTTCTGTGGGTCCCAGACATGTTGGATAGTTGCTTTTGTCTGTATCTGGTGTCGACTAGAGCTGAAAAGTTCATCCATGCTGACTGAAATCAATCTCTGCTCCTAGTAAATGAAGGATTCCCTAATAACATCAGTGGAGAACAGTAATGTCCATGTTGACCTGCTGATAGAGAGACTGATTCTCTGACTCCTCCTCCTTTCAGGGTGCAGCCTGCTGGAGTCCGATGGTTGACACCAGGTCTGAGGAAGTGTAAGTGTGTTTGGATTGGATTCATTCAACCATCTTCAAACTGTCACATCACTCATTCATCAGTCATCATCAAAGAGTCAATAAATGAACAGATGATAGATCAATAACTGCAGCTGATTGGTTGTTCTCTCCATCAGATTCCTGTCAACTCACAATCGACACAAACACAGTGAACAGACACCTCACACTGTCTGATGACAACAGGAAGGTGACATGTGTGAAGAAGGACCAGTCGTATCCTGATCATCCAGAGAGGTTTGATGTTCCTCAGCTGCTGTGTGGAACTGGTCTGACTGGTCGCTGTTACTGGGAGGTCGAGTGGAGAGGAGACGTTTTATATCAGTGAGTTACAGAGGAACCAGGAGGAAAGGAGGCAGAATAAACAGTGTGTTTGGATTGAATGATCAGTCCTGGAGTCTGAGATGCTCTGAAGTTGGTCATTCTGTCTTTAATGTCTGGTATGAAAACACAAAAAGTAACAGACCCATCTCCTCCTCCTCCTCCTCCTCCTCCTCCTCCTCCTCTTCCTCCTCTGTCTCTCACAGAGTAGCAGTGTATGTGGACTGTCCTGCTGGCATTCTGTCCTTCTACACAGTCTCCTCTGACTCACTGATCCACCTCCACACCTTCAACACCACATTCACTCAGACTCTTTATCCTGGATTCTGGTTCTGGTCTCCTGATTCTTCAGTGTCTCGCTGCTGAGGTTTCTGTAAAGAGTCTCCTCCTGTCAGAGAAACTCTCTCTGTTGATCAGATCCTTCAGTCTCTTCATGTCTGTCTCTTTCACTCAGACTGATGGATTCCAGCTGTTTCTTATTGAAACTCTTCTAAATGCTTCCTTGTAAACTTCTTCCTCTTCCAGTCCTTTAAAGATGGAAGCTGTGATGATTCCAGGATCCAGATGTTTTTCTGTCTGTTTCCAGTCAAAGCTTCACTCTGAAAAATGAGCAGTTGACACCAAGATGGAATTGTTCTTTCTGATTCACTTGACACAAACCGTCTTCACTGGGTTCATCATCAGGTAGAGACGAGTTTTAGTCTGACTTTGATTCCTTCACAGAAATAAACTGGCTTTTAGGAATGTTGGCTCTTTTCTTTACTGATGTAGCAGGGTGATCGTCTGCAGCTGGGGGACACTGTGCAGCCAATCACCTGGTGAGGGCGCCCTATATATAGGAGAGGGATTTCTTTACCCGGTCACTAACCCCTCGCTAACCTATCCGCTTCCGAGTGAACGACCGGTTGCGGCTGACAGCAGTGTGCAGGGCTCACCCTCGCGCAAAGGTAAGAATAGTTTCCTCCTGCGTTAGCAACATGGGAGTCTGTGTATTAATGGCACTCCTGCTTTAGTGTGGGCTCTCTCTTCACTCTGGGACGAGACGGGTCTTCCACGTTCGGGTGGGAGGAACCAGACGCCAGGTATGCACCCTGCACTACTCCAGTCATTCGGCTTCCCTATTTTTAATTTGGTTGCTGATTTTTAGAGTCTGCGCCTCTGCAGACTCTGCTGTTTTGCTTTGTTTTGTTTTTACTGAGTTTTTATCCAGAAACACAAGGGAAACCCCGGCCAAGGAGGCCATCCATTGGCGGAAGGACGCGCCATCGCCTCTCCACGCAGCGGGTTCTGACTCGCGTGGCCGTGTCGGCCTCCTTGGTTCACCCACCCGCCTGGTCCAGGCCAGCCACCAGCGGGACTCGGGGACCAGCCGTTTGGATCGCCGTCCCCGTGGAGTCACTCGGTGGTGGCCGAGATTGGAACACTTGACGCCTCCTTCTCTAGAATCCGTGTGCACGCGGGCGCGCGCACGGAACAGGTCGACGAGGGAGGCGTTGGATCCCCCAGGACCAGGGGGTGGACCCTTTGTTTTTATCATTTTATTTCCATGCTTGTATTTAATCTGTTGTTTTAACTGTTTTTCTTGTTTTTATTCCAGGCTGTGTGCTGCCAGCGGAAACCATCGGCTTGGTGAAGGGAGTTTTTCCACGTGTGTGTGTGTGTGTTCCTCCACTTACACCTCCTGGATGCATGTCACGTGACTGGGGTGATTTGGTTTTGAATTTACATTTTAGTTAGCCGACTTGGACCCTGGTAAGCCTCAGCCTGTTTTATTTAAATCCATTTATTTTATTTTAATAAAAGCATGTTACTTCTTTAAACCACGTCTCCTGCCTTGTTCGTAGAAAAGAATCTGTGTTTTTATTTCCTGGGGTGCAATTCCCCAGGTGGCGTTGCCCGACTGCTCGTGTTGCTACACTAACAAAGAGTCTGGTTGTGTTTTGATTCTTTTCTTTTAGACAACATGACACTTTTTCATACAAACACACATTTAGACACACAAGTTCAGATGTTTGTGTTCAAGTGGACAAATCCTCCGACACCAATGCTGACCTCTGAGCTTCAAGCTGACAGTTGTTGTTACTGAATCCTCTTCATAGCCAGTGGTCACCAGAACTGTGAGCCCCAAACTGGGAGAGACTCCAGCAGATCCCAGGAACCAGCTCAGAGATCTGTGTCCAGATGAGAGCGGTTCTAGGAACAGCTGAGAAACCGCTACTGGAGATGTTATCTCTGCTGATCAAACTGGTTTCATGGTGGGGCGCCACAGCTATGCCAATATTCGTCGACTATTCAATGCACTTCATACACCTGAACCCTGTGCAGCACCTGAAGTGGTCATCGCACTAGACGCAGAAAAAGCATTTGATAGGGTGGAGTGGGGATATTTGTTCACCTGCCTTGGAAAATTTGATTTTGGCCCTAAATTTCTTTCCTGGGTTAAACTGTTATACACCTCCCCTAAGGCCTCTGTCATTACAAATGGTAGGTGCTCACAGTACTTTGATCTGTTAAGGGGCACTCATCAGGGATGTCCTCTTAGCCCGTTATTATTCGCTTTGGCCATAGAACCTCTCTCCATTGCACTCAAATCTCTGTCATCAATAGGCGGGATTTGGAGGGGAGGGAGGGAACATAGAGTCTCCCTGTATGCAGATGATTTATTACTGTGTGTGACGGATCCTATTCTTAGTGTACCTAATATTGTTCACACTTTAAATCGGTTTGGAGCACTATCTGGGTACAAGTTAAACCTCAGTAAAAGTGAATGTTAGCCTGTGAATGACCCGGCACTTCAAATTCAGAACTCTGACCTTCCATTTCATATCTCCAGAAACGGGTTTAAATACTTGGGCATTAATATCACAAGGAGCATGCAAGATCTATACAAGGTAAAATTTTCTTCTCTACTTGAGAAAGTAAAATCCGACTTAATAAAATGGAAGTCACTCCACTTATCTTTAGCAGGGAAAGGTAACTGTATTAAAATGAACATTCTTCCTACATTTTTATATCTTTTTCAGTGCATCCCTATTTTCCTTCCTAAATCTTTCTTTAAGTCTATTGATAAAATTCTGGTCTCATTTCTTTGGGACGGGAAGACACCTAGAGCACGTTTAGAACTGCTACAGAGGCCAAAAGAACTGGGAGGATTAGCTCTTCCAAACTTCTGTCACTACTACTGGGCCTCAAATATCCAAAAAATCATCTACTGGCTTCAGTCTCCCTCTACAGACTGGTGTTTAGTGGAAGCAGCCTCCTGCACTTCAACCTCATTAAGGGCTCTCATTACTACAAGTCTCCCCACCTCTGTGTCGCAATATACTGACAATCAGGTTGTGATCAATACTCTTAAAATCTGGTACCAGTTTAGACAAAATTTTAGCTCTAAAAATGTCCTTCATTGTAGCCCTTTAGTAAACAACCATCTGTTTCCCCCTGGAAAACTTGACTCTGAATTTTTATTGTGGCAAAGACAAGGTATTTCTGAATTTAAAGATATGTACATCAATAACACTTTTGCAAGTTTTGAGAAGTTAACTTACAAATTTGGTCTTTCAAAATCCAGCCTATTTCGATATTTTCAGGTCCGCCACTTTCTCCAAGATCTCGACCCCAACTTTCCACTCCTAACAGCTCAGGCTGTTATTGATGATATTTTTAAAATCAAATTGAATTCTAAAAGCCTTATTTCAAAAATGTATTATAGTCTTGGTTCTGCCCTAGAAAAGATTAGAGTGGCTTGGTCAGAAGAGTTGGGGGAGGACTTGGGCCAGGATATCTGGGATAGCGCTCTGAAAAGGGTCAATGACAGCTCATCTTGTGTCAGGCTGGGCGTGGTACAGTTTAAGGTTCTGCATCGTCTGCATTACTCTAAATCTAGACTGGCTAAAATATACAATATAAACTCCGACTGTGATAGGTGTGGTAATACTCCAGCCAATCTGACCCACATGTTCTGGTCATGCCCAGCCTTAGAAACTTACTGGAATACAATCTTTGAATGTTTATCAGAAGCACTAGAGTCTACTCTTCAGCCCAAAGCAATAACAGCCATATTTGGTGTTGTAGATGTTGAAAAGTCACAGTTACAGAAAAGACACAGAAGTCTAATCTCATTCACCACACTCCTGGCCCGAAGGAGAATACTACTCCACTGGAAGTCAATAACCCCACCTAAAGTATCAATGTGGATTAAAGACCTGATGCAGTTTATCCAGTTGGAGAAAATAAAATATGGCCTCAGGGGTTCCAGAGAGACATTCTCTTTAACTTGGGGCCCAGTCATGTCATATTTAAGTGGACCGAGTACGATGCCTTAGTAGTTGCACTCCTGGCAGGATGTACATTATGTCTGGGGGTATGTATATATGTGTATTTAACGTATATGTGTGAAGTTTTGTTTTGTTTCTTCAGTGGCCCATCGGCACAGCCTCTTTGTTTTGTTTATTCCCATTTATTCTATTCCTATGATTATTGTTATTATTGCTGTTACTGCTGAATGTGTCCCTCAAGAAGGGTTTGAGTTGGGTGGGAGGAGGGNTCGTTAATTTAAATTGTGAATAACATGACTTATTTGAAATAAAAAATCAATTATAAAAAAAAGAAAGATACTGAGAAGAACCCTCAGGCTCCCAGGCCTCTGCTAGAGGACCTGAGCTTGAAGTCAACGAGTTCAAATCCTAGAACAAATCCAGACAGCAGACTTTATTGTTGAGCTTTGATTGAACACACAAACACTCATTATTTCATCAATGTGACAAACAGCTGCTCCTGTTAACATTTACACACTAACTTTACACTTTCATCACCATCATTTCAACTTTAGTAGTAGTAGTATTTTAGAAAAACAAATGCAGGTTTATAAATTCATATTAGAAAAAAGAGAGAAGAAAGAATCTCTAAATCAGGTTGTTCAGCACAATAATAAAAACAGGAGAACTAGAAGTAATCACAACTATATGGTCTCCCTTAAAAAGGAAACACGCCTAAATAAAGAAGTACATACTTCACTTGATCTGGGGATCAACATGTCAAACTTCAACACAACCGTTGTTGGTTTGACTAAAAAGAGCCCTGAAGATCATCAGTAACACTCGCTAGAGAGATCCCTCTAACCTGTTAAGAATCGAATCTAAAAGACTGACATTTCAGGAGTTAGTTGACTTGAAAATATTACAATGAATGAACAAAGCTAATAGGAATACCTCACCAGCTAATATTCAGAACATGTTTGATCAGAGAGTTAGTTTTCATTTGAAAGGAACTGAAGTTTTTATTGAGAACCAAAAAGAAGGAATTTAACATTTCTGTTAATGAGGTCAAATTATAGAATAACCTTGACAATAAAAAACACTTAACATATTTAATAGAGGTGTAACGATACCCAAAAATCACGAGTCGAGACGATATTTAATAATAGTTTCAAAAAAACTTCAAAGATCAAATTTATGCAACAAAAACACTTTTATTCCAGACTTTTAGAAGTTTTTCCACAAACTCAACTGATGTCTTTCTGTTTCTGATTTCTTGACTCTTATCAGTCGGGGTGTAACGATACTGAAAACTCACAGGATGAGATTTTATTCACATTTTCAAGAATTTTTCAAAGATCAAACTATTGCTGTAAATGTTTTTTCCCGTCTCTCTCCTCCTCTCCTGTCTCACCAAAGATAAAAATTTTCTCCCCATTTTTTCTCTCTTCTTGTTGAAAAATAGAATGAGTTCAGTTAAACTTCACTAAATCCTTAAAGGATTTGATCAATACTAGAAAATAAATGCAAAGTTAAGAAAAGCTTTTCTTTTTCTATAATAAAACTGTGTTTAATACAGTGATAATACAGTGTTTCATATAGATTGTTTTCAGATGCACACACCTGTCTGTCTCCTTGTCTCCTCTGTCCTCCTCGTGTCTGTCTGTCTGTCCTTTAATGCAGGGAGGTTTAATAGGGTAGGGGTCCTCGTCTATCTGCTCTGAGCCACACACCAAGCCCCACGCTGTTCTTCTTTTACTATTTCCACAGCAGGCAGGCGATTTTCTAACAGGGCAGTTTGTATTCTGAGCGATGCATTTACAATGAATGAACGGCAGCGTCTTAAGTTTCACTTTCGGAGCGACGTTTTCACTCGCGTGCCCATATGCAAATAATGACATAATTCAGTCATGAGGGTTCACGAGATCACAGTTATCTCAACGAGAATATCGTGGCGTTTTAATATCACGAGATCTTGTTACACCCCTAATATTCAAAAATGTATCAAGTCGAGGGTGTTAAGGAATTATGAAAATAATAATAATAATAATAAATCAGTTTTATATAGCGCTTTTTAGGTCACTCAAAGATGCTTTACAGAGTTGCATCATTCATTCACACAGTCATTCTCACCGGTGGTGGTAAACTACGACAGACATCTGTAGCCACAGCTGCCCTGGGGCAGACTGACAGAAGAGAGGCTGCCATTCTGACCATCGGCCCTCCTGACCACCACCAACATTCACACACAGTCACACTCACATTCACACAGGCAAGTTGGGTGAAGTGTCTTGCCCAAGGACACAATGACAATCTAAACCAGTCGGAGCTGGGGATCGAACCGGTGACCCTCTGGTTACCAGACCGGCCACTCTCCCAACTGAGCTAGTGCCGCCCCACAGTCAAACAGTTGATTAAAATGAAGACTTCCTGTTGAATCTGTCTCTGAAAGAGTTAAGTTTTTACTACTGTGGGTAAATAGATGTTTACCAACTTGGTAAATGCACCAGAATCTAGAAAATGGCATCAACACCGTACCTTTTTACTGTGGGGAAGTGCCATCCCCCCCACACATTTTTTATGCTTCTGACACCACTTTTTAGGAGTCATTCAATTGCCTCTGCCTTGTGTGGATTCTCATGTGTGTGTTTAAATGTGACTTTCGGATAAAGCGTTGTCCACAATCCCCACAACAAAATGGCCTCTCACCTGTGTGGATCATCGTGTGTTTGTTTAAACTTGACTTGTCCCTAAAATTTTTTCCACAATCACCACAACAAAATGGCCTCTCACCTGTGTGGATCATCGTGTGTTTGTTTAAAGCTGACTTGTCTCTAAAACTTTGTCCACAATCACAACAAAACGGCTTCTGACCTGTGTGGATCATTATGTGTGTGTTTAAAGTTGACTTGTCCCTAAAACTTTGTCCACAATCACCACAACAAAATGGCTTCTGACCCGTGTGGATCATCTTGTGTGAGATTAAATTTGACTTTTGGCGAAAGCGTTGTCCACAATCACCACAACAAAATGGCTTCTGATCTGTGTGGATCATCATGTGTGTGTTTAAAATTGACTTCTCCCTGAAACGTTGTCCACAATCACCACAACAAAATGGCTTCTGACCTGTGTGGATCATCATGTGTGTGTCTAAATGTGACTTTCGCCTAAAACTTTGTCCACAATCACCACAACAAAATGGCTTCTCACCTGTGTGGATTCTCATGTGCGAGTTTAAAGTTGAATTGTCTCTAAAACTATGTCCACAATCACCACAACAAAATGGCTTCTGACCTGTGTGTGTCATCATGTGTGTCTTTAAATTTGACTTTTGGCTAAAACTTTGCCCACAATCGCCACAACAAAATGGCTTCTCACCTGTGTGGATTCTTGTGTGTATTTCTAGACTTTGTTTTGTGGCAAATTTTTTCCCACAGAGATCACAACCATATGGTTTCTGCCCTGTCTGGACTTTCCTGCTGGTCTTGACAGTGCCTACACCTGACTCAGGAGACCTGATCTCCTTCCTGTTTTTGTTACTGTCTTCAGTTTCTGACCCAGTGTTTGACAGCTGAGAGTCAGGATTGTTTACATGCTCTTCCTCTTCATCATCCTCACTGACTTCAGTTTGTGAAGAGCTGGAATCTTCTTCCTGAGTATTTGTGGTTCCTGGGTTCCTGATGGTTTCTGCTCCTCCACAGTCCTCTCCACCAGTTGCTGCTGTCATCTGGTCAGTGGAGCTGCTGGCTGGAAGCACTTGGTGCTGAGGAAGCTGTGACAACACAGGTTTCTCTTCATCATCCTCACTCTTCAAAGGAACTGCAAGGAAGGGAAGCCTGGTGTCATCGGTCTCCTCCTTAATATTGAGCTTGTCTTCATCCAGACTGGTCCAGAGTTCCTCCTCTTCCTCCTTTATGTTGAGGGGCTCTGGGTCCTGCTGGTCCACACCAGGCCTCCATTCTCCAGGAGCTTCTTCTTTCATTAAAACCAACTGTTGATCATCTGCAGGCAGACCTGAAACACATTCAGACGACTGTGAGTGAATTCACACAGACATCAGTTGAGTTCAAGAACAGAGAGAAATGAACAGGTTACATTAGTTTAAGTGTGTTCTGTTCTCTGTCTGTTCTGAGTCTACTGTATGTGCTGTTGTTGTCAAATCAAAGGCTCGCGCACACACACACACAC
>SSNR01000400.1:125766-137462 GCA_006937965.1 Callopanchax toddi
ACTTACAGTGCATCAAAGGCGGGTGTGCAGCGCACGCTCCTCCGGGTGCTCCGGAGCTCCACTCCGTGATGCGAACTTGAGAAATCTAGGGTGATAGAGGCAGCGGGGCATGATTCTATCACCCTAGATTTCTCAAATTCACCTCCGGGAGTCAGAGAACACCGACTGATTAAAGCTTTTAGCAACACAGGCAGCTGGCAAGGACTGGAACATAGCGGCTAGCGAGATTAGCTCTGTTAGCTCGGCTCCTGCTGTCTCTCTGTGTGTGTGTGTGTGTGTGTGTGTGTGTGTGTGTGTGTGTGTGTGTGTGTGTGTGTGTGTGTGTGTCGCGGGGCATTGTTTTACTATATTTCCTTTTGTATTAATAAAATGTATTTTTATTTATGGAATCATGTCTCCAGCTGCCTTTGGTTGAACCCTTATGAACTAGTGAGAAGTTTGTGCGCGCTCCCGTTCAAGGCTGTAGTTATTCGCAGCGCCAGGCGCGGCGCTCATCAGGTTCATTTTTCAAATCTTCCCTCTTCTCCCTTTAATGCCTGTTTTTTAAAGGATGATTCACCTTAAAACAAATAATATAAAAGATCTTTTTCTCTGCTGCGTCACAGAGAGGTTTTCTCTGACTCTAACTTGTCTGTAACTCTCACAACACGCGACAGGAAGTCTGAGTTTTATCGTCTATAGAAATAAGGAGCAGGGTTTCTCAGATTTTCTCGTTGATGTTTGTAAAAGTTTTCAGGGTCATGAAATTCCACCATAACTCAAATAAAAACTGCTTATTGGGCATTTTAAATGTGTTGTTTGTGAATTTAAATATAGATAATGTAGATTACTCTGAAGCTGAGTGATACTAGAAGGCAGAGCTGCGTTTAAAGGAGAAACCTGGAGCTTTTTTCTTGTTGATAAAAAGCAGGTCGAACAGGATGAGACTCGGTAGATTTGTGTTTCTCTGTCAGGAAATGAGAAGCGTGTCTGGTGGTTTCAGGTTTTCAGCTTCAGCTGCAAACAAACGAGGTCAGCAGGTCACAGCAGGACACTATAAAATCCTCAAGATGATGTTAAATTCTTTTGTCACATAAACTAGTTTTTAAGAGTTAAGTGAATGAAACAAAGCGTCAGACCGTCCTGTTGGGTTTGTCTCCTTTAAAATCCACCTCACAGCTCATAAACGTCTTAATGCTCATGTTATGGTTGCTGCTGTTAATTCTCCGTCCCAGCGGAGCGCTCTGGGTGTCTGGAGCCTGGAGACGCTCCAGGATGACGCTCCTCTGAGCCTCCGGTGAGACGGGAGGAGAGGAGAGGGAAAAAAAACAAAGAAGAGGAGAAGAAGAACAGGTGGGAGGATGACGTTAGAGTGAGGAAAGAAACTAGAAGGACTGATGAAAATTAAAGAATTAAATGGATGAAATGAAAATACAAAAACTGCATATAAAGGATGTATGTGTGCAGCTTTTTGTTCTCCACATCACAAAGTGATCAGAAGCTTCAGCGTCTCGTTGAGGATCAAATCACTGACGTTCTGACTCAGAGAGGTGAGAACAGGTCAGGAAAAGCAAAGTTAGGAAGGAAATCAAAAAGCTAAAACAGCCTGAACAAAAGACCTGAGGAGGAAAAATCCACTAACTGACTTAGTTTTCTCAGAGTCCTGGTTCCTGCAGACCCAGGTCCCCTGTTTGATTCAGCCTGAGCCCAAAGAGGATTTACTAACAGCTTGTGACCCCCCTCATTTAGCCATGGTCAGCATGGTCAGGGTAATCCCCTCCTAATGTTTTCTGTAATCATCGACCTGCTCCGCCGTCCGTCAGTGACACGCTGATGGAAAAGCAACCAGACAGGAAGCTGCATCAGGTCACATCAGCATCACCAGGAGCTGAGGAGGAACCGTCTGACCCTCTGACTGAGGAAGGACATTTTCACTTTTATGACTCAACTTTGTGATTCTCTCATGTTTTTACCCATTTTTAGTTTTTACCTTTCAAATAAAGTTATGTCATTTTTACTTTTAAAAAAGAAAATGTTACAAATTAAGATTTAATAAGTGCTCAAATGATCACATACACTATAAAAGTTCAGAATGTGTAAAGTCCTTGTGCAGGTAGAGGTCATAATCCATTACAGGCAGAAATGACATGAAATGTAGCTTCTGAGAGAAAAGATGAAGATCCTTCTGACAACAGCACTAAAGTGGATAACGTGATTTTAAAACGACTGTAAAATCCTCTTTATGTCTCAAAAACAAGCTCTAATCCATCTTTATCTCAGTTAACTTAAACAAGGTAATCCTACACTGAAAAAAGAAAACAGGGGTCTAACTTAAAACAATTGAAGTAATCGGTCACATGTAATTAAATTAATTTTTTCAAAGTTAATTTATTAAGTTTGTTTAAAGTAAACTTAAAACAATTAACTTGGATAAATCTAATTAAATTACTTGTGATCGATTACTTCAATTTTTTTAAGTTAGACCCCTGTTTTTTAGGTTAGACCAATGTTCTCTTTTTCCAGTGTATAAATGTAAGAACTCATTTTAAAGTAACTGACTGCACAATTACACTCAAAAAAATTAATGTTGAAGCAACTTTAAAAAGTAAGGCAACCAGCTGCACTGCTTTTTGAGTTGACTGAACAAAGGGTTTTGGTGTTAAGTTAACTTGAACTAAGAGGTTAAATCAAAGAATAATCCTAAGTTGAACAAACTTAAAAGGTTATATTGGAGTTGTAATAACTCATGTTGTTAAGTTGTAAATATCTAAGGAAAAGTTGAGTCAACTTGAAGCTTTAAGTTGGTCAAACTTATGTCCAACTCATTATTTTAAGTTGTCTCAACTGAAAAGTGTTGTTTAACTAGACAACTGATTTGTGGATTTCACATTTTGAGTTGGTTCAACTTTTTAAGAAACAATTTGCTCACTCAACTTAGAAATACATGTTCAAATAACAAATCTGCAGTTGGGGGTTTAGAGTGTACTCACTTTAGCATTTTTAATCATTTGTTGTCAGGAAATAAATGAAGCTTTTCTAAAAATTCTTCAACTAATGTTATATCCTGAGAATCAAGGCCAGTTGTATCTAAAGCTGACTTTATTTGACTAAAAGTGAAAGATTTCTGTTAGTTCAGGTAGTTTTGGTGATACACTCTAAAAGAAATTTCCCTGGCTCAACTTTAAAAAATTGTTGTAACAAATTGCATTGATCTTTTTAAGTTATTCTAACTAAGCCACTATTGAGTAATTCCCATGAAACATTTAAAGCTGAACTAACTCAATTAGTTTAGTTCAACCAACATATTACAACATTATTTAGGTTGAACCAACTCAATTTTTTAAAATCAAAGTTTTAGTGTTAACAATTGCTCAAATTACTTTATTTAAGTTGCTACAACTCCTTTTTAAAATTTCCCTCTACTTAAAAAAGTCGATGCAATTTGTTACAATTTTATTGAGTTTTAGCAACTCATTTCACTAAAGTCAGAATAACTTCGACATGACAATTAGTTTTTCAGTCAAAAAGTGTTTATTGTAACCAACATATTAATAACAGATTTTATTGCAATCAAGCAGCAATGATGGATGATAGGAAGATGCACTAACTTAAAATATAACATATTGAGTTTCATTACTTTTTCTTGTTAAGTGAAGGCAGAAAAGCTAATCCAGAATCAATATATTTTTAAGTTAAGACAGCTCTCTCTAGTTTTAATTTTGATCAACTTCTTAAAAGAAGTTATCAACTTAACAATGGACATGTAATAAATTGTAATTTTTATGCTGAAAAACCTCTTGTTTTTAAGTCCTACTAACTAACCTCCTGAATCATTTATTAGAGTGTATTATTAAACTGAGCATCTAGAACTAACCTCAGAAACTAGATGCAACCATTCAGATACAAACTGAGTTTATTTGATCTATTAAGAGTACCAAAGCTCAAAGATACGTACAATACAGGAATGTAACAGTTGTGAGTGATTTCTATGTTTAGTGTTCTTTATTTAGGTAACGTTTGTTTTCCAGGACAAGAAAACTCTTTAGAATTTGAATTTATACGTGGAAAAAAAAGTCATGATACGATTTCCAAACTATTAAATAAAATAACTTTACTGTAAAGCAAAGGAAAGTCGTAAATCAAATGTTGATGTGCATAGAAAGTGTGTGTGTGGGACAGGTGTATTCTTGAGTCATTAACCTGTAAAGGGTCAGATTAGCACAGACTGGATCAAGGACAGGATTTAAAATAGGAAAAAGTTACATAGTGTGCCTTTAAGTCAGCAGAAAGGATCACTGATTCCAACCGGCCCTGAGTATATACGGTATGTACATCATGTATACTTGTTACTATGAGAGACTGTATTTAAGATCTGATCTGATATCTGTTTTTTTTATACCTTTAACATCAAATGTAGAGGAGCTCTATATCAAGATGACCCTACAGCACCATCTGCTGGAAACAAAGGTGCATTACAGCTGTTTGTCTGACTGAAGGGTGACAAAAACTGTTTGGCATCATCTGAAAGAGGAGACAGTCCATTAACTGTGGTGTGCAGAAAACACCCAGGAGTCCCTGTCTAGTTCTGTGAAGACGAGCAGAGAGCTGTGTGTCCTGTCTCTGAGGTTTCTCTCCACCAGAGTCACAAAGTGGTTCCTGTCCAACAAGCAGTCAGTGAGCTGAAGGAGCAGCTGGAGTCTGACTTAGAGTCTCTGCAGGACAAGAGGAACAAATACAGACGAGTGGAGGAAACGTATTCTGACATGAAGGATCGTGTAAAGAATCTGGATTTATCCCCCACAGAGGCCCGACAGGGCTGGAGGGCCCAGATCCCATCCAGCAGTCCTTCTAAGAGACATGTCTGTCCTCTACAGCTACAGAGACACGTTCACTGAGAAACGCTCCCCTGATTTCTGTGTTTGTCCAGCTGGAGACGCTGAAACCTCTGAGATCAGGATCTGTCCTTCTAACGTTTAACCTTCATGTTCTGAACTGTTAACCTGATTCCAGTTGGATTAGAAGTCTGGTAAATTTAAAAATGGTTCCTTTAATCTTTTAGTTCACAGCATGTTGACTTTAGTCATCATCATGTCTACTTTTAGTCACTAATTGATCCTTTTTAGTGTCTTTAAGAAGTAAAAATAAGTTTTTGGTTTAGAAAAAAAACATATTTACTAGTGCTGTCATGCGATTAAAAAAATTGTGCGATTAATTAATTATAATCTGTAATTAATTAATCTAATTAATCGCATTTTTAATCGCATCTAAAGAAATGGCTAAAGAAAGCCCTCCTCTTGAGTTATTGTCATTTAAATTCATTAAATGACTGTGTCAGACCAGTAGATTGATATAGAACTACATAAAGTGTCTATCTGAAGTCATTTATTGTGTTTAACAGACTTGAACAGATTCAGTCCCAGTGCAACCATTACTTTGGTCAGTGGACTCAGTCTGCAGCAGCTCTGTTAACCCCTCATCTGATTTTAGGTTGTTTTATCTGCTGTAAAGCACATTGTGTTGTTCTGCAGGAAATGTGCTCTATAAATAAAGTTTGATTTGATCTTCCACCAAGAATGAAATTTAAATTTCAAAGGTGGGGGGGCACAACTTGAATACAGGGGTGGGAGGAGGTGGAGAAGAGGGTCTGAACTGTTTAAAAAGAGCCATAATATCAACCCTACACCTAAAAACAACAGTCAGAATCCATTTAATATAGAGCAACATTGTTTTAGACAGTAAAAACTACAGGACTCTAAACTGACTTTAAAAACGAGCAGAGGACACGTCCCCCCTGCACCCCCCCAAACTACGTCCATGTCTTCCATCGGGCACCGCTGACTGGACCGGTTCATAACACCGCCAGTCCAGCGGTGTACTAGGCCTACTGGTAACCAGTGGTCAGCGCTGTGCTGGACAAGCGGTGGAAGCTGTGAGCCGGCCGGTCGCGCACCGGACCAGCTGATATTTAAGGCTGAAATACACCAGCGATCAGCGCTGCGCCACGTCGCGCTGTTACTTTGAATATAAACCGTTGTAGTCCGTCAGATCACTCAGTGTAGGCTACTAGTGATCAGCGCTGCGCTCCACAAGCGGTGGAAGCTGTCAGCCGGCCGGTCGCGCACCGAACCGGCTGACAGCTTCGTGTAATCAGTGATCAGAGCTGTGCTGGGCTGACGGTGGTCATCGGTTCCGGTCGAGTAGCTCGTGAAATGAGCAGGTCGTTTTAATTTGCACTTCCTGTTGCAGCGGGGTCAGATAAATAGCGCTCTACAAGGTGATGCCGGTTTCATAACACCGCTATGGCCATCAGCTGTTTGTTTTGTCTCGGCGTCATGCGTAGGTCACGTGATCACTTCCTGAAAGTGAGGCGCTCTGAGCCTCACAGAGCTGCTCAGTGACACACAAACACCGCGAGGAGACCAGCTCAGCACACACACATCACTGCAGCGGCAGACTGCAGGCAGAAACGGTCAAGGGATTAAAAATGCGATTAACGCGATTAAAAAAAATAACGCGTTAATTAGGGCTGTAATTAATTAATCGTAATTAACGCGCTAATCTGACACCTCTAATATTTACCAGTATCTGGAATGTTCTTTTTGGCTGTTTTAATTTGATATAATTTGTGTGTGACTATTTTTGGGTTGATCCTTTTGGCACAAATCTTATCCCATAAAAGTATCACAATTATAAACAATTTTCTAAAATGTCCTGCCCTGACATGAGTGTTTAGACACTTCCTGTATGTTTATTTCAGTAAAAAAGTCTTGGACCAGGAGGCAGCCCCGAATGAAGTATGACACCAGTGGCAAGTCGTCGTTGAGATCCTCTGGTTTCACCAACAAACACTCAGCAGGGGTTTTCTTCACAAGGTGGTAACTCCGCAGATGCTCCACATAGTATGCTGTAAAAGGTTTAATAATGAAGCAAACA
Organism: Callopanchax toddi; assembly: GCA_006937965.1. Classification (NCBI taxonomy): domain Eukaryota; kingdom Metazoa; phylum Chordata; class Actinopteri; order Cyprinodontiformes; family Nothobranchiidae; genus Callopanchax; species Callopanchax toddi. Next base: position 132,679 of record SSNR01000400.1, read on the forward strand.
GGACTTGACAACAGAATGCAGATTTCCAAAATTCTTCCAAAGTCCGGTAATCCACTTGTACTCCCAGCAGATACAATCATTCCTTTTGAATACTTCGTTCCATTTAGGAAGATGTGAGGGGTCAGTCCAACTGTGTCAACATTGCTGAACCTCTTTAAGATGGCTTGTCTGACAGCAGCATCTAAGACTTCCAGGCACATTTCAGACACCTTTGCTGTCTCAGTCTCAGGCTTGAAAATACTTGGCATAGTAAAATAATGTGCCAACATACATTGATGTCTTGTGGCAAGAGTAAGCAAAACATTTTTAAAGTTGTTGGCATCCCGCACAGCCTTATTAACAGGGTTCCCACAGGGGACTAAAAAGACTAAAGAATGTCTAAAATTTCAAACGTTAAATTTTAGGCCTAAAAAACGCCCAGATTATCGTCTAATGTCTAAAGTTTAATTAGGTCAAGTCTAAAATTTTATTCCCAACAATTGTTGGTGAAATACACTAAGCAAAACTCTGTATTCTGAAGTTTTTTTACTTTCTGATATCCGGAAGCCAGTTGCGGTACCGCGAATCACACGAAGAAGAAGAAGACCGGAAATGCTTAGTTAGCTCGCCAGACGGCCAGTGTAGCTAGCGTGTTGTTCGCAGTCCTTGTTGGATATGTCGACTGCTTGTCGTTAAGAGATGGGAAAGTGCGTTTTCAACGCGGCGTGGCTCGTCGATGGCGAGTGTTGCAGTTGGCTGGAAGCGCTCCCTGGTGATAAATTCAAAGCTCGCTGCAAGAGAAACCTCCAGTTGGGACCTTGGGTGTAAAAGTGGTCGAATCCCACGCCAAGGCGGAGAAACATCGATTGACCGTGAAAAGTCTTCAGCGAGCACAAGCCTTAACCGAGTTCTGTTCGCCACCCAGCCGTCTTCGTCTTCATCAGTAGCCGTCCCTCCTCCAGTCTTCAGCGCTCTACCACTTCGGCTAGCGACCTGCGGGCGACATTTGGGTCAAACGAAACGTCTAAATCAGAGGTGCTGTGGAGTCTTCATTCCATTACTAAACATTAAATGTTTAGTAATGGAATGAATGAAATTTTCGGATTATTTGCCTTCCTATTTGTGTCTTCTTGGTCTACAATTTCATACAGAATGGTCTAAAATTTAACTTACTGAAACCTGCAAGAACCCTGTTTTAAAGAAATAATGTTTTGCCTCAAACCTGATGGTCCAACACTCAGTTGGAGGTCCAAACTTCTGAGTAAGATAGGGATAGTGTTCGATGGAATGATGTTTGGGACACAACTTTTTTTCTGGGAAAACTGTCTGCAGCAACTGTCTGCGGTCTGATATTTTTGCTTGTAGATAACAAAGTGAATCTGAAGTGAAATGTGAGGTTGTATAATAAGTCCACCAAGTCTTTGAGCTCAAGGACTAATTCCCATGTCTGATCACCTTCTGGAACCAGGTGACCAATGATGAGAGGAAGAAAACGCACCAAACTCCAGTTTTCGTGTCCATCGCCACCAAGACTTCGATTCCATTTGAAAGTTGACGGAACTTTCTGAGGTCGGTTAGTCTCGTCATAAAACCTGAAAGGAAAGCCTTGTATCTGACTATTAAGTTAATCTAAATTAAATAAAATCTGCAAGGCACAGACTTAGCTCTATGGGTACAATGCCTTCCAACACATCATGTAAAAAGTCAGGTGGAAAACCTTGGCATGCATGAAAACCTGACAATCTGTTGAGAGGACGTTCTCGTTTCACACCGTCAAAACATACAAGTTCATTTTGGTTCAACAAATTTACAGCTTCATCATACAGTTCTGGTGTTGGTAAAACAAAGTTACCACTTCTGACATCACAAGTCTGTATTTCATCACGACTACACAAACAAAACCTACAAAATGTGTCCACATTCAAAGACTCATGGAATCCACCTAAGGAGTGTGCAGCCACGTTGTCCGCAGCCACATACAAAACCTGTATACAAAGAGCTAATTTCTCTACAAACACACCGACTGTTTCTAGATACTGAATGTCTTTTATCAGTGGCTCTAAAACACTATTGTACCCATAAGACTTGACATGTTCAGTCTTGCACAGCAAGGCTAGATAGATTGATGGCAGTGACCACTTCTATTTTCTTGGCAAATTGGCAAGAACCCAATACACACCACAGACTTTGTGTTTTTTCTGGATGTGCCAATGGGATTACACATTTCAAAATCATCAATATACAAAGTTAGGCATAAACTAAAATCTTCATGTGAGAGAATTTGATTTCTTTTAAAGTACTCACCATCCAGACATGACTTGTACTGCCCAGACTGTTCAACTGAACGGTTTACCCTCAATTCACCTCATCTCTCTGGAGAATTACAGAAAGTAATGTTAGAATAGGGACGTAAACAACAGTATGAGACCTTTTTTGTCTCTTCAAAATATATTCAACAGGCTCAACTACAGTAAAGTTCTGTCTATAAAATGACTGCCTTCTGAATTCTGTGCCTAAACACCCCTCCCTTGAAAGTAAAGTCAGTGGATTTGCACTCTGTAATGCTTCAGCCAATGATGATGTTAATTCCTCAGATGTGCAATTATGGTCCTTCAAAATATTTTCAATTGTCTGCCTAGTTTTTTGTCCAGCACATTTACCAACATCAAATAAGTCATCAACAGTTTCTTGAATAGCTGATTGTGAAGGACTGCTTGCAAGCGAAGTAAAAGAGATGCAATCCGTCGCTGAATGGAATTATGCACAGGCTGAAATTCAGATTCATGCAATGGTAACTCTGATGACACTAAATCATCACAGTCTTCTTCCTCAACTTCATTTACAAAAACCTGACAGTGATAGTCCATCACTTTGCAGATGACAATCAGGTCTACGTGTCCCTAAAGTCGAATAACAAAGACATTGATCAGTTTTCGTGGTCTGCAGATGGTTTAAAATGCTGCACATAAGCGAGCACTAACACCATGTTGGCTTCCCTTCACTGGCTCCCTGTCTGCTACAGAGCTGAGTTAAACATTTGAATGTTTTACAGCTTTTATGGTCTGGCTGCTTCTCTAAGTTCTAAAGTAAAGGTGATGGAGCTTTAGCAGTGGCAGCTCCAGGCGGATGGAACAAACTACCTTTATACATCAGATCAGCTCAACGTTTGGGAGGTTTAAAAATGCTCTTAAAACTCATTTCTACTCCCTGGTTTTATCAAGTCCAGTCTGATGTTTTGTTCCCTGTATTTTACTACTCTATGGTTTCTTTTTTAGACTTTTCTATCTTTTATAATCTGTTCATGATTTTATGACCTTGTATTTAATAGCTGTTGGACTTTGACTATTACACTGTAAAAAGAAAAGTTTGAATCAACTTAATTGAATTGCTTCAGTTGGTAACAAGCAATTGAATTAAGTTTATCCAACGTAAATTACTAGGTACAAATTTATTAATTTAAGTTGGATAGGGCTGCGTCTCCTGCTGGGGTGGCGTTTTGGCTGCCTCAGGGTGTACCTCTGGTGGCCGTGTCTGGGGTCTGGGGTGCTCTGCGGCGGAGGCTGCAGGTAGCTGCTGGGTGGCTGGGTCATTCCGGGGAGGTCTGGCGGTCTGGGGGCTCGGGTTCTGGGGCGGGCCGTCTCTGGCTGGGGCCTGGGGTGGTCCTGGGGGCTCGGGTTCTGCTTGGCGTGTTGCTGGCGGGGGGGCTGGTGTCTGTCCCAGTGCCTGACCCTGGCTCTGGGGCCTTTAGTTTGCTGGTGGGCCTTGGTACCACCTAGCCATGTGGCGCTGGTTCCATCTGCGCTGGGGGGGAGGAGTCTTGGGTCTGGGGGGGGGCTTTGCCTGGGTGTCTATGTCTTATGTAAGTTTGTAGTTACTATGTGCGTGATCGAGGGAGGTATAGTTACCCTGCTGGGGTGGGGTTGGGGGACTCCGTGGGCTCCGTGGCGCTGTGTGGGGCTCCTGCCATGGACCTGGATGGGTGGGCCGGCGATCTCCCTGCCCTGGGTGGTTTTGGGGAACGGGGGTGCTTACTGGGGCCAGCGGGGGAGCTGGCCCCCTGGGAGGGCTTGTCCCCCCAGTCTTGCCTCCCCATCCCCGGATTTTTCCCTCCCTCTGCTCCGTCACGTCACCACACACACAGGGCTTTGAGTCACGGGTACGTCATGGGTGTGGAACACCATCTCTGCAGTCCTGTGGCCCAATTTTATTGCACAATTTAAACACTTCCACCACAGACATTCTTACATTATGCATCTAGGGTCTTTGGAGGAATTACACCCAGTAATACCCGGGGGGAGGGAGGTCTAGCCGGCTAACCTCTCCTCCGGTGTCATTACCCATCTCCACGCATTTAGACACTTAGGATCCAGGGCGGGGCATGGCGGGCCGCCCCCCACTCTTTTTAAAAGCATCTTACTACAACACGCATCAACACCACATTGGAGCAGGTGGGGGGAGACTTGGGGTCTTCACACACCCCTGTTCTCTGCTCGCTGCCTGGGGCCTGGAGTGGAGCGGGCCGTCTGGTCGGGGTCTGCAGTGGGGGGCTGCTCGGCTGCGGCAGGGTGCGCGGTGGTCTGCTTATCCCCACTTCAGTAAGGGAGGGACCATCTTCTGATCTCAGGGCCGGCTTCACCCTCAGGGCGCTGGTCCCTGGTCCTGAACATAGAGAGTGCATGGGGAGCGAGAGTGGGTGTACAGCGTCTATTGTGTGTCTTGGTATGTTTGCAGGAATGTGTGTGTGCACGCATGAGGGAGGGAGAGTGATTGTGTCTGTGTGTGACTGTTTTTCTGTCAGGTTTCGT
>SSNR01000400.1:139914-186209 GCA_006937965.1 Callopanchax toddi
TGTCCAGCTGGAGACGCTGAAACCTCTGAGATCAGGATCTGTCCTTCTAACGTTTAACCTTCATGTTCTGAAACATTTAGAACATTTGATCATTATTACGTTAGCTTCTGAGCTCATTAACGTGACTTTATCTCTCTGACTTCTTTTTGTTTTCATTGTTTTACCTGATAGTTTTAAATCTTGATGTGTATTCATTTGTACTTGTTTTAAATGTGCTTTAGAAATAAACCTATACTGGGATTAGAATATTTTATTATTAAACAGTTTAGTTTTTGGTGTAATTAGAACAAAATGATAAAGATGTATATTTTAGGGTTAGGCTAATCATTAATGTAACTAATTATATCATTGATCAAACAAACTGAAGTGATTTTATTGTGTTTCTATGATTTTAGACTGAGGTCAGAATATCTACAGTAAATCTGGTTCATTTATTTTTTAGACTTCAACAGGTTTATGAGTGAAATGTAATTAATTGTAAATAAAAGCAAAAAATACTGTTTAATATTCATTCATTGAAATACAAAATGTTTCTACATTCGACCTTTTCATCTGATGAAGTTCATTTAAATTAATGTATATTTCCTTAAAAAGTTTGTTCATTTTAAAAGTCATCCTGATTTCTTTAGTCATCGTTACCTGATGATCACTTTAGATTTATTGAAGGAATTGACAGTCGATCAATAACCAGACAGGGGTCTGATGGTGATCTTTGTGGTGATTTTCTGATTCACCAAACAAACCTGTTTCTGTTCAGGTCTGTAGAGTTGTCCTGCTCTGATGTTCACTGGTGTTTCCTTTCACATCAAATAAAGACAAAACTTGACTAAACTTCTTCACTTGTTCTTTTTCTGGTTTTAATGTGTTTCTTGTGTTTATGAGTCTTGATTTATTGCCTTGGTGCATTCAGTGTTAATGTTAGGATGTAAATTTGTGAAAAGGTTGAAGAGCTAAAAAACAGATTTGATTTAGTTTCTCCAAAAAACAGAGAGTTTTTTATCAGACTATAAAATTGGAATGCTATTGGAAACTACTCAGTTTGAGTTTTCCTTAAAGCAGCACTCTGGAGGATTTCCTCAGGAGAGCAGTTTTTGAATTTAGCGTCCAAAGGCTCCTCCTCAAAACATCTCGACACTCGCGTCTGGTCGCGTGTGCGCGCGTGCACACGACGCATATACGTTGCGGGCATAAACTGTACAGCTCAATGTGTAGGGTTTAATCACTCACAGTTCACAATCTTATTCCAACACTACGAGGGTCTGAAGAGTCCTCTCTGTCCCTGCTGCTTCTGATATTAGCTCTGTTAGCAGAGAGCTGCTGCTGGACTCTGAAGCTGAACTTGACTCGGCCCTGGATGAACTTTCTGACCAAAATAAACGCGTAATCCTGTCAAGCCTTGCCATTCTGTGAGGTGAAAGGTTTAAAAATAAAAATAAATCCATCTTTAGCTGGAGAATGGGTAGGTTTTTAGTAGAAATGAGCCGTGAGTCCTCAGTGAACGAGACGGTAAACAGAGAAACACACGGAGCGTCCTGTACGACAGCGCCCCCTACTGGTACAGGTTTGGTCGATGCGCGTGCATGTTGAGAGAATGCAGACATTTGAATTTCATTGGCTAAAAAATGTCGGCGGCAAGAAATAATGCAAAGGGGTCTCTAGGAGGAAGGAGGGTCTTCATCAGAATGACAGATGTTGTGGAACTCAACCCATAGATCATAGTTTAGACCTGAAATATCATTTAGAACATTTAGAAAACTTTGATACAGAGAAAAATAATCCAGAAAGCCGCTTTAAGGTAAAATGTTAGTGCTGCTATAACATTGATTTATATTCATTTGGATCCCTCTATCAGTGAGCTGGGAGAAAGGCCGTGGCCTCTTACTGCAGACACAACACTCTGCTGATATGCACCTCAGCAGGGGCGCCGTAAAGGGGTGAAAGCTTAGGAAGATTCTAAGGGCCCACGACTCTTAGGGGGCCCGAAAAAGTCTCTAATTTAAAAAAACAAAAATTAAGTTTAAAAAATCTCAAGTACTTTACTCCTCAGTATTTTGTTAAAAATTAAGACATTAAACAAACAATATTTTTGTCTTCATAAAATGTATATCACAAGTGTCTACTTTATTTATAAAAATATAATTTTAACCCCCCCCCCCCCTTACATCGGCATGAAATGGTGCAGTCCTGCCCGAGTCACGTCTCCTCTTTGACTGAAGTCAACACGGAGCAGCAGACCAACCTCTACGGTGTTTGTCCTGTCAGCACCGGGGAAGCTGCCTAACAGTCGGCGTCACTTCTCTCCAGGACCTCGCTAACAACTTTAACACACGTGTATCCATTAGCAGACAGTTAGAGGCGTTTGCCATAAAGTGAATGTTCGTCGCGGGAGCGCGCAGCGCTTCTAGAGCGCGCAGCTTCAGCGCGACAGGTTGCAGCTTCAATTTTGGCAAATCAAACAATAAAAACCACATTTCTCTGTCAGGACTTCAGCAGAGTTTTGTTTTCCTTTAGCCTTACAGCTGTTTTCAGAGACTCTTCGTGTTTTTAATAGTTTTATAGTAGAAACCTGCTCATATGACCCAAATCCTCCATGACATCACCATGAGTTACTGCCAATAAAGGATTTGTTGTTTTTTTTTACAGGTGACAAGTTTAAAGCATTAATATATTTTTCTCCACATAATTTATTAAATACTTTATTTTCCTCATCACAACAGTCCAGATTAAGTTCTTAGCAATAAGTTAAATACCTCAAAATAGTTTCACCTAAACATGATGCAAAAACATGCTGAGACGTGGATAAACAGAACTATTAAAAATAGATAAAAGGTTATTTTTTGTGATAAACACATTGTTTTTTCACACAATGATAATTAGATGAATCAGTAACAACTTACAGTCTGTGTTGGATGCTGGGCAGGTTGAGGCATTGTTATTAATGTTACAGAAATTACTGTGAGCTTATTATTATTATTACATACTGTGAAGAGCCTTTTTAGAGGAACTAAAGAAAACCTTCTTTCACTAAAGACCTTGAAATGAGATGTTTTGATGCTGACTGAATTATGGGAGGTCTCATAAGGGGCAGTTTGTTTATAGCTTTTAGAACAAAAACCAAAAATCCCAGTGATTGTCCAAGAATTCACCAGAGAGAGGAAAATGAAACAAAATCTCCTAAAAATTTTAGTTAATAAACTTTATACGATAACCTTGAACACAATAAAGTATAAAATCTAGGGCTCATGATGGACAACAACAGCCGATATCTCATATATATTATATATATTTAAAAAAATGTTCTCCCTTCACATCAGGGAGGGCGGAGCCCCAGCGCCCCTATGGAGCCGCCACCGGGCCCAACTTGATATTTTTTCATGGGGCCCAAAATCCCTGGCGGCCCCCCTGCACCTCAGTGTGCTCCTTGGTACCTTTAGTCTCGCTCCCCTCCCGTCACAGGGGCTGATGGCTGAGCGTATCGCAGCAGCCTCACACTGTGCGTGGAAGATCCTGCCCCCACCCCACCCCCCACATAGTCTTGATTGTTATGTCAAAGCTTCATGTTTTTGTCTGCTCTAGGTGTTTTTTTCCTGCTCTGTGTTTCTGTGCTCCATTGAATACGGAGATATGGAACATGATGTTTTTTCATCACCCCCTGCTCTTACTGTACCAAGCTTTAGTCCCTGGAGCTCCCCTTGCATTGTGGAGAAGAAACCTGATGGCACCCCTCGGTTCATCACTGATTACAGGAAGCTTTAACCGTTCCTGATTCATACCCTTTGCCTAGAGTGGACGACTGTATTGATAGTGTTGGTAGGTCCACTTTTGTAACCAAGATCGACTTACTTAAGGGTTATTGGCAGGTGCCTCTGACCTCTGCAGCTTCTGAAGTGTCAGCTTTTGTAACACCTGACACTTTCCTGCAGTACACCGTGATGTCATTTGGCATGAGAAATGCCCCTGCTACGTTTCAGAGGCTCATGAATGTTGTTGTGTTGCATGGTCTAGAACAGTGTAGTGCTTATTTGGATGATATTGTGGTGCACACACTTACCTGGTCTGAACACTTAAAGGTTCTACAGGAGTTGTTCCAGCGCTTGGCCGATGCTCACCTCACTGTTAACTTAGCCAAATGTGAGTTTGTAAAAGCTACAGTCTCATATCTAGGAAAGGAGGTGGGGCATGGGTTTGTCAGGATGCTCAAGGATAAGGTACAGGCCATCTCTGATTGTCCTCGTCCACGCACACGCCGTGAACTGAGAAGATTCCTCGGTATGGTGGGGTATTACAGGTGCTTCTGTAAAAACTTTGCTACTGTGGTCCACCCTCTAACTGGCTTGTTAAGCACAAGTTCCTTTTGTGTGGAATGCTGCCTCTCAACATGCCTTTGAGGCGTGTAAGCATTTGTTGAGTTCTGCCCCCGTCCTGACGTCTCCTGATCTTTCTAGGCCTTTCAAACTAGAAATAGACACCAGTAACGTTGGTGTTGGAGCTGTCCTCCTTCAGGAAGACTCTGAAGGACTAGACCATCCGGTGGCTTATTTTTCTAAGAAATTAACCCAATACCAGTTGAACTATTCCACCATAGAAAAGGAAACTTTAGCTTTGCTGTTGGCCCTCCAACATTTCCACGTATATGTTGGTTCCAGTTACTGTCCCCTTCCTGTCTTCACAGATCTTAACCCTTTGGTTTTCCTGGCCAGGATGTACAACAGCAACCAGCGGTTAATGCGCTGGGCTCTCTTTTTGCAAGAGTTTTCGTTAGACATCCACCACAAGAGGGCGACAGAAAACATAATGGCTGACTGTTTGTCTCACATCAGTGAGGATGACGAGACCCTGCCTGTTTAACTTCCCTGGGAAGAGTGTATTTTCTTAAATGGTCATCTTTTTGAGTACTATCCCCTTTGTTATTGTGTTTTCACCCCCTTTGGGTGGCTTCTGGCTCATTGTTCTGTCTTCCAGGATGTGGCACATGGGGGTTAGCGTTGGTGATTCCCTGGAATCACCATCTCGAGGACACTCCAGGAGGTGACGGGATCGGCTTCCGTCATGGGCCCCTCTTCAGCTTCCGTGGCCTTGTGTTTAATACACCCACTCTCCACTGCGTGGAAGGCAGGCTATGAGTCGGGGCTCTTTTGTCGGGGACGTTCTCTGAAGATGGTGCCATTGTGAGAAAAATAGGGTAAAATATTTGTTGTATTGTGTATTTACCCTGTTTTTCTTTTTAGGGGGAGGGTGTTACGTCCCCTGGTCTGCCTCCCCTGTGTGTGACCTGGCTGTTACCTGTGAGCTGGGCCCTCTTCTCCTGCTGCTGCTGTCACCAGTGACACGCCCACTCCAGCACAGGCTGCAGCTCATCAGCTCATCAAGGAGCAGAGATAAAAAGGCTGCTCACCTGCAGTTCTGGGGAGAAAGCATCCGTGCCTCTTCTCCCCCGTTGTCTGAGCTCTTTTGGCTTCTAGATTATATCTAGGTTGAAGAAGTGTGTATTGAAGTAGTACTCATAGTTTAATTTAGAACTGTAATAGCAGTAGTTTTAGTTTGGTGCTTGTTTTGTTTGTTGTTTCAGGTTCTTTATGTTCAGGTCTGTTAAAAGCCTGTTTTTAGTTTAAAGAACCTTTTAGTTTGAGAAACAACCTTAGTTTATATTAATCTTAGTTTTAACAAACTCTCCCTTAGTTAGTATATTATATCGATCTTTAGTTTAATAGCCATAGTGATTTGTTTTTCCCGGAGGCTTTTCCTCCGGTGTTTTAGTTAGATTGTTATTTATTTTTAGTACTTCATAGAGCTATTATTGTTTTGTTCCTTAACCATAGTTTATATAGCTCCTTCCTTTGCTGTAAATTCTTTAGCCTGATAATAAATATCATTTTTGTTTTACAACATTTACTCAAGTCTCCGCTAACGTTTTGTTAGACCTCCAACCCTCCTAGACCTAAGGAGGTCGTAACACCTCGCAGCAAGGAGGTCGTGGGTTCGCGTCCCGGCTCTGCGGCCTCTCTGCGTGGAGTTTGCATGTTCTCCCCTTGCATGTGTGGGTTTTCTCCGGGTACTCCGGTTTCCTCCCACAGACCAAAAACGTGACTGTCAGGCTGATTGGGCTGGTAAATTGTCCTTAGGTGTGAGTGGGTGTGTGGTTGGTTGTTTGTCTCGTTCGTCTCTGTGTGGCCCTGTGATGGACTGTGACCTGTCCAGGGTGTCCCCCGCCTCTCGCCCCTTGACTGCTGGAGATAGGCACCGGCTCCCCCGCGACCCTCTGTGGAGGATTAAACGGTTTCATAAGGTGGATGGATGGACCCCCTGCTCTCCTCCCCTTGTTTTCTACTTCATCTGCAGACGGTAGCGCTGGAACTTGCTCATGACCAGTCGATCTGTTCCTGTTTGTTTATAATATTCACTCATTTAGAACCTACTGGGCTGACTGTTCTGATAAAACATTTTAAAAAATAGCTACATATTTTAATGAAACCATTCATGTCAGGTAAACAGAAACTTTGACTGACATTAAGTTCAATGTTCAGCTGAAGAAAACAAAGATAAACAGAAACCTGTCTGACTGGTAACACCAGCTGGTGAAGGAAGTGAAAATGATCAGAGCTGAGAGAGACGCCATTACAGGATGAGAGTTCTGATGAAGACGAGTTCTTAAAGGAATTAAAGGACAAGCTGAAGAATTTAAAACCTGGTGATTATTTTGTTTTTTGGAAGATTTACATCAACATGGCCGACAGAGATCTCCTTCAGAACTTCCTGAGCTGCTTCGTTTGTTCAGAGACGTTCAGAGATCCTGTGTCTCTGAGCTGCAGCCATAACTTCTGTTCAAGCTGCCTGAAGAAGTTCTGGGAACAAACTAACAACAAAAACTGTCCCATTTGTAAAAGAAGATCCTCAAAGGATCGTCCAGGTGTCAATTTTACACTGAAGGAACTTGCTGATTCTTTTGCTGGAAGACAAAGCTTGGCATCATATAAGACAGAAAGAGGAAATGCTAAAGTGGAGGTGGTGTGCAGAAAACATCCAGGAGTCCCTTACCTGTTCTGTCTGGACGAGCAGAGAGCTGTGTGTTCTGTCTGTGAGTTTTCTTTCCACCAGAGTCACAAAGTGGTTCCTGTAGAACAAGCAGTCAGTGAGCTGAAGGAGCAGCTGAAGTCTGACCTCAAGTCTCTGCAGGACAAGAGGAACAAATACAGACGAGTGGAGGAAACATACAACGATGTGATTCAAGTCTCCAAGAAGCAGCTGTTGTCCACAGAGAGACAGATCAGAGCAGAGTTCTACAAGCTCCACCAGTTCCTGAAGGAGGAAGAGGAGTCCAGACTGGCAGCTCTGAGGGAGGAAGAGGAGCAGAAGGGGAGGACTATCATCAGAGAGATGAAGAGGATCCAGGAGCAGATCTCCTCTCTGTCAGACAGGATCTGTGCTGTTGAAGAAGAGCTGCAGAAAGACAACGTGCCGTTCCTCAGCAGCTATAAAGACACTCAGACCAGAACCAGGACCCACAGCTCACTGTCAGATCCACAGCTGGTCTCAGCAGCTCTGATAGATGTGGCCAAACACCTGGGCAACCTGTCCTTCACAGTCTGGGACAAGATGAAGGACAAGGTCCACTTCAGTCCGGTCATTCTGGACCCAAACACTGCAGCCTGCTGGCTCTATCTGTCTGATGATCTGACCAGTGTGAGATGTGGAGACACAAAGCAGCAGCTTTCTGACAATCCAGAGAGAAGCACCTGGTATCATGATGTCTTTGGTTCTGAGGGTTTCAGCTCAGGGAGACACAGCTGGGAGGTGGAGGTGGGAGATCATCCTCACTGGTACATTGGTGTGGTGAAAGAGTCAGCTGACAGGAAGAGAGAGGTAGGAGAGATACCAGAATCTGGAATCTGGTGTTTAGTGCGTTATGACAGAACATACCATAATAGTTCCTATCAGATTGTCTCAGTGGAGAAGAGTCTCCAGAGGATCAGAGTCCATCTGGACTACAACAGGGGGGACGTGTCCTTCTACAACTCTGAAGACATGTCTCACATCTACAGCTACAGAGACACGTTCACTGAGAAACTCTTCCCTTATTTCTGTGTTGGGTTAGCTGGAGACGCTGAAACCTCTGAGATCAGGATCTGTCCTTCTAACATTTAAAGCAATACTGAGCAGTTTTTAACACTTTAAGTTAGAGCATTAAAATTGATCTCAATGATTATTTAGTTAGAAACTTGACCAGTTTCATGTTTGACAGCACTCTGCTGCCCTCTACTGGCCAGATACCGCACTAGACAGTTTTGAGGCTCGACCCAAGCCTAAGACGATGTAACATTTTGCTTTACGGCAGAACCGGTCTAAGAACGCTAGGGGGAGGACCTCCTGCCGAGGAGGGATTGTTTCAGCAAGCATATCACAGTTTAACCAGTCTGATAATCAAAGCCTTCCTCTACAACACCTCACAGGTAAATAAATCCGTGGAATCAATTACACACGACCCGCATGAAACGTCAACACCGGACCGGATTAGCCTACACCCATGAGCTAGCTGCTATCTTAGCCGCGATGATTTGCGCCAGCCAAAGTCCGTCAGATCTTAGCCGGTCTACAACGGACACGGGGGTTTTGCTCACCAGCAGACCCTAAAGTCTCGTCAGGTTCTCGCTGAATTACATGGTTCGTTTTATTCTGCTCACACACCTGAAACGCACACCTGTCTGCTCGGACAGCTGAGAGAGAGGCAGGAGAGAAAGATAGACTGTTTATGAACTTATAATATTTACACATTCAAAAGAAATGTAAAAACAACTTGTCTGACAGATTATTAGCTGAAAGCTGACGCAGACTGGGCTGGAAAAAGTTAAGGCGTGAGATGATACACAGAGACGCCTGCTCGGGTCGCAAATAAAAGAAATTTTTTTAAAAAGCAGCCGGAGGAGGCAAATGTATTTTTTCTCTTCTTTTTTTTCTATAAATCTTTATTGAAAATGAAGCAGCGGACATACAATTATGTGCACAAACAAACATGGCATAAAACAGTCAAATCGAGAAAACAAAATAATTTTTCCAGATAACAAAGAGCAACAATAAAATCACTTCCGGAGTTTCTTCTTCTACTTCTCCACATTTCCGTATTCAAAGGCCCGACCATGTCGTGTAGCGCGTACAGTGTGAGCGGTCAGCTCGCATCAGGTCGTATAGCGCTCGTGATCTGTGACCGATTGAATCCTGCGATGTAATCGTTCAGTTTGCGCAGGAGCTGAACAGGAGCTCGCAGCCACGACTGGAAATATCGCACAGTGTATGCCCGGCTTTACGACAGTAAAAGTGAAACTTTTAATCGTAGCCCCCTACTGGTTAAAAGTCGCTCAGTGCTGCTTTAACCTTCATGTTCTGAAACATTTAGAACATTTGATCATTATTACGTTAGCTTCTGAGCTCATTAACGTGACTTTATCTCTCTGACTTCTTTTTGTTTTCATTGTTTTACCTGATAGTTTTAAATCTTGATGTGTATTCATTTGTACTTGTTTTAAATGTGCTTTAGAAATAAACCTATACTGGGATTAGAATATTTTATTATTAAACAGTTTAGTTTTTGGTGTAATTAGAACAAAATGATAAAGATGTATATTTTAGGGTTAGGCTAATCATTAATGTAACTAATTATATCATTGATCAAACAAACTGAAGTGATTTTATTGTGTTTCTATGATTTTAGACTGAGGTCAGAATATCTACAGTAAATCTGGTTCATTTATTTTTTAGACTTCAACAGGTTTATGAGTGAAATGTAATTAATTGTAAATAAAAGCAAAAAATACTGTTTAATATTCATTCATTGAAATACAAAATGTTTCTACATTCGACCTTTTCATCTGATGAAGTTCATTTAAATTAATGTATATTTCCTTAAAAAGTTTGTTCATTTTAAAAGTCATCCTGATTTCTTTAGTCATCGTTACCTGATGATCACTTTAGATTTATTGAAGGAATTGACAGTCGATCAATAACCAGACAGGGGTCTGATGGTGATCTTTGTGGTGATTTTCTGATTCACCAAACAAACCTGTTTCTGTTCAGGTCTGTAGAGTTGTCCTGCTCTGATGTTCACTGGTGTTTCCTTTCACATCAAATAAAGACAAAACTTGACTAAACTTCTTCACTTGTTCTTTTTCTGGTTTTAATGTGTTTCTTGTGTTTATGAGTCTTGATTTATTGCCTTGGTGCATTCAGTGTTAATGTTAGGATGTAAATCTGTGAAAAGGTTGAAGAGCTAAAAAACAGATTTGATTTAGTTTCTCCAAAAAACAGAGTTTTTATCAGACTATAAAATTGGAATGCTATTGGAAACTACTCAGTTTGAGTTTTCCTTAAGGTAAAATGTTAGTGCTGCTATAACATTGATTTATATTCATTTGGATCCCTCTATCAGTGAGCTGGGAGAAAGGCCATGGCCTCTGACTGCAGACACAACACTCTGCTGATATGCACCACAGTGTGCTCTTTGGTACCATTTTTATTTTTTAACCATCAAACTCCTTGGTACCATTTTTTAAACAGATAAATATAACAGATCTCGGTTTTCTGGGCAGAACGTTTAGTGAACGTCTTAAACCTGCATTGAGACGTTCTGATTGGTTCAGTAAAGTCCCTAAACCAGAGCTGATTGGTCCTCAGAACCAGAGAAACGGAATGTTGCTGATTCCTAGATCTGAACCAGATGTTCCGGTGTGTGTGTGTGTGTGTGTGTGTGTGTGTGTGTGTGTGTGTGTGTGTGTGTGTGTGTGTGTGTGTGTGTGTACTTGACACAAATGCAGGACATTTACTATTAGCAGCAGCTGGTGTTTACAGACAACCTGTGCTGTCAAACTAGACTTTTGTCACAGCTTTTTGTCATCATCAGTATTTCTTGTTAGTTTTTAATTTAATTTACTTAATTTAAAATACGTAATCCAAATGAAAAACACGAGAGAACATCTGCAGATCAAAATGATGATCAATGTAATTTCAAGACAACTTAATTTAAACTTTCCCCTGTATGTAAAGTGGTTTGTACAAATTTATCATAAATGTCAAGCTGAGATTTATTTCCGTTTCTTTAGCGTTGGTCAAATAATGCTCTTATTTTGAAAGTGGAGCGGAAGTCATGCTATTAGCGGAAGCTTTGAAACGCGGAGTAAACATCGAGCTGGGCTATCTGTCGGTATGTTTTACTGCTCAGCTCGCTGCAGATACACTGTATTTATCTGCAGTAGCTCGTTTTTTGCTGTTTAGTAGTCAGTAAGTTGTTATCGGCTCTCGGATTCATTCAAATAGTTCTTATTTCTAGCATGCTAATGCTAGCCAGCTAGCAACACATGTAGCGAGCTATGTAGCTTGTTAGCATCCTACACAATATTTGAATGAAACAATAAAAAATAGAAGTTTAGTTCCCTTTGTTTGAACTAAGTGGTGTTGTTTTAGGGTGCTGTTCGTGTGATGTGGGTGTTTTTATGTTTTGACATGCCTAAATTAGGTTTTCACTTACCAGTTTTGTTAGATTCTTATAAACTAAAAACGTGCTAAAAGTTTGGTACAAGACCCAGATTATAAAGACAAAAGGCCCTGATCAAGAATGAAAGCTGTTCTTCATTAATACTTTTGAATATAACAATAATATGTGTGTGTGTGTATTAAATGGAAATAAAAAAACTATAATGTCTGTTTTGTTAGGACACGCCCACAAAGGAATAAAAACAACAAACTGGATGGTTATGGATGAAAATGAACAACACCTCAGCAGCACATAAGAGCCGTTTATCCTGTCAGAGCTGGGTGGACCAGGATGGCTGGCCCACAACTTCATCCCAGGGACTCGCCATCAACCCACACGTCGACTCTCAGCATCACAGCCTGAGCTCGTCATGTGACCAGACGGCGTCGTACAACCGCCTGCAGGCGTCCAGTCAGAGCTGTATGAACACCATGTCTTCAGGAAACAGCAGTCAGAACCCTGCCCTGTTCAGCACCCCCCACATGAACGATGTAATATCCTCCAACTCCATTTTTAGTCCTGGTGCTCCTCACCTGATGTCGTTTGCTCAGCAAGTCCCTCACACCTCGTCCATGCAGGCAGCAGCAACAAACCAAGGAAAACCTCTCCCTCTGACAGCGTTTCACCAGTCGAACCAGGGACTCCAGCCTTGTAGGTCCCAGCATTTACCGCCTCTGTCAGCCAACCACGCATACAAGTCATTTCAGACTCAGTTAGTCAGTCAGGGTTTACAACACGGACTTCCAGACCAGTCCTTCAGCCTGTCCTCGTGTGGACCTGGTGTAGACATGTCCCAGGCTACGTTTGGAGGACTTCCTGAGGTGTCTGCTGGTGTTGATGGATCCTCTAACAGCTACGGCTCCACGTCTCAGGAGCAGCCTCAGTGGATGCCTTCCTCTCATGGTAAAGGTGAGGCTCATTTATAGACCAGAGGTTTTTGGGACATCTAATGAATGTTTAGTGTTTAAATCAAGTTTAATGTTACTTTGTCGTCTTTTTTAGAATCTGCAGTTCAGTCTCTGTCTCATTCAGATGCTCACGTCAGCAGCCAGCAGGAGGACGTTTCCTCTTTGGTGAGGACGTTAACACCTGTGAACACTATTGCTGCTGATGTTTACCTGGTTATTAGAATATGATCTTTTTTTGTCTGTTTTCAGACTGATATTGAAAAACAACGTTTAGCTATTTTAAATCAGCGTGCACAACTCCTCAAACAGCTGGAGAACATTGATGTACTTGTAAGTGTTCAGTTACTTTATTGTACTAAATGTAGTGTATAATTTAGTAGTTTCACCTTATTGACTGTTTCTCCATTTAGCTGGAATCACTGCCTCCAGGTGACAGCACTGATAAACAGCAGCCACACAAAGCTGTTCAGGTAGGTTATTTTTCATGCTGCAGCTCGAGTTATAGTATTCTGAAATGTTTGGATAACTATCGTAACCGTTTCTTTCATTGAAAGGACGATTCAGCTCCCAGTGAGCAGACTGAGACTACTGAGGCACAGGTTCAGCTGCAAGACGAAGAGGTAACTCACCTTTAAAGGATACAATATTTAAATGTGGTGACGTATTTTGTTTTCATCCTTTAGATCATTGATACTTACATTTTTACATTTTATTTTTTTATTTCAGTCTCAACTTTCAGCAGATTGTTCTCCATCGTTGTCCTGTAATAAACAGAACAGTTTGTCTGACGACCTAGAAGAGCCAGCATCACCAGCTGAGTCAGCGGTGGGTAGTCATAATTATTCCTCTTTGATCATTACAGGGCCGGATCTATCAGCCCCACTAAGGGGGGCAGGTAGAATATCAGGGGGGCCAGTCTGGACATGATAAGAATGTTTTGGTCATCACATCCCCCCAATCCCCCTTAAATGCATCAAAAACTACACCATCATCATATCAGTTCCTCTATCCATAGATTTATGTTCATATTTGATCCCTACCCTCTGCATTTACCCGGGCTTGGGACGGCACCAGTAGGACACTGGCTGATGCCTGTTGAGGCTGACCTCATCTGGTTAGGTTTTTTATTGTTTTTGTTTTGTTTTTTGTTCTTTTTGAGTTTTTTTGTTTTTCTTTCTTTCTGTGTCATTCTGTTTTTGTCTTTTATTTGATTTTATTTTCATCTTCATTTTTATTTTTTAATCTTATCTATCTATTTAACCCTTATTTTTTGTCTTTTAGATTATTTTTAAAATCTATTTTATCTGTTGAACCTTTCTATTTTGTCTCTCATATTATTTTTCTTTTTTTTTTATCTATCTTATATTTGTACTGAACCTATCTTTTGTGTTTTATATTACTTTTTATCTTTCTTATTTTTATTTTTTCCTTCCTATCTATCTATTGAACCTCTCTTTTTTGTCTTTTACTTTTGTTTTTTTTTAATCCATTTTCTATTGTTTATTGTATTTCTATCTTTTATTATTTTTTTGTATATTTGTTTGTTGTTTTTATTTCTTTATGGCTTATATAAGCAGGAGTGCACACAATTTTTCATCCCATGTTCTCAAGGGAGAACCTGGCACTCTTGTCTGGTACGCACATGGGGGGTGGAGGAGCCGCTCCATGCGTGCCCAGCAGAGAATGGATCAGAAATCGATCAGTGATCCTTTGTTCTGGTTAACTAAAATGACTGATTCTGATAGAGAGAACTTGATATGTGATGACAAAATGAACTCCTTTATTAGCTGATTCAGAGCGTGCCGTGAGCTGTCGGGGTTAGGGTTAGTCGGGGAGGATTTAGCAAACGCACGAGCGCTGCTGGATCCGTGAACCGTGTCCCGAACCATAGAGGGCGATCCATACAGATCATGGATCTATTGTGACCCATTGCACCCCTCCTGGGCATGTGTGAGTTGCGTGCGTGGGTCGGATGTACTGTGATTGTGTGTGTGTTGAAGTGTGTGTCAAAGTAGCTGCGCGTAAAGGCGCGGAGATGCTGTGAGTGTGTGTGTGTGTGTGTGTGTGTGTGTCGGAGGTCCTACCGTGTGTGTCCACTAGCTTCAGAGCTTCATGTGAGCACTCATTCACTGAGCTGCAACAGGATGTGAAGCTCGTCAGATCTCGGGATCTCCCATCAGGACCGCGCAGCGCTGGTCCGCAAAGGCGAGTTCGGGCAGTGGGTTCTGGTACCATGAATGAAATCCGGTTCTGATGACACCTCCCTATGCATCTACCAATCAGTAGCTACTTTGAATGAGGACAAACGGAAGAGAGCGCTCACTCTGACCGTTTTTCACTGAAATATTTTTGAAATGTGTTATTTCTGCATGCAATCGCGTTTGGGGGTCAGTCATGGAATTTGGGGGGGCAATGTCCCCCCCTTGCCCATGCCTACATCCGGCCTCGCTTTAATTTTTAAGTAAAATTAGAATTCTGTGAATGGAGATGTCTTTTTCTTAAGCTAGTTATAGTAAAGTGGTATTTAGGTGTTTAAATGTGTTGGAGACGACCTCCAGATGTTGTAGTTTAATTTTGAAATGTTGCTTTTCTTTTCAGGAAACGGATAAAAGTTTCAGTGGCTCAGAGGATGACAATGATTCTAACTACGTACCTCAGAGCGATGGTAATGTTTCCGACGCCCAGTCTGAGAAAACTTTCGACTCTGAAGATCTCGACAGTAACGGCAATCCCTCAAGTCCCACAAAAGTCCCGCCTCGCGAACAAAACGATGAAACAAAGGAAGACGAAAGCACCGCTCACACGAAGACACACAAGACAAACTGGAAGAAGCTCTCAGAAACTGTGGGGGTGCAGATGGCAAAAACGAAAGGACATTTTGTTGGCAAAATTAACTACTGTTTGTTCTGTTTAAAGCCTGTTAACAAAGTGGCTAGACACCTGACACGAATCCACAGTGACAGAGCTGAAGTCGCTGTTGCTTTCCAGTATCCTGTAAACTCTAAAGAAAGGAACAGAATATGGGCCAAACTAATCAAAGATGGAAACTTTGCTCATAACAAGGATGTCTTAAAAACAGGGGAAGGGCAGCTTGTCGTAAGAACCAGACCCAGCAAGCCGGTAAAAGCAACTGATTTTGTCCACTGCGTTTACTGTTTTGGTCTCTTCAAGAAGAAAACTATGTGGAGGCATGTAAAGACCTGCTTGGACAACACTACGAAAGATGAACCACCGGACAAAAGGAAGCGCTTGATATCGAGGTGTGTACTTCTTACTAAGGGCTGTGAAGGTCTGAGTGAGGGTTTTAGAGACATCCTGAGTGACTTGGTTTATGATGACATAACAGAAGTGATCATGGAGGATCAGATTCTCTTGCAATTTGGAGAGCAAATGTTGAGTGAGTACAGTCACGATGCAAAGAATCATCAGTATATCAGACAAAACCTTCGACATGTAGCCAGGCTCATGATGGAGGCTCAGAAGTCCACTCCTATGCAGAGTCTGGAGGATTTCTTTAATCCCTCTAACTTCCAACATGTGGTGTCTACAGTGAAGGTCATAGCTGGGTATGACCCTGAAAAGAAGACGTACTCCACTCCATCTCTGGCCCTGAAGACCGGCTGCCAGCTCCAGAAGGTCTGTGATATTGTTAAGAGCAATGCTGAGAAGTCTGGTGATGCCAAAGTGGTGAAGTCCTGTGAACAGTTTATGTCGTTGTATCGTAAGAAATGGACCAGGCTCATTTCTTCAGACGCTCTAACGAATGCAAAGGAATTTAAAAGGAAAAATGATAAAGATGCACCGTTTGCTGAAGACGTGAAGCTCCTGCATCACCACATGGAGAATGCTCAGCAACTGGCTGAGACGAAGCTCAGGGAGAGCGTTTGTACTGAAAACTATGTTGCTCTGGCCAGAGTCGTCCTGGCTCGGACTATCGCTTTCAACAGGAGGAAACCAGGAGAGGTCACTTCTATTTCATTAACAGCTTTCAGTTCCCGAAAGAAGTCTGACGTGCTGGATGACATGGACGTCTCCGTCTCCGATTTGGAGCGAACCCTGTGTGGTTTCTTCAGTAGAGTTGACATCAAAGGGAGCTGTGGGAGAATGCTCCCCGTTTTGCTAAAGCCCTCGTTTGAGTCGGCGATCGAACTTCTGATCAGCGTTCGAGGAGAATGTGGAGTCCTCGGCGACAACACGTTTGTGTTTGCTAAACCTACCTCCTCGTCCACGTTCAACGGGCCGTTGTGCCTCCGTACGTTCTTCAAAGAGTGTGGAGCGAAAAACCTCGCAACCCTCACCATTCTCAAGCTTCGTTGTCATTTTGCAACAATGCTACCACAGGTTTACCTGACTGAAGATGAGGCCAGACACATCTTCGGTTCTAAACCAAACTCTGAAGGTAACTGTCTTTGTTTGAACCTGTATACTTTTTATAATTTGTAATTAAATGCCAAATTTTATACAAATTTACAAGACTTTTGTGGCTAATCGATGCAAGCTGTGTACTAGATCCTGATTTCTGTCACCAGTTTATTCACTCTGAGGTGTCTTCATGCCGTTTACATTTACCCACTATCTGACAAAAAGAGCATTTATTTATTCAGAGGTACGATTTCATTAGATTTACAAGTTTGAGTTAGTTGGTTAAAGTGTCATTTTGTCAGTTTAAAGTTTTTATTTTAAAATGACATTTAGTGTTTCAACATTATGTCTCAAGTTTAAAGAAAAGGTGACACTTTAGGACAGGGGTGTCCAAACTTTTCAACATGAGGGCCGCACAAAATCACTCCGAGGGCCGCACAAAATCACTCCGAGGGCCGCACAAAATCACTCCGAGGGCCGCACAAAATCACTCCGAGGGCCGCACAAAATCACTCAGAGGGCCGCACTAAATCACTCCGAGGGCCGCACAAAATCACTCCGAGGGCCGCACAAAATCACTCAGAGGGCCACACAAAATCACTCTGAGGGCCACACAAAATCACTCCGAGGGCCGCACAAAATCACTCTGAGGGCCGCACTAAATCACTCCGAGGGCCGCACAAAATCACTCTGAGGGCCGCACAAAATCACTCCGAGGGCCACACAAAATCACTCCGAGGGCCGCACTAAATCACTCTGAGGGCCACACTAAATCACTCCGAGGGCCGCACTAAATCACTCCGAGGGCCGCACTAAATCACTCCGAGGGCCGCACAAAATCACTCCGAGGGCCGCACAAAATCACTGAGGGAGGGCCGCACAAAATCACTCTGAGGGCAGCACAAAATCACTCTGAGGGCCGCACTAAATCACTCTGAGGGCCGCACAAAATCACTCTGAGGGCAGCACAAAATCACTCTGAGGGCCGCACAAAATCACTCTGAGGGCCACACAAACTAAATGGTGTTCTTAACCATAAAATAGATTTAAACGTATTTCTTGTATTATTTTGATTTCAGTGAGCCAGCAGCCTTCAGACAGACGAGCAGCTACAACAGGACAGCATCAGTTTTACAGTTCACTGTTTGGACCGATCAAGCTGAAGGCGACAACAAGCAGCAGCGTGACGTCACCTCCTGAACCTAAAACAACAGGTAGTCCTTTTATTTTGAAAGTCACCAGCCTTTCTCTGTGTTTGTTGTGTCTGGGTGAGATTTCTCCCTTCAAAGTAAAAGGCTCTTGAATTCCAGGTGAATTATAAACCACCTAAATAATGAAAGGTGTGTTTTCTAATTATTATAATAGAAATAGAGCTTCAGATGTGCGTATTTTAAAATTAATGCTGTGTTTTGACTCCTAGACCTGTTTAGACAGTGCTTTGTTTTAGAGAAATAATCAGAAGTGTTTGCAGGGCAGTTGTTGGCTCTGTTGCCTCGCAGCAAGAAGGTCACAGGTTCGATTACCGGCTAGTATGTTCTCCCCGTGTGTGTGGGGGGGCGGTTCTTCCAGGTCCTCCGGTTTCCCCACAGACCACAGCAGGCTTTAGAGGTTAAACCTAGTTTATTATAAACCAATCCAGTGAGATTAGGTGTATCAGGAGTAAAACATATGCAGAATAAACCTTCTTCTGAAGAAACCAACAGAGTTGACCTACTTTTAACTGATTCTATCCTTTATTCTGAGCAGACTCAGGGTGGAGGAGAACAGAATCCTCATCAGGATCAATAACTCCTCTTTACTTCTCATTGACAGGCTTGTGCCACAAAACCAAACCTAAGTGGGACGAAGCTGAGGTTGAAGCCGTAGAGAGACACCTGATGCGTTTCATTAAAGATCACAGGTTACCTCAGAAAGACGACTGCGTTCGCTGTCTGGAAGCTGAGCCTCGTGCGCTGAGGAACCGCTCGTGGAAAGGTGTGAAGGACTACGTCAGGAACAGGATCACTACTCTACAAAGACAAAACGGGACTTCCAAACCGTCACTGAAAACCAAGAAGAAGAAGAAGCGGCGAATGGAGGAACCCCAGCAGAGCTCTGGTAACTGCTGAACACTGATGTCATGATAACAGCCTCCTCTTATTTACTGAAAAAGTCTACCTGTTGTTTTTAATTTAGTGACGTCACAGCCAGGACAGGAAGCTGCTGCAGAGCGTCACAGTCTGGTCTCCAGTTCAAAGGTTGAAACAACAAATCCTGATCAACAACAAACACATGGAGGAACAACCAACGACAACAAACCTGCCTCCAAGGCGGACAGATCTACAGCAAAAGGTATTCCCTCCTCTAAACACAGCTCATTGGTGTTTCAGATGTTGAGTGCATGATAAATAAATGTAACCTGGTGAAATAAAAGCTCGAATTGTTTAGAACATCTTTTCTTCTTCTGCCCCTCACAGAACATAAAACCAAACCTAAGTGGGACGAGGCCGAGGTCCGCGCTGTAGAGAGACACCTGATGCGTTTCATTAAAGATCACAGGTTACCTCAGAAAGACGACTGCGTTCGCTGTCTGGACGCTGAGCCTCGTGCGCTGAGGAACCGCTCGTGGAAAGGTGTGAAGGACTACGTCAGGAACAGGATCACTACTCTACAAAGACAAAGCGGCTCATCCAAGACCTCATCGAAAACCAGCAAGAAGCGAAGACGAGAGGAACCGCAGCGGAGATCTAAAGGTAACATCTAGATATATTTAACAAAACCTTTTTTGTCCAAGTTCTATCATTTCTATTCCAGAAACGTCTCATTTTGTTTCTCCAGTGAGATCTCAGCCGTCAGACAGACAGGAAGTCGTCTCTGAACATCCCAGTGTGGTTTCTAGTTCAAGCTTCGAATCAGCAAATCAGAATCATCAACAAGAAAGTAGAGCAACAAGAACAGCTGCTGCTCCCAAGTCTGACAAATCTAAAGGTCGTTATCTGTCTCATTCTTCTTTTCCTAAAGTCTGACTGAAACACAGACCAGATATTTGATCAGGTTTTGTTACATTTGATCACCCCTGGTTAGTTTTGGGAGACTTGACATGTCTTACCACTAGGGGGCACCACACTAACAGTGATGTTGTTTAGGAAAATGATTGTTTCATTCCCCCACTTTACTTCTGTAAAACATGTTTTATCCTGATACTTCAGGCCTCGGTGTAAAGTCACAGAGAGTAGAGAGACTTTCAACTTCTGTCCACCAGAAAAATAACATAACAGAATATTAGATTCAATAAATGAAGGGGATTTTGTTATATCTTATTAACAGAAATGATGTTAATCGTTTATGTTTTTGTACTCCTGCAGGCGTCCATCCCAAAGCTAAAAACAAATGGGACGAAGCAGAAGTTCACGCTGTAGAGAAACACCTGATGCAGTTCATCAAAAAGCGAACGCTGCCTCAGAAAGACGACTGTGTTCGGTGTCTTGAGGCTGAGCCACATGCGCTGAGGAACCGCTCTTGGAAAGGTGTAAAGGACTATGTCAGAAACAGGATAACAACTCTACAACGACAAAGTGGCCGATAAGGGTTTCAGTAACAACGAGAAGAACAGGAACTCCAGCAGTGTTACCAGCTGTAGGTTTATTTAGTGTCAATCAGATAAACTGTTTATAGATTTTGTGCTTCTTCTACTGCCCTTTAACACTGTTTTATATTTGTTTCTTTTATCATTTCCCCCTGGTTGTTGCCATTGTGTTACACGGTTTTCCTAATTAGAAATTCTAGAAAAGATCATTTTTGTGTTCAGTGAGTTGCAGATGTTCACTCATATTGTATTTTACATTTGTTTGAGACTGCTCATAACTACTGACAAATTAAATGTTGTATATATTAATAATCTCTGATATTTTTACATTTCTGTACCTTACTTTGTAGAGCTCCACTTTTATAGATTTGATGCTCTTATTGTGAAAAAAGCGGAAGTGACATGTTAGCATTAGCATTGCGACGACTAGAGATATCCGCGGTTGTATATGCTGTGTTTCATTAAAATTTGACTATAAACGAAGCTTCTTTCATGATTTAGAGGCGTTTCCTTACATTTAATGTGTTTAGAGTCTCTCGCTACCTGGTTAATTCAGATATTTCACACATTCGCTCTGCTAGCTTCTAAACGAAGCTAACGGCTAACCTGCGCATCTTTAGCTCAACTCCGCAGAACCAAAACACCTGGAAGTAGCTGAATTTGGGATTTTTCTGTAAGTAAAGCTAATTACAACAAAGCACTGAAGATGCTACATATTTGTTTATTTAAATATTGTTCGTAACAGGTTTAGACCTTTACACCGAAATAACAAGTCTAAGCTAAATGTGAAATGTTCTCTATTGTTTTACAGCTTCCACACGTCAACAAAAGTGTTATAGAAACTCTTAATAACGGAGTTATAATCTTGATTTAGAAAGTTCACTTATCATCCTGCTTGTGGGAGGTGAAACCATTAAAACCATTGCCTTTTATTTACAGTTTAATTCCTCCTAAACCACAGAGTGGCCCTCCTGCAGGAAGTCTTTTATTGTGAAAGTCCTTTAAGGTTTGTGATTCCTGATCTGTGGTCCAGTTTTTACCTGACCACATCAGTGGAATGTTTTTACTATTTTAAACCACTTAATAGACATTTTGCATCATTCAATTATAGCAGAGTAATTCAATAAAATAATCAAAACAGACAAACTAATGGAAATCAGTTACCTGCTGGAATTAAGACAAAATGTGCTCATTATTGTTTTGTTAAACCCATAAAGTGACAAATGACGAGCAGAAATACAGATTGAAGACTGACAAGTGTTTACACCAAGGTGATTTACTGGTTGCTTTTTTTTATGATATATTGTCCTGGCACGAATTTCTCTTTTGTTCACGTGTCTGATGTTGAGATGTTTTCACATACTGGGTACAAGGAATGGTCAGATTATGAAAGAAAAGCCTTTCTTAGGATCAAAACCCCTCTAAGAGTTGTTGCTCAAGCCCACTTTTATTATTTTACAAAACAAAGCAACCTCTTCTGACGTATGAGGATGGCTAAGACGTCTGTCTACTCTTTGTTTTGTTAGGACACGCCCACAAAGGAATAAAAACAACAAACTGGATGGTTATGGATGAAAATGAACAACACCTCAGCAGCACATAAGAGCCGTTTATCCTGTCAGAGCTGGGTGGACCAGGATGGCTGGCCCACAACTTCATCCCAGGGACTCGCCATCAACCCACACGTCGACTCTCAGCATCACAGCCTGAGCTCGTCATGTGACCAGACGGCGTCGTACAACCGCCTGCAGGCGTCCAGTCAGAGCTGTATGAACACCATGTCTTCAGGAAACAGCAGTCAGAACCCTGCCCTGTTCAGCACCCCCCACATGAACGATGTAATATCCTCCAACTCCATTTTTAGTCCTGGTGCTCCTCACCTGATGTCGTTTGCTCAGCAAGTCCCTCACACCTCGTCCATGCAGGCAGCAGCAACAAACCAAGGAAAACCTCTCCCTCTGACAGCGTTTCACCAGTCGGACCAGGGACTCCAGCCTTGTAGGTCCCAGCATTTACCGCCTCTGTCAGCCAACCACGCATACAAGTCATTTCAGACTCAGTTAGTCAGTCAGGGTTTACAACACGGACTTCCAGACCAGTCCTTCAGCCTGTCCTCGTGTGGACCTGGTGTAGACATGTCCCAGGCTACGTTTGGAGGACTTCCTGAGGTGTCTGCTGGTGTTGATGGATCCTCTAACAGCTACGGCTCCACGTCTCAGGAGCAGCCTCAGTGGATGCCTTCCTCTCATGGTAAAGGTGAGCTGTATTTTATCAGTGAGGTGAGAAACGTAATCACAACTAGGGCTGTTTATTAGTCTCTCTGTTACAGTGAAGGAAAACAGCAGGTCTTCTGTGATAGTCAGGTTATAGTGGATTGACCTACACGGACAGGTTATTAACAGTTGGAACAACAATATATTTAAATAAAGTCTTGATACACTTACACTCTGTTAACCTGGTGTGTTTTTTTTAGGAGCTGTGATTGAGTCTGTCTCTGCTGCTCTAGTCAGGAAGCATCCATCACAGGAGGTAAATATTCCTCTAAAACTCTGGAAATACATCTAGATCAGCTGGTCCCAACCTTTTATGTTGTTCTGATTTGACTTCAAACTTTTAGCATAAAGCTGCATCTAAACGATGAAGGAGTATTTTTTAATTACATGTAATAAGTTATCGTTACAAGGAAAATAGCCAGTGGCTAGCCTGTTTTATATCTGGGAATGAGATATTTCCCCCCATACTTCTTGTAGATGTAAATAAAACAGAAAACAGTTTCTCGTTGTGTTGAAAGACGACAGCACATCTTTTCCCTCCTCGTTTGAGATGTTTCTAGTTCTGTTCTCCAGTTTTCACCTCATTTAGATTCTGGACCCTGCTGTAACAATACTTTTTGATGCTATGAATGTTTTTCTTTGCCCTTTGCTTAAAATTTAGCATGTTTTTATTTTTTGTTAAAGCAGTTTTGGCTTGTTTTTAGCACCCCCTAGTGTCTGTTTTTAAATCACTGTTGTTAAAACTCCCCCTGTTGTGCGTCCATGTTTTCAATCATCAGATAAAGGTTTTTTTTGTTTCTTTGGAGGCTCCACCATGATGAACACGATACACTAGATCAGCGGTTCCCAAACTTTTTTGCTGCGCGCCCCCTTCTATGTCCCAGCCGTGTTCGCGCACCCCCAATCCCCGGATGGAGACCTTTGACATTTGAACAGATTCCTGGTACCTATGAATCATTAATGTTACAAATTTTCGATACTTTTGAGTGTTTAATAATTAAATGTAACCGAGGATTACTGTGAGATTCGCGCGTCCTACAGTCAGTAAAACGTCCCTCGCATTTCCATGTGACGCTCTTATCTTGTAAAGACGGCGGGTGTGTATGGGGGGGTGCTGATCAAATGTCTGGAAGTCAGCAGGAGGTTACTACACTGGATTAAGCTGACGGTTCACTTAACTAACTGCTCAGTGTTTTTAAATGATGCAAAAATGAACACCCAGCGCCCAAAGTAGCGCTGCATCTTTAGTAAAAACAGAAACAAAGAAAACGACTCACCATGGAGTTGATTAAATAAGGACACACATGGAATCAATCAGCAGAGTTGTTACAAGCTGTCAAGAAGGATTCTTTGAATAAATAATATCCATTTGACGAGGTAAACAGTCCAGCAGCTCCTCGGAACTTTGCCCCGGAACTAATAGTGAAAGTTATCGTTGCCTTCAAAATAAAGGTCTGCTGGAAAGAGTTCACATGATTGACAGAAAAAAGACTCATCCAAATATTGTCCCACAGCTCCACACAATAATGGTATACATGTTTATTTACACATT
This sequence comes from Callopanchax toddi, assembly GCA_006937965.1. NCBI lineage: Eukaryota > Metazoa > Chordata > Actinopteri > Cyprinodontiformes > Nothobranchiidae > Callopanchax > Callopanchax toddi. The sequence goes on from SSNR01000400.1 coordinate 164,093, forward strand.
TTTACTGAGTGGGGAAAAAAACACTGTAAATGTGTCATTATTTCAAATTTTCGCCATTAATAATAATACATCAGTTTTATATAGCGCTTTTTAGGTCACGCAAAGACGCTTTACAGAGTTGCATTATTCATTCACACAGTCATTCTCACTCAGTTTTCATCTTGCGCCCCCCCTAGTGGCAGCTGGGGGTGCACGCACCACAGTTTGGGAATCCCTGCACTAGATCTCTGAGCTCCTATCTGTGATGTCTGTGTCTTCAGCTCGTCTGTCCTGAGCAGGTTCTGAGGTGGAACATGGGCTGATGTAACTGCTTCTCTGGAGATACGTGACTTCGTGAGACTTCAGGGCAGAGGCTCTGAAGTTGGAAGTGTGGTATTCTGGATCCAAGGGGGCTGAGTGACTTCTCATTAACCCTGTAAAGGGTCATATTAGCACAGACCGGCTCAGGAAAAAGTTACAGTGGTTACAGAACGGATTTAGTGCTAAACTCCTGAGATTCACCCTCAAAGTTGGGAACCACTGGTCTAGAAGTTGATGTGTTTTTGTTCATATGTGCATAATGTGTCTTTTTAATAAAATGCATTAATCTGCCTTCTTTCAGACGGGCCGTGAAAAACGTCGCTCCCTGGTTTTGAATCGTGCACAGCTCCTTAAACAACTGGAAAGCATCAATAAACTCGTGAGTTTCTTGGATGTAGTTTCTTCTTTATTCTGGTTCCTAAACACCAGGTTTGTGTCATTTTCTACATTTTATTCATGTTGATTGAATTTTGTTTCCTCGTTAAGCTGGAATCTCTGCCTCCAGACGACGACGATGAGCGACTTCCTAACGAAGCTTTTCAGGTAGATGGTTTGTTGTTAGATGTGTTCTTAGATTCAGAGATATCCATGATACCAATCAGTGAACGGATTATTCTCCTCCCTCTGCAGACCATTGACACACAACAGATTCAGCTGCAGGAAGAAGAGGTAAATCAGCTTTAAATGGTTAAATATTGATCCATCTTCTGGTTCTGATGTTGAGATTATTGGTATTCATGTCTCAACCTTATAAAATGAGTGTTTTTAGTGTTTATTTTTACAGCCTGGACTTTCAGCAGATCGTTCATCTTCATTTAATAATGAACAAAAGAATGTGTCAGAAGATCCAGAGTCACCAGCTGGATCTGTGGTACGGACGTTTTATTGTTGCTGTTTGTTTCTAAACTTCAGGATGAAGACATGTCTGTTAGGGATGTACCGATACCACTTTTTTCAAAACCGATACCGATACTTAAATCTGAGTACTCGCCGATACCGATACTTAAATCTGAGTACTCGCCGATATCGATACTTCTACCACACAAAAAACAAATTGGAATACAGGTTTTATTTTTTCTTCTCTGCTTTTTACAACAAATAACTGAGTTAGATTAAAAAAAATAAAATATATTAATACAAATGATCACAAAACTTAAATATAAGGTGAAAAATAACCATTTTCTGTGATTTCACAGTGAAATTATTGCAGTTTTCCACCTTTTAACCAAATAAAATGAACTATTTGGCACCATCTCCAGCTCTCAACCCACACTGTTCCTCTTTAGCTCAATAGCTCCCCCTAGTGTTCAATATAGGAAACTACAACAGAAATCACAAGTCACAGACAGTGAAGCCACTGGTATCGGTTCCTGGTATCGGGTAACTTTAACCGGTATCGGTATCGGCCCGATATCGGTATCGGTGCATCCCTAAATTATTAATAATTGTATTAATTTTGTCTTCTATTATTGGTTTGCTGTTAACCCCTAGATGTTGATGTTTCTTTCATTTACACGTTTCAGGAAATGGAATTAAACCACAGTGAATCAGAGGATGATGATAACGATGACTATGCTCCTCAGAGTGATGGGAATGTTTCAGACTCCCAGTCTGAGAAAACGGTGGACTCTGAGGACCACAGCAGTCCCTCAGAAGACACACCTCCCAGACAGGGAACGGACAAATCAGAGGAGGAGCAGAGCACCACGCCTCCGACGACCTCACACAAAGCAAACCAGAAGAAACGCTCCAAAATTATACTGGCACCACCAGCCAACGAGAAAGAAACCCGTTCTGGTGGGAAGAGGAATTACTGCTTGTTTTGTTCGAAGGCCGTGCAAAAAATGGCAAGACACCTGACAAACTATCATTGTGAGAAAATGGAGGTCGCTGCTGCGTTCCAGTATCCTGTCAAGTCCATAGAAAGGATAAGGATCTGGCAAAAACTAATAAAGGAGGGGAACTTTGCTCATAACGAAGATGTTTTAAAAACAGGAGAAGGACAGCTAGCTGTGAGGAGGAGACAGAAAAACCCGTCAGACGCTGCAGAATTTGTTCACTGTGTTTGTTGTCATGGTCTCTTCGTAAAGCAACATCTGTGGAGGCACTTGAGAGATTGTCCTGAAAGGGATAAGAAAGTGGAACCACAGGGGAGAAGAAAGCGGATCATAACCCACTATGTCCTTCAAACCAAAAACCACGAAGACCTGAGTGAAGGCTTTAGAAGCATCCTAGGTGAGATGGTTTATGACGACGTGACGGAGACTGTCATGGAAGAGCCCGTCCTCCTACAGTTTGGAGAGCAGATGTTTAGCACGCAGGATGACAAGAAGTCTGACTATTTAAGACAAAGCCTTCGACATGTAGCGAGGTTCTTGCTGGAGGCTCAGAAGTCCACTCCTATGCAGAGTCTGGAGGATTTCTTTAATCCCTCTAACTTCCAACATGTGGTGTCTACGGTGAAGGTCATAGCTGGGTATGACCCTGAAAAGAAGACGTACTCCACTCCATCTCTGGCCTTTAAGATCGGTTACTACCTCCAGAAGGTCTGTGACATTGTTAAGAGCAATGCTGAGAAGTCTGGCGATGCCAGCGTGGTGAAGTCCTGTGAACACTTCCTCTCGTTGTATCAGAAGAAATGGACCAAGCTCATTTCTTCACGCGCTTTAAAAAACATCAAGGAAACCAAGAGGAAAAACGATGAAGACGAACCACTAGCTGAAGACGTGAAGCTCCTGCATCACCACATGGAGAATGCTCAGCAACTGGCTGAGACGAAGCTCAGAGAGAGCGTTTGTACTGAAAACTATGTTGCTCTGGCCAGAGTCGTCCTGGCTCAGACTATCGCTTTCAACAGGAGGAAACCAGGAGAGGTCACTTCTATTTCATTAACAGCTTTCAGTTCCCGAAAGAAGTCCGACGTGCTGGATGACATGGACGTCTCCGTCTCCGATTTGGAGCGAACCCTGTGTGGTTTCTTCAGTAGAGTTGACATCAAAGGGAGCTGTGGGAGAATGCTCCCCGTTTTGCTAAAGCCCTCGTTTGAGTCGGCGATCGAACTTCTGATCAGCGTTCGAGGAGAATGTGGAGTCCTCGGCGACAACACGTTTGTGTTCGCTAGACCTTTGGTGCTTTCGGCCTACAGAGGCTCTGAGTGCATCCAGAGATACGTCAGGGAATGTGGAGCGAAAAACCCTTCGACCCTGACAGCAGTCAAGCTTCGGAAGCACTTCTCAACAATGCTGCAGCTGGTTCACCTGAACGAAGACGAGACCAGACAGATCTTTGGGTCTGATGATCAGATCCAGGTCCAGCAGAACGGCGTGATGTGTGCTGACACTGACCTGGAGCCTGGAGGTAATGCTCGTTTTAATTCATTACATTTAATATTTCATCCTGAGTTTGAGTCAGTGGTAACCTCCAACAAACTCCAGGTCAGAAATGGCAGCTAGCTAATTGTCATCCTCCTAACAGGTTCACATAAAACCAAACCTAAGTGGGACGAGTCCGAGGTCCGAGCTGTAGAGAAACACCTGACTCGTTTCATTAAGGAGCGCCGCTTACCTCAGAAAGACGACTGCGTTCGCTGTCTGGACGCTGAGCCTCGTGCGCTGAGGAACCGCTCGTGGAAAGGTGTGAAGGACTACGTCAGGAACAGGATCACTACTCTACAAAGACAAAGCGGCTCATCCAAGACCTCATCGAAAACCAGCAGGAAGCGAAGACGAGAGGAACCGCAGCGGAGACCAGGTACCTGCTCATAATTGATTAGTTTTATTTCAACCAGTGACTCCATCTTTAATGGCATCGCCTACTTTCTCTTACCTCCACAGTGAAATCTAAACGTCTGACAGGACAAGCCGGGTCAGAGCATCCCGGTGTGGTCTCCGGTCCAAACGCTGAATCAGGAACTCCTGATCAGCAGCCGCCTGGAGAAACAAGTTACAGCAAAACCTCTGATGCCAAGTCAGAGACATCAAGAGGAAAAGGTATTTACTGTGATCGTTAGCAGACGGGTACTTCTTTGTTCTCCTTTTTGAATGTAATACTCAGAACTGATCACATGAATTCTGCTACTGAAGAAAGTCCCTTAATGGTTAAAAGTTGATCTAAATGTACTGGATGGAGGTTCATGTCCGGAGAAAGTGTCATCAGAAAACTGGTCTTTTTGTAGGAAACACTAATATTGATCTATTTTTACCACAATATCAGTTTAGTTTGATGTCACACGATATCAGAATCAGCTTTGTTGTCACTGAACCAGCGTGCCGTTCCCAAGATCAGACAAACAACATGTATAATAGAAACAGGGATCAGACTTATTGGGTACAAATAAGTGAACATGTTAACAATGTGTTTGGTGTAAAAATCCCCTTCAGATGTGAAACGTTGTATTTGGGGGACGTGCATGTGACTAACTGGCTCAACTCTGACAAAAGACTTCTTAATATCTTGCTCGTTGCAAGTAAGAAAGCCATCACAAGGAAGTGGCTGAAAGTGGAATCTCCATCGATGGAGGACTGGATTGACATAGTACACGAAATATACGTAATGGAAAAGTTGTCTTTTTCCCTTAAACTGCAAAAGGACCTTTTTTATAAAATCTGGACTAAGTGGACTGAGTATGTGAAACCGATACGGTCTGATTTTATTTGAGTGAAATTATGTTGTATTTGAAACCCCTGTATAATGGTCTGCTTCCCATGTACGTTCATGTCTGTTCTGTGACAAATTGTTAAAAAAAAAAAAAATTACAAAAAAAAAAAAAGAAACAGGGATCAGGTGGGTAATCGCTGCAGAGTGTTTCCTTTATAGAACAGATAAGTGGTAAACGAGGGAAGGTACGTGAGGATAAAAAAAGACCAGTCTCACTTCTCTGCCCTCCTTATGGAGTTCAGGGACTTGACACAGGTAAAAACCGCCTCACTACATTCAGAGCAGACAGACTAGACGGTCACAACATAATCAAACGTGATGTAGGCAGAGGGGGGGGGGGGCTCCCATCGACCCCACGAGGCCGCCGCGAGAGCGCAGCGTACAGCGCTATCGGCCAGAAGAGGAGCGAGCGAAGGAGGAGGAACGTTGAAGCTGGGTGTGTGCGTATCTGTAGGCTGTTGTGTCTGCAGTCAGTAAGAAAATACAGGATTTAAGATTTGATTAATAAACCTGAACTGTTGATTTTAAATATTTGCATGAGTTGGTTTAAACGTCATTTTTCTTTTCTCTCTTTCACAGATTTCCATCACAAAACCAAACCTAAGTGGGATGAGTCCGAGGTCCGAGCTGTAGAGAAACACCTGATTCACTTCATTAAGGAGCGCCGCTTACCTCAGAAAGACGACTGCGTTCGCTGTCTGGACGCTGAGCCTCGTGCGCTGAGGAACCGCTCGTGGAAAGGTGTGAAGGACTACGTCAGGAACAGGATCACTACTCTACAAAGACAAAGCGGCTCATCCAAGACCTCATCGAAAACCAGCAGGAAGCGAAGACAAGAGGAACCGCAGCGGAGATCTAGTAACTTCTAGATGTTTCATGATTATAATCAAACCGTTTTGTCCAAATTCTCAATGCAGCAGCTCCTAATTTATGAATGGAAAAATAAAAATGTTTGTCTTTTCGTCCTACAGTTGGATCACAGCCTTCAGATGAAACGGCCAGCGAGCATCACCAAGTGGTCTCCAGTTCAGGATTTGACCCAGTGAATCCTAAACAACAACAAAAACACAGAGCAACAACAAAGAGAACTTCTGCTCACACGTCTGATAAATCACAAGGCAAAGGTTGGTTTTAAAGTGATGTTATCTTTGTTTTCCTGGTTAAAATCCAGCAGACTGACTGAATCAGACTCTTGTTTCAAAAAATAGTAAAAAAAAAAAAATGACACCACAAGATAATCACCGTTAGAGGAAACAGGACGACCTGTTTGTGGCTCAAACCTTGAAACTCACTTCTTTTTGTCCTCCGTTACGTCTGCAGGCCTGCACCAAAAAACCAAACTCAAATGGGACGAATCAGAGGTTTACGCCATCGAGAAACACCTGATGCGTTTCATTAAGGACCACAAGGTGCCTCAGAAAGGCGACTGCGTTCGCTGTCTGGACGCTGAGCCTCGTGCACTGAGGAACCGCTCGTGGAAAGGTGTGAAGGACTACGTCAGGAACAGGATCACTACTCTACAAAGACAAAACGGGACTTCAGAAACATCCAAGAAAAGTAGAACATCCCATCATGAACAGTGGTGAAGGTCTGGCTACTAGCAGCTCAGTCTGCCAGGGTGTTAATAGATTATTTCTTTTTTATTCTGTTAAAAATGTGTTTAATTTAATGGACAGTAAGCTACAAATGTTCTCACGAACTTCACTGTTGTTTCTTTATGGAGTTCATTTATTTTACGGCGTTTACTGTAACATGATGTGTTGATCAGATTCAGCCTGGAAGTGACCATCCATCCATGTAAAATACAGTCCCAAGGATAAAGTTCAGTTTCTAAATAAAAAGACGAGTCTCCAGAATTCCTGAAATGTGCAGAAGTCTTATTAAAGTGGTGTTGCGGTGTGGAGTGTTGCAAGACTTTTGTAAAATTTCTGTGACAAACTAAAGCAAGTACCGGTAGATTTACTTGAACATTAAAATTCCTGTTGCTGTTGTTTTTACTTAAATATAAACATGCAGGTTATACAGATGGCATGGCTTTACCTGATTTATTAAAATAATATTTGATACAAGTAGAAATTAAGTTAATTAAGATCTTATTTTGAAAAGAAGCTCCATAAATATCAAGTTAGCTGCAGCAATATTTGCAGGGTTTTTTGTGGGTTTTTAGGTCATTTCTTACTGACACCTTGTCAAAGTATTAGTTTCTTTTTATTCATTTTACATTTACAAACACCAAAACATAACCATTCGACATTGATTTGGCATACTTTTACTTTGAAAGATTCCGGAAATGTGCTATCCTGATTCTTGCTAATGTTCGAAGCTAACGCTACAGTAAAGCGTCAGTTTGAGGTGTTTCTGTGGTGTTTATATTTATCTGAAGGTCTGATGTGTAGTATTTGATCATAATGATTGTATTTATTTGTGAAATGAATGAAAATGAAGACGCTAATGTCCGTAACGGTGACGCGCATCGATCCGCTCCGACTCCGCTGTTTCCGCTCATAGCGAACGGTACAAAGATTCAACTGTTTTCACTAAATTATTATGTTTTACTGTCACTGGTTTGTTATGTTCAACCTGTTTATTCATCAGGAGTTAATGCATGGTGTGTAGAGTTCATGTCAAGACCGTTTTAACCACAGGTCACAGTTAATGTTAGCTAGCAGGTGTTGTGTCCAAATACGTCACCCCGGTAATTCACGTGTCCACCAGGTTCGCGTTTTCTCATTGAAACGGTAAATTAGGACAGTTTTAAAGAAAATCTCTTTGATTTTCTTCTTCTTTTGTACCGGGAAACATCCGGATGTCATCATTAAAGATCGTTTCCTGTTTTTATTAGGAAATTAAGATCCCACATATTTAGTCACCTGTGTTATTTCATAAAGTATTATAGTAGTACTATGACATCTAAGCAAAAATGAGTAAAGTATCCACTTTTTGACAGTATCATCTCAAAGTTACTTAATCCTGATTTGATATTTAGTGATTTGATGTAATAACCATGTAACTTTATGTAATGAAAATATAATATTCTATAAGATGATGCAAGGATTTCATGGTCTAAGTTGAAAAATGTTATTTTATCTCACAGCAGGACAAAGTTTACATAACACAGTTAGCCATTTTTGTGAGCATCTTCACATAAAAACAGCCTATAGTCACTTGATTGGTCAGGCCTGGCTGCTCTGTTCTAATGTGTTTGTCTCCTTTAGGTTCAGCCTCCAACCAGAAACAGGCTTTTCATTGATTCTTATGGAAGATGATGGACGTCCCTACCTCCAATCAGAGCCAGTCTTCCTGCCAGCCATGTCACAACGGCTGGTCTGAACCTCCAGCACCCCTCAATCATCAACTCCACCGTGGTTCTGTCCCTGATCAGATCCACAGCTACAAACACCTTCAGGCACCAGGAGTTACCTCAGAGAGCCGCTCTGCTCCTCATCCTGTTCAGTACATTAGTAATCCTGATCAGAGAGCACAGCAGCGTGCTCCTGGGTCGTCCACAAGTCCAACTACAAGCCAAGGAAGAAGTTTACCTCCATGTTCTCTTCCTCTAATGAATGAAGGGTTGAAACCCCAACATCTGACCCTTCATTCCCCTCATAGCTCTTACCAGGTAGTGTCCTCCCCGCTCCAGTTTCCACACGCATGTCAGGGTCCACTGAATGTCCCTCAGCCCTGTCCACCTGGACGACAAGTAAACCAGAGTCCACCGAGTGTCCCTCAGCCTGTGTTTGGTGGGGTCACTGTGGGGTCCCCTCCCACGCTTCTCTCACCCGCGTCTCCAATCCAGCAGCAGCCTCAGTGGATGCTGTCAGCGCACGCCACAGGTAGGCTGATTAGTAACCAGTTTATGGATAAATCAGCCGTTAAATCATAATAAGCCTCATTCATTATTACGAGCACAATCTTCTTTATAAAATGACATTTTTAACATTAAAACAGCTGATCTGGATTAAAAATAAACGTTTTCACTGTTTTTATTTTTCCTTTCTTTCCTACAGAAACTACAAACGACTTCATTCCCAACTCGGCTTCACAGGACAGAATTCTAACGCCACAGGTTGGAGCCATGTATCATTTATGTGTCATTTAGGCTTTAACTAATGGAGAAAATGTTTTTAAAGTTCCTGTTTTTAGTCGTCATTCAGATGTTTTATCTCAGTAATAAAACAGTGGAATAAAACTTTGTCTGAGGCGAGTAAGAAACCCAGTATAGTAAAAACAATAGTTTTAATTTATGCAGTACAGTCAGATGTTATTGTCTTTATTGATGTTTAAAAGCTGGAACTTCAGGTCTAATAAGCCTACGGTAGGTTTTTAGGAGGTGTAGTGTCCTTCATGTGACACCTGACAATTTAAAATAGAATTCTTTAGACTCTGAATCAACCAGAGTACGTTCTTAATGTGAGGTTATGTTCTCCTCTTACAGTCAGACTCACATCAGTAATCAGTTTGACCTCCAGAAGCTGGATTAAAGTCATCATAAACGATATAATAGTGTTTCTTCTCTTCAGTCTCCCAGCTCCGAGTCCCGTTACGGTCTGGACCCCAGAGCGTTACCCAGCGCTGTAAGTACTTATACTCTGATCTTTTTTCAAAAGAAGATTTCTCCTGACCAGGTTTAACATTTAATCATCACTGAGCCGTTCACACATCACAAACAGCTGAAATATGAAGTGTTACGACTGGAACTGAACAAAACATTAAAAGTAGTTCCTGTCTCTAATAAAGTCCAGTGAAACGTCCTCTTCTCTTCCTGTGAAGGTGAAGGTGATGGAGGAGGACGAGGCTGAGTGGGGGGGTAAAGTCTTCGTCTCAGAGCGTTTCTCCCGTCTTCCTCCACTGTCCACTACTCCCTGTGTCGTAGAGGACAGAGGTAAACACACAGGAGCTCCTCCACAAGAGAACCTACCAGATTTGATCCAGTAGAGACTCGTTTCACAGCAGTTAAAACACAACGAGGGCTGCATTCCATTTAGAAGTTCTGCTCAGTTTGACAGAAAGCCCAGCGGAGTGGAATGCAGCCCTGACAGGATGTGATGTGGTGCAAAGCAACACGACACTACAGGTTTATTTAAAGTAATAAAGACAACAGCAGAGGTACAACGAGGTCCGATTGGTGCTGAAATGCAATCTTTTGCTTCGTTTCACTCTTCTTTCGTTTTTAAACCCGGTGTTCTGTAGGTAATACGCGCCCCTCTGCAGTCCGCTCCACCACCTACTGTGTTCCCTGTGAGGGTCAGACGCTGCTGCTCGGCCGTCTGCCACTGGGGGCGCTGGTCACGCCGCTCGTCGAGCCCGGCGCCGGAGAGGTTGGTTGAAGGTTAGCGAAGGTTTGCAGCTGAGTTCAGCTAACTGCTGTGTCTGGTCCTTCCAGAGCCCCGTCCCCCTCTGTGACGGGGCAGACTGTGTTGTGGGCTGTTGTTGGTGCGGAGCGGCCATGTGTCCGGCGATGAGCTGGCAGGACTGTGGACAAAGGTTTTACTGCCCCTTCTGTGGGAAACTCACTGAAGGTAGGACTTAGGATCAGCGCAGGAAGCTTTAAAACCACTTTGGGTTTTGGTGTTTTCTTTCTTCCTGGCTGTGCGTCAGCGTCTCTCTCCTCTCTTGCGTCTCAGTGCCGTGGCACCTCTACCAGCCCACCAGCGGGGCGCAGGGGGTCCGGATGGATAAAGACAAGAGGCCTGAACTCAGTTTGGGCTCTTATGAAATCCTCAGCTCAGAGAAGGTTCTCGTCTCTCTCGTTGTCCTACCTGCTCTTAGATTTTAATCGATGGCTTCTTTAGAAGAGTTTTTGATTGTTTTCCAGGGCGAGTCGGCTGCTCTGCTGCTGGCTGTAGACGTTTCTGCCTCAGCGCTGACTGGAGGACATTTAGAGTTTGCAACACAACAGATCCACACTCTGCTGTCCTCTCTGAAACGGTGAGTCTGCTCCACGGTGGATCCATCAGGCGCTGAAACATCTCTAAGGGTTCGTTTTGTTTCTCTAGGGAGGAGGAGGATTCTGTATCGGACATCCGCGTCGGTCTGATGACCTACGACAGCAGGGTCCACCTGTACGACCTGAGTCCTGACCTGTCCCGCCCTCACATGATGGTCGTCACGGAGACCGAAGAGCTGCAGCTTCCTGTGAGGGAGGGGCTCCTGGTGTCCCTCAAAGACTGTGTAGACAGTCTGGACAGGTGTGGATGCAGAAACCCTTTGTTGACTCAGTCAGCTGGAACCTGAAGTGACTTTAGTTCTCAGATTTAGAACGACGTGACGTTTCTCTGTGATGACTAGATCAGACTTCCTGTCGTCTCTTTAGCGTTTTACAGCTCCTCCCTGGGTTCGGCGCTGACGCTGACGACTCCGGTGGCGTTCCCGTTGAGCTTCCCGTTAAAGCAGCACTAGCTGTACTGCAGGTGGGGCTCAGATTGATCAGATTTCCTTTCCGTATCGTGACGTTTCAGGTGAAAAGCTCCTGACGTTCTGGTGGTCTCCTGCAGAGCCTGAGGTGTCCTGGGAAGCTGCTGATCTTCCACTCCGCTGCTCTGGTAGAAACAGGAAACACGAACTCTTCCTCTGGGCTCTTTGGAGCCAACAAACCAAAGGTGGCTTCTGGTTCTGCGGGGGGAGGAAGTGTTTACGTTTCAGACGCGTCTCCTGACTTTGTTTGTTTTTTTTAGTCCATCTTCCAGCCATCAGACGAAGCCATCTCATTGGCTAAAGCCTGCGTCAGTCAGGGATGCGGTGTTCACATCTTCCTCCTCTCTCAGCAAGATGTGGGCGGGGCTTGGCCGGGACACATTCCATATCTTACAGGTGGAGCCCTGTACACCTACAGCTACCTCCAGGTACGTCAGTGGCTCCTCCCACTCTGATTTAAAGGAGCAGCTACTCGTTTTCTGTCCTGAGATTTAAACTCGGGTTGATTATTTTAAACGGATGAATCCTGATCATGTGTTCCTCCACAGGGGGACCTGGACAGGGAGCGCTTTAGTTCTGATCTGAACCAGGTCCTGCAGACGGACACGGGCTACAAGGCGGAGCTCAGAGTATTCGTCAGTAAAGGTCCGAGGTGACTTCAGCTTCAGCCTCAGAGAAACGTCACTCTCAGCTGTTTTCCTCTGTTCTAACAGACCTACGGGTGTCTGGGTGTTACGGGCTGTTCGTCCCCGGTCCTAGCCTTGGACTCATCGCCATGGCAACCCTCAACAGGAGGACCACGCTGGCTGTGGAGCTGGCTCACAGCAGCGCTGTGGATGAGGAGAGAGGTGCAGCCGTTCAGGTGAGGTCAGACGTCAGAGGTCTGTAGATGAGATGAAGGATTCACCTTCCCTCTCTTCCTGTTCAGGTTGTTCTGCGTTACAGTTCTCAGACTGGAGAACAGAGGACCAGGGTTCACACTCTCACCTTAAGAGCCTCACGCCACCTGCAGGACACGTTTAGGAACTACCAGGCTCAAACGCTGCTCGCCTTTTACTGCAAGAAGAGTAAGAAGTGTCTCATTTAGACAAAAACAAACTAATTCTCTTCTCTGATTGGCCGCTTCAGTCTTCCTCTGAGTCGATGACACTACCTGTGTCTGTTCAGTGTACTGTGCAGTCCTAGAGCGCCCCCTGCAGGAGCTGAGGGAGGAACTGCAGACAGATGTAACACAAGCGTTGGCGTCGTACCGGAAACACTGCTGCTCCTCTTCAGTGTCAGCTGGACAGGTGACATCATGACGCACACAGGAAGAGTTTTAGTTCCTTCCTTTAGAAAGACTTAGAGAGGATTCTGATCCAAACAAAACTCCCTGTGTTGTGTTTGTGCTGCAGCTGGTCCTTCCTCAGTACCTACGAGCTCTTCCTGTTTACATCAACAGCCTGAGGAAGAGCGAGGTGCTGCTGCCAGGCCTGAGGAGCTCCGTCCACCAGAGGCTGCAGCAGCGCTGCCAGGTGCTCAGCCTGGACCCCAGCAGCACCGTCAGACACTTCTACCCCCAGCTGCTGCCTCTGGTCAGTGACGCCAACACGTCCTGGTTCAGGAGGAAGTCCTGGTCCGACTCAGGAGGAAGTCCTGGTCCGACTCGGCTCAGGAGGAAGTCCTGGCCCGACTCGGGAGGAAGTCCTGGTCCGACTCGGCTCAGGAGGAAGTCCTGGTCCGACTCAGGAGGAAGTCCTGGTCTGACTCAGGAGGAAGTCCTGGTCCGACTAAGGCTCAGGAGGAAGTCCTGGTCCGACTAAGGCTCAGGAGGAAGTCCTGGCCCGACTCGGCTCAGGAGGAAGTCCTGGTCCGACTCGGCTCAGGAGGAAGTCCTGGCCCGACTCGGCTCAGGAGGAAGTCCTGGCCCGACTCGGCTCAGGAGGAAGTCCTGGCCCGACTCGGCTCAGGAGGAAGTCCTGGCCCGACTCGGCTCAGGAGGAAGTCCTGGTCCGACTCGGCTCAGGAGGAAGTCCTGGTCCGACTCGGGAGGAAGTCCTGGTCCGACTCGGCTCAGGAGGAAGTCCTGGTCCGACTCGGCTCAGGAGGAAGTCCTGGCCCGACTCGGCTCAGGAGGAAGTCCTGGTCCGACTCGGCTCAGGAGGAAGTCCTGGCCCGACTCGGCTCAGGAGGAAGTCCTGGTCCGACTCGGCTCAGGAGGAAGTCCTGGTCCGACTCGGCTCAGGAGGAAGTCCTGGCCCGACTCGGCTCAGGAGGAAGTCCTGACCCGACTCGGCTCAGGAGGAAGTCCTGGTCCGGCTCAGGAGGAAGTCCTGGTCCGACTAAGGCTCAGGAGGAAGTCCTGGTCCGACTCGGCTCAGGAGGAAGTCCTGGTCCGGCTCAGGAGGAAGTCCTGGTCCGACTCGGCTCAGGAGGAAGTCCTGGTTAAAGAGAATGTGTTGTTTTATTGCTCTGTAGTAAAATAACTGAACACATAATGAAACGTTACCAGAGTAATCTTTGACCGGAGCAGAGAGTATCACTGACTGTTTAAATGTTTCTGCTCTGACCTGCAGATGCTCTCCTCCCCTCAGCAGCCAGAGGGGGCGCTGCGCTGCTCCGCTGCCAACCTGGAGCCCAGAGGTCTGTACCTGATTCAGGCCCCCCTCAGTCGGCTGCTCTGGGTGGGCAGCCAAGTCCCAGCATGCACTCTGGCTGAGCTCTTCAACACCAGCTGCTTTTCCTCTCTGCCGTCTGGAGAGGTGAGTGGTTACATACAAACGCAGTCAGGGAACCAGCGTCCACTACAGTCCTCTGTGTGTCTCCAGATGAAGCTGCCAGCTCTAGAGAACTCTCTCTCCACCAGAGTTCGATCTGTCATCAGGTCAATCAGCTCCCAGGAGCCCCTCCCCCTGAAGGTGAGCTGCTGACAGCTTAGTGACTTTATTTCACAGGTTCTGAATCTTCTTCCTGTCGTGGTTCAGTCAGAGAGCAGGAAAATCAACTCAGTCTCAGTCAGATCCTCTGGTATTCACCAGAGATCAGATCAGATGAGTCTCCAGCCTGCGTTACCGTGGTAACTAAGTATCCATTTACAGCCTCCTCTGTCCATCGGTTTGATCTTCTGTCACTTCAAATATCAGAAATGATCCATTTCAAACCCACTGCTATAAGATCCAGGCTGGTGAGGGTCTCCAGCTCAGACAGCAAAACAACACGAAGAGTGAAAAGATCCTGATGGAAACCAGTTCAGTAGAGTCCCTCATCCAGATGCTTTCACTTATTTAAACATCAGATCAGCCTACATGAACAACAAGGAGCTCTGAGATGAAATGTTTTCCTCCTCTGCCTCAGCTGCTGCTGGTGAAACAGGGAGACACCTGTGAGGAAGCCCTGCAGCGCCACCTGGTGGAAGACAAGAGTCCCAATGGAGGAGCGAGCTACGCAGACTTCCTGTACCACCTCCACGTCAACTCTGTCAGGCTGCTGCAGTGACATGCACGCACGCACACACACACGTACGTGTAAATAAAGAAACAGAGATCCTAACCAAACCTCAGCTGAAGTTTTGTCCTTTATTCCCACACCTCTACCCGAGTTAATGAAAGGTGGATCAGCGTGGTTTCATCCTGCAGCAGGAAGCTCATAGGTTACCTGACTAATCACTTAGAGTTCCTAGTCGCTGTGATTAGGTCGCTGTGATTAGGTCGCTGTGTGGAGATGGAACCCTGAAGCAGGGGAACCCGTACAGGTTACATTCACTTTACTACTTTGCTCTTTTTTAGGAAGAAACACAAAAAACAGTTTATTTTATGTAAAAACTCAACATTTTCAACACCAGTGATTAAAACCATCCAGTAGAGAAAGCCCTGCTGGTGCAGGTTAACCTGACTCCAGTGAGTCACCACTACACTTTATTTAACTCCTGTAATAATATAGAAGCACCGGTGGAGGTGAAACCTACCGTTACACAACTCTGAGAACAGCATTTCCACTTCCCAGCATCCTGTCACGGTGGGATTTTACTCCAACGACACAAAGCTGTGAGTTCATTCACTCAACGTTCACACCTTTAACTACATTATTCCTTTATCTGGCTGCTGAACATCGGTCTGTAAACAAATCAGTCACTAATTCATAGGTTAGTTCATAGGTTTTACCTAGGGATGGGCTGATACCGATATCGGTATCGGCCCGATATCGGGTATCGGTTAAAGTTACCCGATACCAGGAACCGATACCAGTGGCTTCACTGTGTGTTAGTGATGGGACCAGTTAACACTGATCAGTGGTCTGTTCGCTACTGACAGCCACACCCACTGGCACAGCTGCACCTTAGACAATGAAGGCAGCTTGACTTCTTTTGTTATCTTGAAAGTTTCAACTCATCCTATTGAAAACCAGCCATTCACACCTCCAACCGATTCATCACCCAAGCCCTTTCCCAACAATAACTCCTCTCCACACCCCTCCCTTTCACCCTCAGACCCCCTGCCTGCATTAACAGGCTTTTCTTTGTTTCGCCATGAAATTAAAAAGTGAATACAAAGCAGGCGTGCATAGTGCTTACAGTCACCCCCAAAACATGAACGGTTCTCTACAAAGACTCGGTTCTCCTCGTTCACAGTGAAGAGCCGTTCAAAAGATTTGGTTCGTTCATGAACGTCACATCACTACTGTCTGTGACTTGTGATTTATGTTGTAGTGTCCTATATTGAACACTAGGGGGAGCTATTGAGCTAAAGTGTGGGTTGAGAGCTGGAGATGGTGCCAAATAGTTCATTTTATTTGGTTAAAATGTGGAAAACTGCAATAATTTCACTGTGAAATCACAGAAAATGGATATTTTTCACCTTATATTTTAGTTTTGTCATCATTTTTATTAATATATTCTATTTTTTTTTTATCTAACTCAGTTATTTGTTGTAAAAAGCAGAGAAGAAAAATAAAACCTGTATTCCAATTTGTTGCATTTTTTTGTGTGGTAGAAGTATCGGTACTCGGTATCGGCGAGTACTCAGATTTAAGTATCGGTATCGGATCGGTTTTGAAAAAAGTGGTATCGGTACATCCCTAGTTTTACCATAAAATACGTATTTTAAACTGCATTTGAGTTTTTGAAAGTCAAAGCTTTAGTGTTTAACTGGTGCAGTGAAAAGTGTCTTTACACTAGAAATACACTTAAATCAGCGTTATCCATGTCCACTAGGGACAATTAGGTTAGTAAATAAACAAAAACACATAAAACAGAATAAATAGAGCGA
Organism: Callopanchax toddi; assembly: GCA_006937965.1. Classification (NCBI taxonomy): domain Eukaryota; kingdom Metazoa; phylum Chordata; class Actinopteri; order Cyprinodontiformes; family Nothobranchiidae; genus Callopanchax; species Callopanchax toddi. The sequence goes on from SSNR01000400.1 coordinate 180,706, forward strand.
TCATCCACACAGAGACACGACCTCAGAACAAAAGGATTAAAACAACAATAAACAGAGTTTAAATCTGTAGAGAATGGGTTTCTCTCCATACTCCTCCTCCTTGATCTTAGTGCTGCCTTTGATACTATTGATCATTCCATCCTCCTACATCGTCTGCAGTTTCATGTAGGTGTTTCTGGTTCAGCCCTCTCCTGGTTCACATCTTACCTCTCTAACAGATCTCAGTATATCTCCATAAACAACTGCACATCCGATATCACCCCAGTAACCCATGGTGTCCCTCAGGGCTCGGTTCTTGGTCCCCTTCTTTTCATCATCTACATGCTACCCCTTGGGCGTATCATTCGCCACCATGGACTCCAATTTCACTGTTATGCCGATGACAGCCAACTCTACCTATCTACTAAAAACATCACCTCCACTACCGTCTCCACTATAACAAAATGCCTCAATGCCCTAAAAAGTTGGATGTCTACAAACTTCCTCAAGCTCAACTGCAATAAATCTGAGTTAATCATATCTGGACCCAAATCCCTTCTCTCCTCCTCCAAAGATTTCATGCTCAGTACTGACGGTTACACAGTCACTCCATCCTCTCAGATCAGAAACCTGGGAGTCATTTTTGACCCCTCACTCTCTTTCCTAGCACACATCCATCATATCACTAAAACAGCCTTCTTTCACCTTCAAAATATTGCCCGTCTCCGTCCTATTCTGTCCTCTACTGCAGCTGAAACCCTCATCCACGCCTTCATCTCCTCTAGAATAGATTACTGCAATAGCCTCCTCTATGGTCTTCCATCCACACATAAAGAAACTTCAGTATGTTCAAAACTCAGCTGCACGGCTCCTCACTCAGACCAACAAGAGAGATCACATAACCCCGGTCCTAAAAAACCTTCATTGGCTTCCCGTTCAGCAGCGCATTCACTTCAAGATCTTACTCATCACCTACAAGGCCCTCAATAACCTCGCCCCCTGTTATCTGTCTGACCTTCTGCGTCACCATCGCCCTTCTCGCTGTCTCAGATCTTCGACCTCCAACCTCCTCTCTCACACAGTAACGTCAAAACATCGCACCATTGGGGACAGAGCTTTTTCTGTAGCTGCTCCCACCTTATGGAACTCTCTCCCCCAACATATTCGTACTGCTGACTCACTTCTGAAATTCAAAAAACTTCTGAAAACTTACTTGTTTAACCAAGCATTTAAACCCTGTTCATTTATTTTACAGTTTCCTTCTTTTTGTTTTTGTTTTTGTAAAGCGTCTTTGAGTAGTGGTTAAAAGCGCTATATAAAACTTATGCATTATTATTATTATTATTATTATTATTATTATTATTATTATTATTATTATTATTATTATTATTTCCTAAACTCTGAATGGATCAAATCAAGTTTTGACTGGAGAGGAGCTCAACCTGCACCTCCTGCCAGGTGAACCAATCAGAGAGCCCCCAGCATCCTGTTGCACACCTTTCCTGATTTAGTGAGGGATTTATTCTGACTTGATGCTGAGGTTCCCAGCAGGTCATAGAAGGATGCAACAGACAAGAAAGTTTCTGCAAACATAAGCAGTTTTATTGATTCAGCACTGAGTTGACCTCTAGGTTGAAATGAAACAGAATGCAACATAAATGATTTAAAATGTAATTTGATGAATTCCACCTCTAAATGCAGCTTAAACTGCAACAAACAATTCAAATATGATCAATTCAACTTTAACCAGTGGGTGGTGCTACACCGAAAGTTGAGAAGATCAAATTAAATAGTCCATCCATCCATTTTCTGTAGCCGCTTAGTCCTCCACAGAGGGTCGCGGGGGGAGCTGGTGCCTATCTCCAGCGGTCAAGGGGCGAGAGGCGGGGGACACCCTGGACGGGTCGCCAGTCCATCGCAGGGCCACACAGAGACGAACGAGACAAACAACTAACTCTCCCGTCAGCAGTCTGTTGTCACATTACAGCATTTCTACCAGCTGCTGGAGATCCAGAAGAGCAGTGGAATGTCTGTCTTCATCTCCGGCCCGATTCCCACAGTTTCTGGTGGAGATGAAAGTTTCAGCCGTCTCCTCTCTCTCCACACCTGGCTTCAGTCTGCCTGCAGGTCCCTCAATATTGGCTATATCGACAACTTTAATCTGTTTTGGAAGCGTTTTTCCTTTTTTAGGCGAGATGGTGTTCACCCAGCATGCTGAGCGCTAACATCAGGTACGCTGTGCAGTCCTATAGATGTATATCTATGGTGGACTCCTCTACACAGACATGACTGTTTACATCCGAGTCATCTACACCTTCTGCAGCCTTCGGTCTCACCACCACTCCAAACGCCGTCGCCCCCTACAGTCCACCACATATTCAACCATCATCTGTGTCTCTTCCCAGAGTCTCTGTCCCCACAGTTTCCTCCTCGGCTCTCAAACCAGAACATTTTCCTATTCCAGTCCATTTATCAACCCGCTGCCCTAATCACTCTGATCAGAGAGCCCGGAAACTCAACAGGTGCTTACGACCCATCCATCTCCAAGTAACAAAGAAGAAAAATGACCTGCATCCTTCAGTTCAGTGTGCCCTGTTAAATGCCCGATCCATTTCTAACAAATCTTTTATCTTAAATGACCTTTTCACCCAGCAGGGCCTAGACTTCTTTTTTCTAGTTGAAACATGGGAACAAGATGGTAACTTTGTCCATTCTAATGAAATCTGTCCTCCAGGTTGCTCTGTGTTTACCACACCACGCCCCTCACGCCGTGGTGGAGGTCTGCTGTGGTCTTTAAGGACAAACATGCCTGTAGTCTGATCAACAGTGGCTGTTTCACTACTTTTGAATGTCAGATCATCAAAGTAGGGTTACAAGATGTATTTTACTGTGTTTTAATTTACCGACCTCCTGGAACAAGTGGCCCTTTTCTCTCTGAATGTTCAGATTTCTTATCATCCATGATTAAGCTGGAAAAGGTTTTAATTCTGGGTGACTTTAACTTCCACATTGATAACCCTGAGTGTAACACAGCAGCTGATTTCTGATCCATCACTGATTCTTTTAACTTTGTACAGCATGTATCAGGACCAACCCATAATATGGGTCACACTTTGGATCTAGTCTTCTCTCTGGGTCTAAACATCAATCAGCTACATGTTGAGGAGGTTCATGTGAGTGACCACAGCTGTGTTTTCTTTAAGATTCAGTCTAATGTTGATCCTGTCCCTCACAAACTGAGTTCATCATTAATCAGTCAGCAGCTGATGGTTTTTCTGTAATGTTTGATAGAAGCTTAGTTCATGGTGAAGATGCAAACTCCTTCATCCAGTCATTTAATCAGCAGTGTTCTGCTATCTTAGATAAAGTAGCTCCAGTTAAACAAACAGCGGTATCTCATAGAAGGAACAGTCCCTGATGAATGAACATATTTATAATCTCAGAAGGACATGCCGTAAAGCTGAGAGGCTTTGGAAATCAACAAGAATGGAAATTCACCGACTGTACCTTAAGGAATTGATAACATCTTTAAATGAAATGGTTAAAAACTCCAGAGCTGTTTACTTCTCTCAACTAATTTCCTCAAATAAAAACTCCAGAGTTCTGTTTGACACAACCAATCAGATTGTTTCACCTAAAACGCCCCAAATCCCTGTGTTCTCAAAGTCTGATCGTAACAACTTCCTTTCATTCTTTGAGAACAAAATTAGAAACATCAGGTCAGGTTTCTCACCCCCATCTGCTCCCTGTTCTCCCATCCACCCTCCTCCTTCCCATACCTGGTCCTTCTTCACACCTGTTCATTTTCAGGACATCTGTCTCATTCTTAAAAACATGAAAAAATCTTCAAGCCCAGTTGATATTCTCCCAACCTCTTTGCTTCTTAAAGCTTTTGACCTAGTTGGCCCATGCATTGTTGATTTTATCAATCTATCCCTCCAAACCGGCTCCGTCCCCTCCATCTTTAAACACGCTGTTATTGAACCCATCCTTAAAAAACCCAGTCTGGACTCCTCTCAGCCAAATAACTACAGGCCCATTTCCAAACTGAGCTATATCTCTAAACTCTTAGAAAGAGTTGTGGCTGATCAGCTGGTCTCTTTTCTGGAACAACACAACATTTTTGATAAATTCCAATCTGGTTTCCGTAAAAAACATTCAACAGAAACAGCTTTACTCAAAGTATCCAGTGACATCATGATGGCAGCAGACTCCGGGGAGTTTACAGTCTTAGTTCTGTTGGACCTTTCTGCAGCTTTTGACACTGTTGATCACAGCACCTTAATGAACAGACTCCGTGACCTGGTGGGGATCTCTGGAACAGTTTTAGACTGGTTCAGATCGTACCTCTCAAACAGAAGTTTCAGTGTCCATATAAACAACATCATGTCAGATACTACAGATCTGTTCTGTGGGGTACCCCAAGGCTCTGTTCTGGGTCCACTCCTGTTTTTACTATATATCCATCCTCTTGGACAGATCATTAGTAGATGTCCAAATGTCTCCTACCACCTTTATGCAGATGACATTCAGCTGTACTGCTCCTTCAAGGACTCAGAGTTCTACAAACTGTCTGAACTACTGGAGTGTCTGTCAGCTATTACTAACTGGTTAGAAAATAACTTCCTTCAATTAAACCCTGAAAAGACGGAATGTCTGATTGTTGCCCCTGATAGGATGGTCCCTCTGATCAGTCAACATATTGGACATTTAAGTTCTGCTGTAAAGTCAAACCTGAGGAATCTGGGTGTTATTTTCGACCAATCAATGTCTCTTGAAGGTCACTCAAAACAGCTGGTCAGAAACTGTTTTTATCATCTGAGAAATATTTCCAAACTGAGAAAGTTGGTGTCAAAACCTGAACTGGAAATGGTTCTTCATGCTTTNCCGACTCGGCTCAGGAGGAAGTCCTGGTCCGACTCGGCTCAGGAGGAAGTCCTGGCCCGACTCGGCTCAGGAGGAAGTCCTGGCCCGACTCGGCTCAGGAGGAAGTCCTGGCCCGACTCGGCTCAGGAGGAAGTCCTGGTCCGACTCGGCTCAGGAGGAAGTCCTGGCCCGACTCGGCTCAGGAGGAAGTCCTGGCCCGACTCGGCTCAGGAGGAAGTCCTGGTCCGACTCGGCTCAGGAGGAAGTCCTGGTCCGACTCGGGAGGAAGTCCTGGTCCGACTCGGCTCAGGAGGAAGTCCTGGTCCGACTCGGCTCAGGAGGAAGTCCTGGTCCGACTCGGCTCAGGAGGAAGTCCTGGTCCGACTCGGCTCAGGAGGAAGTCCTGGCCCGACTCGGCTCAGGAGGAAGTCCTGGTCCGACTCGGCTCAGGAGGAAGTCCTGGTCCGACTCGGCTCAGGAGGAAGTCCTGGCCCGACTCGGCTCAGGAGGAAGTCCTGGTCCGACTCGGCTCAGGAGGAAGTCCTGGCCGGACTCGGCTCAGGAGGAAGTCCTGGTCCGACTCGGCTCAGGAGGAAGTCCTGGTCCGACTCGGCTCAGGAGGAAGTCCTGGCCCGACTCGGCTCAGGAGGAAGTCCTGG
>SSNR01000400.1:186493-199628 GCA_006937965.1 Callopanchax toddi
GTCACTCAAAACAGCTGGTCAGAAACTGTTTTTATCATCTGAGAAATATTTCCAAACTGAGAAAGTTGGTGTCAAAACCTGAACAGGAAATGGTTCTTCATGCTTTTATCTCCTCCCGTCTAGATTACTGTAACACACTTTTCACATGTTTGAACCAAAAAGCCCTTGACCGCCTTCAGCTGGTCCAGAACTCTGCAGCGAGGCTCCTCACTGGAGCAAACAGGAAAGATCACATCACTCCTATTCTGAAGTCTCTGCACTGGTTACCTGTTAAATGTAGAGTTCATTTTAAAATCCTGACTCTAACTTTCAGGGCCCTACATGGTCAAGCTCCTCTTTATGTTACTGAACTGATAAAGCCGTACGCTCCAACCCGAGTCCTCAGGTCCACAGACCAGAATCTCCTAACAGTTCCAAGGACCAGATTTAAAAGTCGAGGGGATCGCTCCTTCCAGTCTGTTGCACCGCGACTTTGGAATGACCTTCCTTTAGTTTTACGCTGTATAGACAGTCTGGACTCCTTTAAAAAGCAGCTGAAGACCCAATTATTCAAAACTGCTTTTAAATAACTCTTTTATGTTCTCTTGTTGTTGTTTAATGATTTTGATTTGTAATGATATTTTGTTTGTTTTATTGATTTTATTTGTTTTATCATGTTTGATTCTGTTTTCTGTGAAGCACTTTGTGATTTTTTCTGTGAAAGGTGCTATATAAATAAACTTTACTTACTTACTTACAACCACGCACCCACTCACACCTAAGGACAATTTACCAGCCCAATCAGCCTGACAGTCATGTCTTTGGACTGTGGGAGGAAGCCGGAGTACCTGGAGGAAACCCACGCACGCACGGGGAGAACATGCAAACTCCACGCAGAGAGGCTGCAGAGCCGGGATGCGAACCCACGACCTCCTTGCTGCGAGGCAACAGTGCTAACCAACTGCGCCACCATGCAGCCCAAATTAAATAGTTTATTTTATAATTAAATCCTAATTATACATTTTGTTCTTATTTCTAATTTGTCATTTTAATGTTGTTTGATCATTTAATTCCCCAGATTGTGTGTAATAATTTGTGTAAACATAGAAATAATCATTATAAAGTATCCAGGCTTACAGAATGCATGTATCAAAATACCAGATCAATACAAACCAGTGTTATAATCTGGAAGTCTGTTTTTCTTTATCAACAATATTCAACCGTCCTACCAGGATGATTTTATATTGTCTAATAAATTAGCTACATTTTCCTTTAAACGTGTCTTTAAGTCGCTGCTCTGGCGGCTCGTTTAGAGGCTTCCTTCAGATTTGACCCTATTTGGAAACTCGACTCATGCAGGAGGGTGCTGTTACACACTGAGGCCACCAGAGGGCGGCAGAAAGCGCCTGCTTCACCGCTGCTCAGGAGCGCAGCTGCGGCCAAATAAAACACGAAGAAGTCAAGTCTGACCAAACAACCGGAACTACAGCGGAAAATGTGTAAAATAGGCCTTCAAAATAAAAGTAATCAAAATGGATCGAATGCTCCAGAGAAATGACGAAAGGAGAACTTTGGTAGTTACAACGTGACATCATATTTTACTTTAAGTTCTGTTTTTTACTGTTGAAATTTTAAATAATGAATAAATACATCATGTTAATGTTGTTTCTATGCTTTTACAAATGGTTTATTGGTTGTATTGGACAGCACATTGATCAGTGTTCTTGTTTTAAACTTGCTTTATTATTAAAGTCAAGTAAAACTAACTACTGTATTAACATCATACCAGTGCTTAGACATGGTGGTAATGTGATGTCTGGGGCTGCTCTGCTGCTTCAGGTCCTGGACCACTGGCTGGAATCGGAACCATAAATTCTACCAGAAAATCCTCAAAAAGACTGCCTGACCTTTGACCTTAAATAGGCGGGTCACTTCAATTTGACTGACTCATGTCTCCCCCTACCCCCAAACAATTTAATGATTTTATATGTATTCAGGTTTTCTTTTGTCTGATAAAGACATTTGTTTTCTGATCTGACACATGTAAGTGTGACGAGAACAAAATCAGAACAAATGTCAGGAAACAAATACTTTTTCACAGTGCTGTTTGCCTCAGTTTTATTTTACGTTGATCAAGTACACTCAATTTATTTTTTGTGTTAATATTTTTCCAAAAATACTGAGGCAATTTCATTTATTTCATCTGGAATTATAATCTAGCTCAGACTTTCTAATCGTCGCTTCAATAAAAGTTAAATTTTATTTTGAAAACCGCAGCCGGAAGTGGCTGTCCGTGTCTTAGCTAGCTTGCGGCGGCTCGGTGGCTCGCGGTAGCTGTCAGATAGCGGAGACAGAGAGAGAACACCCACACGGGCTGCCTGGTCGGTCCTTCTCACCCCCTCCGTGACTCGGCGCCTCCTTACGGGCTTCTCAGCGCTCCAACGGCCGCTAGCTGCCGGGCGGACCCGGGTTCTGAACGCGGCTTTAGCCCCAAACCAAACAACTTGATTGAGGAGAAGCAGCGAGAGAAAGAGGAGCGACATGGCTACGACAACCTGTACGCGATTCACAGACGAATATCAGCTGTACGAGGAGCTGGGGAAGTGAGTCAGTGTGGCTGTAGTGTGTCTGTTGTGTTGTTGTTGTTGTTGTTTTGTGGGGGGACCGGAGGACTGGGTTCCAGCCGGAGCGGCTCTTCAGACTAGCAGCGCTCTCTGTGTGTGTGCGCGCGCCCCCTTTCTGGGGACGTCATCTCTAAATACGCTGCTCGCGCTCAGCTGGAGGCGAAACACTGTTAATAACAACAATCAGACAGGATGCAACACTGAGTCAGTCTATCTATCTATATCTATAGATAATCAGACAGGATGCAACACTGAGTCAATCTATCTATCTATATCTATAGACAATCAGACAGGATGCAACACTGAGTCAGTCTATCTATCTATATCTATAGATAATCAGAGTAGATCTATAGACAATCAGACAGGAAGCAACACTGAGTCAGTCTATCTATCTATATCTATAGATAATCAGAGTAGATCTATAGACAATCAGACAGGAAGCAACACTGAGTCAGTCTATCTATCTATATCTATAGATAATCAGAGTAGATCTATAGACAATCAGACAGGCAGCAACACTGAGTCAGTCTATCTATCTATATCTATAGATAATCAGAGTAGATCTATAGACAATCAGACAGGAAGCAACATTGAGTCAATCTATCTATCTATCTATATCTATAGACAATCAGACAGGATGCAACACTGAGTCAATCTATCTATCTATATCTATAGATAATCAGACAGGATGCAACACTGAGTCAGTCTATCTATATCTATAGATAATCAGAGTAGATCTATAGACAATCAGACAGGAAGCAACATTGAGTCAATCTATCTATCTATATCTATAGACAATCAGACAGGATGCAACACTGAGTCAATCTATCTATCTATATCTATAGATAATCAGACAGGATGCAACACTGAGTCAGTCTATCTATCTATATCTATAGATAATCAGAGTAGATCTATAGACAATCAGACAGGATGCAACACTGAGTCAATCTATCTATCTATATCTATAGATAATCAGACAGGATGCAACACTGAGTCAATCTATCTATCTATATCTATAGATAATCAGACAGGATGCAACACTGAGTCAGTCTATCTATCTATATCTATAGACAATCAGACAGGATGCAACACTGAGTCAATCTATCTATCTATATCTATAGACAATCAGACAGGATGCAACACTGAGTCAATCTATCTATCTATATCTATAGATAATCAGACAGGATGCAACACTGAGTCAATCTATCTATCTATATCTATAGACAATCAGACAGGATGCAACACTGAGTCAATCTATCTATCTATATCTATAGACAATCAGACAGGATGCAACACTGAGTCAATCTATCTATATCTATAGACAATCAGACAGGATGCAACACTGAGTCAATCTATCTATCTATATCTATAGACAATCAGACAGGATGCAACACTGAGTCAATCTATCTATATCTATAGACAATCAGACAGGATGCAACACTGAGTCAATCTATCTATCTATATCTATAGACAATCAGACAGGATGCAACACTGAGTCAATCTATCTATATCTATAGACAATCAGACAGGATGCAACACTGAGTCAATCTATCTATCTATATCTATAGACAATCAGACAGGATGCAACACTGAGTCAATCTATCTATATCTATAGACAATCAGACAGGATGCAACACTGAGTCAATCTATCTATCTATATCTATAGACAATCAGACAGGATGCAACACTGAGTCAATCTATCTATATCTATAGACAATCAGACAGGATGCAACACTGAGTCAATCTATCTATCTATATCTATAGACAATCAGACAGGATGCAACACTGAGTCAATCTATCTATATCTATAGACAATCAGACAGGATGCAACACTGAGTCAATCTATCTATCTATATCTATAGACAATCAGACAGGATGCAACACTGAGTCAATCTATCTATATCTATAGACAATCAGACAGGATGCAACACTGAGTCAATCTATCTATCTATATCTATAGACAATCAGACAGGATGCAACACTGAGTCAATCTATCTATATCTATAGACAATCAGACAGGATGCAACACTGAGTCAATCTATCTATCTATATCTATAGACAATCAGACAGGATGCAACACTGAGTCAATCTATCTATCTATATCTATAGACAATCAGACAGGATGCAACACTGAGTCAGTCTATCTATCTATATCTATAGATAATCAGACAGTAGATCTAATCAGAGTAGATCTATAGACAATCAGACAGGAAGCAACACTGAGTCAGTCTATCTATATCTATAGATAATCAGAGTAGATCTATAGATAATTAGTTGATCTAATCAGAGTAGATCTATAAATATTCAGATGGTGTGGTTCCTGTTGGTTGGGATGTGCTCTGCTAAGAATATTAACTTTATAATTATTATCCTATAAATGATATTTTCAGGTTATTTAGATCTGTTCTCGCCTCTCTGACTCATTGAGATTAATTTACTGTATTTAAAATTCTGGAAGAATTCAGTGCACAAACGAAGCTTTGATGAATCTAGATCAGACATCTATCTATGCATCTATGCAGACGTTTCGTCTAGTTCACCAACATAAACACTGCTGGTGTAACAAGTCAAACATACTGTAGTTAAAAAGTTAATCATGAAACAACACCATGGGCTCAGCTCCTAAGGGCCTAAAACAATAGATCTGAGTAACAATAAACCAGTGACAGGGAGAGTCTGCTGTCAGGAATGAATTCTCAGTGTTGTTTGGATTCTGGACTCTTCTGAAGACCTCGTTGTCAGCTTTAGTAACTGTTGATGCACGTTTAATAAACCAGACCTGAATTATAGAAAATACATTGGTCCAAAAATGGGTTGGTTTTTGAAAAGTGTAAAGTACTTTATTATCTGCCCTGTTTCCTAAAACGTCACAACCATGTGTCAAATATAGTATAATTATCTGCACAGTTACAAAGATCCATTATAGTAACAGAAACTGCAACATAAATGATAAAAAACATGAAAGTTTGACTAAAGAAAACTCAATCCAAACCAGAGAGGTTCATTAAAGATCCACCAGACTGTAGACAATGAGCTCTGACAGTCAAACCTTTCCTGTTTAATGTTTAAGCTGCACTTTCTTTGTTTGAGTTCTCGTTTTCTGATGTATTTTTTATTATTCACCAGGCCTGGACCAAGCAGGTTTTAACATACAGGATGCTGTTAGCCACCGGTTTGCTTTAATAGACAACAAAAGTGTTTAGAACAGGAAGGAATCCCAAAAGACAGAAAGCCAGTTAATAAAAACCACCATAAGCAGCAGTGGAGTCACCAGACGGTCTGTTCATTCAGGGAGTCTTGTTGTTTTCTTGATGCTTTATGACCTCGTCCAATCAAAACTCAGTAAATGATGTCACAATAAGAAGAAAACTAAATATTTCAGAGTTTGATTCGACACTAAAATAATTCAGAATGTGAGTAATTCACCTGCAATAACACGTTGTATTAAATGTTTGGAGGATTACTGTGTGTACTTGTGTAATACTGTGTGTACTCGGAGTACTTGGATAAGTAGTAACTTCAGTGTAAATGCTCCAGTGGTTACACACCGATCTGTTCTCCCTCTGCTTTACTTCTCTTTAGTTTTTTCACTCTATCATCGTTTTTTAAAACCTAAAATAACAGAAAGCAGCAGTTTTTCTCCCTCTTCTCCACCAGAGTGATGTTTAAATCAATCAGTGGTGAGAGCCCCCTGCTGCCTCCCCTCACGCTGAAGAAAAACAGCTTTTTACTTCCTTTTAGCAGCTGATTACAGTTTAAATCTTCCCTATGGTGAAGACACTTCAGCTCCAAACACTGGAATGTTTACATCCTCCTGAGTGTTTTTCTCCTTCCTGGTGCTTTTTGACAGCTTTCCTTTAGTAAATCTGTTGCTAAAACAATCATTAAATAAATATTTGTAGATATTTTCTTCTGCTTCTTTTGGATTTTATTATTTTTTGGGGGAAACGTCACTTATTTTAAGCCCTGCTGGTTTCAGATGGTGGCAGCAGCTCCACTGATGGTTTATAGAGTCAGGATATATTATATAAAAAGAGTCAGGATTTATTTAAGGAGGACTTTTCATTTCTTTTTTGTTTGTAGTCAGTTTAATCAGCTATAATCAGTCCTGACAGCACGGACCTGAGTTTTAACGTGGTGTTCTGAGTGTTTATAACACAGTAACGTGTTTTATTAACGGGGAGTTGAGCTGAGGCTGATTCATGTCAGTAAGGAGCAGAATGTGAGCTGCTGCAGAAAGAGGCTCAGATCAGATTCACTACAGGATGGATGGAGGAGAGTCAGGGTCTGGAGGGGGGGGCGGGTTGGTCAGAGCGACTCCACAGACCAGTCAGGGTTTTGTCCAAACATTAATAAATGCCTCACCTGCCTAAACCTCCAGTCTCAGGTAAATCCTGGTTTTCATCCTGTGGCTTTTGTTTACAAACCGAAATGACACATTTCTAAATAACAGGCACACACACACACACACACACACACACACACACACACACACACACACACACCTCAAATAGACCAGAATGAACAGCCGATCATTTAGCTCTCCCACCTCCACCATTAGGGCTGCACCAGTCTGAAATGAGATCATGATTTTTTCCCAGTATAAATATTTATTGCACTTATTACCTGCACATCAACTTCATAACAGCTGACACTGAACATAAAACTTCTTCTCTCGCGTACACAACCTTTGAATAATTTTAACAATAATAACAATGTTGAATTTTGTCATTTGAGGGAGAAAGAGGAGCGCTTGTTTTCATGCAGGTTACGTCCCGGATCTAATGAGGTACGATCGTCTTCTTTTTAAAAATCTTTGTCATTTGAAAATGAGATTGCATCCAGGTCTGAATTGAGATCATGGTTTTTTAATGATTAATTGTAGGGATGCTCGATATTGGCTTTTTTACCGATATCCGATATTGTCTAACTCTTAATTTCTGATACCGATATAAACTGATACCGATATAAGCGTGGTAGCCCTCTTAAAAAAAAAAGACAAACACAGTATTTAATGCAAGGTGTGCCAAATAAATAAAAATATCTCTAAAACTATACATCAGATTTGTTATATTTTGACATTTTGGGAGAGAGGAGAAGGGTTACACAACGTAACCCAGCTGGGGATTGAACCTGCGACCCTCTGGTTACCAGACCGGCCGCTCTCCCACCAGAGCTGCATGTTTACCACAGCTAATAAACATTGAAACAACAGAAACGGCGTTTTCCAGTTCCCAGCTAGTAGCTGAGAGCCATTCACAGCGCTGACTGAGCGCTAACAGATCTGATCCGTTACACGTTTTCAAATCCACCGTTTCTCTACATCAGTTTAAAAGTTACGACACTGTGATATGTCAGCGAACGCAGCCTTTAATCTATGATGAAACCTTTATATTACAGTGTTTACGGTAAATAAAACACCTGCACGTTGTTTCGATTCATTCAGCGGATCCAGGAGGATTTCTGTGTCGACCATCAGGAACAGTCGAGTCGAGGTTTCAGACTCTATCTCTGTCGTAGATTTGTCTCAGTTTGTCTCAGTGGGACACGAGGCTTTAGAGTAGATCCTGCAGTTTGTAACGTCTCCGCCTCACCGGGTCGGCTGGAGACCAGATAATCAGTCGTCCTGTTTAAAGGCCTTTACTCTCTGAAGGAACATGCTCCTGTTTACTCACACATAAATTAGAGATCCAGTAAAAGTAGATTTTTCTAGAGTTGATATTTAATGAAACCCTTTGTGTGAAAGGACCAGTCCAGCTCAGATAAGTTGCCGTCACTGAGACGGGTGGAGTTTAGTGTCGGTGTTTCTGTGTTGTTTGAATCTTCTTGGTCGTATTTGGCTGTAGCACTCGGCGGCTAAAGGTGTCCCGGATGGTGCTGTCGTTTTAAACATGCTGCTTGTTTTCGTGACCCAGCGTTGGCTCATCTGTTCTCACTGCTTTCACCTTTGACCTTGTTGGTCTGGAAGCACGACTGGTGTCACGATTCAACCTCTGACTGTCGACAGCAGGCGTATTTACAGCCGTGTTTCAGAAGACGTACACTCTGTAGGGACATGTTCATTCTTTAGGATGATTTTTAGTATTGTGTTTAGGTCAAACCTGCTGCTCCAGCTCACAGATCTCTTTGACTTTTTGCTGCCCATGCGTTTTCACGCCACACGACCTCTCTACCGCTGCTGAGAGCTTTATTTATTCAGCCTCACGTCTCCCGTTCCAACATGTGAGCACATTATTTCAAATGTGCTGAGTGTGTCTGAGAGTCCTCCTGGGAGCTTATTAAACAGACAAATCTTTAAAAGTCCTCAGTTCCATTTGACAAATCCTGGTAAAAATAGCCTGAAAGTGAAGCGCTGGTTGGACAAAGTTTGTCTAAACTTTCGTTTTTCAGTCACGGTCCCTCAGACGGCTAGTTTGAACTGGAGGGTAGATCTAAAATCCATCTTTCTGTTTTCCAGGGGAGCGTTTTCAGTGGTGCGCAGGTGTGTGAAGCTGTCAACAGGACAGGAGTACGCCGCTAAAATAATCAACACCAAAAAGCTTTCTGCAAGAGGTGAGTTCACTTTGTTTTAAGGTTTCATCCAATCAGAGCACAGAACACACCTGGAGCTGATCTCAGGTGACAGCTGGATGTGAGAGGGCGGGGCTTAGAGACCAGAACCCCTCGTCCTCATCCAGTCATTATCCTTTACGTTGTAAGTCGAGCTAATAAAACCCACATCCTCTGTTGACTGAAGCATCCTGTCAGAGCGAGCTGTTTCACGTCACCATGAAGTCGTCGTCTGCTGCAGAGGTGACCACAGCTTTCAGGACACGGAGCTGGAGAAGCTCCTGAGCCACAGATAGTCCAGGTTTTCATTAGAAATCATGAAAATGATTTAAAAACCTGCACAAAACATTAAAGGTGCAGCATGCGTAAAAATTAAAGAGCTTATTAAAAAAGCGTCAAACTGCCTGGATTTAGTGTTTTCTATTTATCATGAAATTAATCAAAAATGTGTTAAATAAAAACACGTTTTCTATTACTCTGAACCGTTTTATTAAAACATGATGTTTAATTCATGTGTGTTCCACATTAGTGAACATTTAGCATCAACAACCGGCGCGCCAAAACTCTGGGCGCTAAAGGCCCGCGGGCCGCACTTTGGACGCCCTAAACTAGTAGAAATGAGAATATTGTAAAAACACTCTTTAGTGGGATCTATTGGGATATAAAATAATCTAATATATTTTATAATATTCTGTAAAATTACAGGTAGAATAATTTTAGTATAATTTAATGTATATTTATTAAAGACTGTTTTGCCACTTTAAGGAAAAAATTGAGTTTCTTCAGTCATAAATCAGAGTCAGAAAGTCATTATTATGATTTAGTATCTTATAATTTGGGTTCAGCACCAAAGATAATTGTCAAAGTCTGGACTGGACTCTGGATCAGGACTGCTCATCTGGTATCAGGATACTTTGACGTAACGAAGTAAATGTTTACTGAGATCCAAACTACTTTTACTTTTATACAGTCTTCTTTTATTTGGTAAAATATGAAATACTTTAAACTTTTTTGGTGTTTCATCCAGATGAGTCCTCCATCCAGTTGACCCCCCCCCCCCAAACACAGGAAGTATCAGAGATACTGAGTCATTGTTATAGTACAAAGTCATTACTCTGAGATACTATCTCATATTTATGACTTAAGAATTTTATTTCTCAAAGAGGAGGAAACTGGCGTCCATTCATATTAATATAAAGGTCAGAATGAACAGAAATTTAATTATAAATGTTTTGGTTGATAAAACCTTCATTCTCAGAACAGTCCTCTGACCTAGTGATGGTTAAAGTCAAAGCTGGAGCTCAATCCCAGCACCACAAGACCAGTTCAGCACCACAGCAGGCAGCGTGGCTCCTCCCACCACCACCACCCACACCATCAACACCACTAAAACCACCACTAAAACCACCACTACTTAACCACCACCACTAAAACCACCACTAAAACCACCACCACTAAAACCACCACCACTAAAACCACCACCACTAAAACCACCACCACTAAAACCACCACCACTAAAACCACCACTAAACCACCACCACTAAAACCACCACCACTAAAACCCCACTAAACCACCACCACTAAACCACCACTAAACCACCACCACTAAAACCACCACTAAACCACCACTACTAAAACCACCACCACTAAAACCACCACTACTAAACCACCACCACTAAAACCACCACCACTAAACCACCACCACTAAACCACCACTAAACCACCACCACTAAAACCACCACTAAACCACCACCACTAAACCACCACTAAAACCACCACCACTAAACCACCACCACTAAAACCACCACTAAACCACCACTAAAACCACCACTACTAAAACCACCACCACTAAAACCACCACTAAACCACCACCACTAAAACCACCACTAAACCACCACCACTAAAACCACCACCACTAAACCACCACCACTAAAACCACCACCACTAAACCACCACCACTAACACCACCACTAAAACCACCACCACTAAACCACCACCACTAAAACCACCACCACTAAACCACCACCACTAAAACCACCACCACTAAAACCACCACCACTAAACCACCACCACTAAAACCACCACTAAACCACCACCAAAACCACCACTAAACCACCACCACTAAAACCACCACTAAACCACCACCACTAAAACCACCACCACTAAAACCACCACTACTAAACCACCACTACTAAAACCACCACCACTAAACCACCACCACTAAACCACCACCACTAATACCACCACTAAAACCACCACCACTAAACCACCACCACTAAACCACCACCACTAAACCACCACCACTAAAACCACCACTACTAAAACCACCACCACTAAAACCCCCACTAAACCACCACCACTAAACCACCACCACTAAACCACCACCACTAAACCACCACTACTAAACCACCACCACTAAAACCACCACTACTAAACCACCACCACTAAAACCACCACCACTAAAACCACCACTACTAAACCACCACCACTAAAACCACCACTAAACCACCACCACTAAACCACCACTAAACCACCACCACTAAACCACCACTAAACCACCACCAAACCACCACCACTAAAACCACCACTACTAAACCACCACCACTAAAACCACCACTAAAACCACCACCACTAAAACCACCACCACTAAAACCACCACCACTAAAACCACCACCACTAAACCACCACCACTAAACCACCACCACTAAACCACCACTAAACCACCACCACTAAAACCACCACTACTAAAACCACCACCACTAAAACCACCACCACTAAAACCACCACCACTAAACCACCACCACTAAAACCACCACTAAACCACCACTAAAACCACCACCACTAAACCACCACCACTAAAACCACCACTAAACCACCACAACTAAACCACCACCACTAAAACCACCACCACTAAAACCACCACTAAACCACCACCACTAAACCACCACTAAACCACCACCACTAAAACCACCACTAAACCACCACCACTAAAACCACCACCACTAAACCACCACCACTAAAACCACCACCACTAAAACCACCACCACTAAACCACCACCACTAAAACCACCACTACTAAAACCACCACCACTAAACCACCACCACTAAACCACCACCACTAAACCACCACCACTAATACCACCACTAAAACCACCACCACTAAACCACCACCACTAAACCACCACCACTAAACCACCACCACTAAAACCACCACTAAACCACCACCACAAAACCACCACTAAACCACCACCACTAAAACCACCACTACTAAACCACCACTAAACCACCACTAAAACCACCACCACTAAACCACCACCACTAAAACCACCACTAAACCACCACTAAAACCACCACCACTAAACCACCACCACTAAAACCACCACTAAACCACCACTAAAACCACCACTACTAAAACCACCACCACTAAACCACCACCACTAAACCACCACCACTAAAACCACCACCACTAAAACCACCACCACTAAACCACCACCACTAAACCACCACCACTAAAACCACCACTAAACCACCACCACTAAACCACCACCACTAAACCACCACCACTAAAACCACCACTAAACCACCACCACTAAACCACCACTAAACCACCACCACTAAACCACCACTAAACCACCACCAAACCACCACCACTAAAACCACCACTACTAAACCACCACCACTAAAACCACCACTAAACCACCACCACTAAAACCACCACCACTAAACCACCACCACTAAACCACCACCACAAAACCACCACCACTAAACCACCACCACCAAAACCACCACCACTAAAACCACCACCACTAAAACCCCCACCAAACCACCACCAATAAAACCACCACCACCAAACCACCACCACTAAAACCACCACTAAACCCCACTAAACCACCACCACTAAACCACCACCACTAAAACCACCACCACTAAAACCACCACCACTAAAACCACCACCACTAAACCACCACCACTAAAACCACCAC
>SSNR01000400.1:204794-222073 GCA_006937965.1 Callopanchax toddi
CCCCCCCCCCCCCCCCCCTTACAGACGCCAAACGGTTAATGTCAGTCCAACTCATGTCACCAGGAAATATAGGGCAGGTCTGCTGGGCAAGGCTTCCAGCCAATCATAGCACTTGTTTATTGGCAGTGATCTGTGGATGAGGGATGCCAGAGGTTCCTGTATGGCCGTGTAACTCGTCATGCTAAAGGGGGTGTGGGTATTTATACACACACATGTGTAATCTCTCTGAGGACCGGCCTGCTTTTGGTCACTGTGTCGATATCAGATGAGCTGCTGGAGCTGAAGCTTAGTTCACTAAATCCTATTATGAAATCCGATCCCTTCACTGATGCTTTATTACCCTGAATCTTTAAATTTGTTGATTTGATTTTAGATAACCATGATCTGTGCAGGAGTTATAGCTTGGTTTATAAAGAATAGTCACTTTAACATATTTAAGGGAAAGGGGGATATATACATGTACACCTCAGTACACTGAAAAAGGAGAATAGTTGAACCAACTTCATTGAATTGCTTCAATTGGTAACATGTAATTCAATTAAGTTTATCCAACTTAAATGATTAAGTTTGTTTAACTTGACGAATTTAAGTCAAACTCATTCAAATCATTTAGTTTCTTACAAATTAAAAATTCTAATCCTTCTGACCTAAATTTATGTAAATTCAACTCAAATCTTTAGGTTTTTCCAAATGAAAAACTCATCAAATCAATGACTTTGAACTTAAAGAGACTGGGGCGCCAGAGAAAACTCTCACATGCATGAAGAACATGCAAGCTGGCCACAGAGCTGGGAAGCGAACCCACAACCTCCTTACTGTACACTCTAAAAAATAAAACCATCATTTACTTAAATTTTTTGGTGTAACATTTTATACTCAATAATTTTGAGTAGATTGTAGACAATTATATTTAGTAATAGCCAACTTTATCAATATAATTGTCTCCAATCTACTCAAAATTCTTGAGTGTAAAATGTTACAACAAAAAATTTAAGTAAATGATGGTTTTATTTTTTAGAGTGTAACAGTGCTAACAACATGCACCACCAAGCAGCTCACTGTTTCAGATGATTTTAAAATATTATGCAATGAACACTTTTTATACTTCAACATGTTTTCCTCCTCCTTGAATGGAGTTGAGTATTTATGAATACTTAGTTTTTGTCGCTAACCTGCTAGCAGGGCTTAGCTAGTCATAAATATTCAACTTCATTCATAGAGTAGGACATTTTTTTAAAGTGTTTATTGCATTATTACTTCCATCTGTGCAAAATAGTTAAATGTGTGATGTTCTCACAATAAATGTTAAAATGTTCCATCTCTGCAGTGGATTTTTTTTCTTTTTAGCCAACTTGAAATTCTAATAACAATGAAAGTAAAAACTAAAGTAACACGCTAAAACACACATTTAAGATGATTTACATTTAAATAGTTTTTAAGTTCAAAGTCATTGATAATGTGCTTTTTGATCATTCAGTTTTTTCATTTGGAAAAACTTAAAAATTTGAGTTGAATTCACATAAATTTCAGTCAGAGGGATTTGAATTTTTGATTTAAGGAACTAAATGATTTGAGTGAGTTTGACTTAAATCTGTCAGGTTGAACCAACTTAATAATTTAAGTTGGATAAACCTAATTGAATTACTTGTTACCAACTGAAGCAATTCAATTAAGTTGGTTCAACTTATCTTTTCTTTTAGTGTGAACATCACTGATTTTACGTTGATTGAACCCAAAACTTTAAGTTGTCCTGACTAAACCACAATAATAGGTCAGATTTAGGTCAATAAGTCCATCACCTCGACTACAGCTCAGATATTCTTTTTAGAGTGAAGTAAAGTTTGTTCTCTGCCTTCGACTCATCCCTGAGGAGCAGAGGGCGGCCATGTAATGTACCCAGGAGGCAGCTGGGGGTTAACTGTCTTACCCTTTGACACATGGTTTGGTTTGGGTGGGGGGGTTGAACCCCCCTGAGTCCACAGTCGCTCCGTTAGGACTGAATAGTGTAGTACTCCTGTCCAGCAGCCGAATCCTCTGAGTAATAGCAGGAAGAGAAGCCTGGTATACTGGTGTCCTTTAGGAGAAAATATAAAAGTTTTTACAATGTTTTGTCAATGTTTACACATTAATGCACCAATTTAAGAATATTATGGTGCCAATTACAGCTGTTATAGAGAATCAAAGGTTTGATGAATCTCCAGGTAAACGTTCTCATCCCAGCAGCCTCTCTCTGATTGGTTCAGACACATTGATTAGTTTCCTTAAGGTCTCCCGTTATTACTCTAGTATTTTTAGAAAGGGGGAAGTGAAGTTTATGCTCCATATTTCCCAGCTGAAAGGAGTCATGCTGTAAGTCAAATATCCTGATACTGGTTATATCTGGATGTCTTTTTACATCCTGGTCCCTCCTGAGACTGCTGATGATTAACCCAGATATCTTCCTCTCCTCTCCTCATCGTCTCCAGCTCAGAGGCTGTCACAGACTTCACTGGATGCTCTCACTCGTGTTCCTGTTTCCATGAATCTCCTCCTGCTTGTCCTCTTTTCTCCACTTCCTCTCAGGTCCCCCTCAGGACCTCTCCCCGTCCTCCTTCCTGTCTCATCCTCACTCCGCTCATCTCTTATTCACCCTGCTGCCTCAGACGCCGGTATCAGGCTGACCCACCGTTTTAAAGACTGGCTATATTAATATTTGAAGCTTCACCAGAGTTATGAGCTCCTCACAGTCAGAAAAACAAGAAGAAATCCTCATTCTGAGGGTTTCAAACGGTTTACCGCCTGCTTTGGAGGCAGTAAACCGTCCTGTCAGGCCACAAATAGAATAAAGTCAACAGTACAAGAGGAGGAGTATCTCTGAGTCCGTCTAATGCAGAGTAAATCTGCTCATAAACTTATCAAAATAAGATGGTTTTAGTTTAGAACTCTGCCATGAAAAGCTTCAGGAAATGACAGGTCTTTAATTACTGGACACATTTAAATTAGTAGACGCCTTTAAAATGAGATATTTACAAAAAATAATCAATCATCCGGTGATCATTAGTGTTTTTTTCTTTTTTCAGTCTGTGAACATCAGTAATCATAAGTCATCTGACATGTTTCCTCAGTTGGGAGAGTGGCCGGTCTGGTAACCAGAGGGTCACCGGTTCGATCCCCAGCTCTGGCTGGGTTAGATTGCCGTTGTGTCTTTGGGCAAGACACTTCACCCAACTTGCCTGTGTGAATGTGAGTGTGACTGTGTGTGAATGTTGGTGGTGGTCAGAAGGGCCGATGGTCAGAATGGCAGCCTGGCTTCTGTCAGTCTGCCCCAGGGCAGCTGTGGCTACAGACGTCTGTCGTAGTTTACCACCACCGGTGAGAATGACTGTGTGAATGAATAATGCAACTCTGTAAAGCGTCTTTGAGTGACCTAGAAAAGCGCTATATAAAACTGATGCATTATTATTATGTTTCCTGCTCAGCATTCTGTTCTTTTTAGTTCTTTGAGATGAAAACCTGACCTGGCCTAAATCTGTACCAGCAGGTCGGAGCTGAACGAGGATCAGAACCAGACCCAAAACCTGAAATCCCCTAAAAAAATCATCCAATGATTTAAAACCAGGTAGGATCTGGTCTGAGGAGGTTTAAAGGGTCTAGATCTCAGCCTGCAGTCAGCTTCATCCCCGTTTAGATTTTAGAGATTCATCAGTTTGTTCTCGTCTGTCACCCCAATAAGCATCCATTAATAATACAACTCCCATGATCCTCTGGGAGCAAAGAGCTTCAAACGCATGGAATTAAGACCAATACTAGTTTACAAAGTTTTTATTCCTTAAACTTTATATTTCTAATGTGTTTCAGATGACCTGCCACCTATTAACACCCAGCAGTAATGAACAGTTTACAGAATCCAGCAGCAGGCTTCATTCTAATTTACTATTCTCGAGTCTTTAGTGGACAAAAACGTCCGTTTGTCAAAGTGGCTATAAAAAATGTATACATTCATTTTTTTTGCTTTTTTGATAGATCTGTTAAACAACTTCAGCCCTGCTCAAACTTGTAAAAATTTCAATCATTTTGAGGATTTTAACTCTTGAAATGCCAGTTTGAATACTCAAAGTCATCGATGTCATTTATGAAAAAACACAAAACATGAGTTATTTTCTAAAAAAAATTATTTTTTGTACACGGGGCATTTATTACAAATCAGTCATGGTTATGTCATGAAATATCTAAAATTTTGAATTTTTTGCATTTATAGTTTTTGCATAGCGACAGATTTAACATTTACTACCCTCTTACGGACAAAAATGTCCACTTCTAAAACTGCTTTAAAAATGGTCTAGATTAATATTTTTTTCTGCTTTTTGGGCTTAAATCTTGTGAACAACTTCAGTTCTGATCAAAACAATCAAATATTGAATAATTATCTAAATGTTAACCCTTTATATGCCAGCTTGATTGTGTGATGCTCATTTTTTCATGAAAAAAGCAGACAAAAGAGGAGATATTTTACATAAAACATATTCTGGGTGACTGAAATATATTTTTCTAAATCAATCTTGGATATGTCAAGAATGTGATAAAATTTCTTATTTTATGCTTTATTAGTTTTTGTGTAGCAACAGATTTAAAACTTCCCTCCCTCTTGTGCCTATTAAGGACAAAAACGTCCCATTGACTTCAATGCAAACCACAGTTTTTGATCCTGTTGCCTCTGCAAAAAATAATCATGCATTCTGTGATATTAGGGTTTCATTTTGTGTAAAAGTAGTCAAATTAGTAATGTTTACTGTTTGCCACCAAAATCAGTCATGTCTCCATTAGTGGCCCAGGCGAGAAACTCTTGAACATTTCTTCAGATCTTCTGCTGTTTTAGTTGAAGTCAGAAGGTCAACATGACCTCTGTCAGGTAAACAAAACACAGTTTCACTCTCTCGCTGAACTTTAATGAGAACTAACCTCGCCAGTAAATTTCTACAAACCTGGCAAATGAGGAGAGTCTCTAGTGGGTAAAATGCTCTCCTAATGAGGCGCTTCGTGTTATTGTGACTCATTGTCTGACCACAGATCTGGTAAAAAGACAAGATTCAGAGAAAAGAAAACCAGATCGTGTACAGAAGTACGTTTTGGCAACACGAGGACGAAACCGGCACACCGTGTCCTCGTTGATTAGTTTCATATCGGTGAATTTGTTTTATTTTCCGAGGTTCATTTCCATTCCCAATGACGCCGTGAGGACATGGTGACTCACTCCTCCAGCCACCAGCACAGCTTCTCCTCTGGTCGCTGAGACCTGGTGAAACGAGCGTTTGTGGAAGAAACCCCGTGGAGGAAATGACAGAGACCTTTTTATGTTCCTCATCATTGTGAGAGGGAACTGAAGGAGCTGCAGCCAAGCTCAGATTCTAGAAGAGGAACCATCTATGACACTCAGATCACATCCTGATCTAATCACCTCTGTTTCTATTTATGGGAGGAATTCAAGCAGAGACAAACCCTTGAAGAGCTGCAACGAAAACATAAAATCATCATCAATGCAACAATCACTCATCCAGCATTTAACCTAAAGGAAGCAGTAGAGCGTTGAGAGCAGCTTCCTCACCTCCCTCTGACTTGATGGACAGCTGAGAGAAGAAGTCATCACGCCGTGGGAAGGTCACCTGTCGTTGCTTTATCTCCCTCTGATCCAGACAGCTTTATGACCAGCAGAGGAAGCTGGAGCTCCTCTGGTCATTCCTGTCGTTTCAGCACAGGAACAACAAAGAGCCAATAAATCCGCATCACCTTGGTCTTTATATCCATCTAATGTTCATAGAAATCATTTAAACTTTGAGTAGAGGCAGCAGGGATCTCAGCTGGACGTTAACTCCGGCTAACGAGATGTGATCCTTGTTCTTTAACCACTGCAGCTCAGTGGAAACCATCAGGGAGTGCAGGCCTGATACTGAACACAGTGAGGGAAATGTGTTATTTATCCACAGTAATCTGAAATAAATAGAAATACATTCAGCCTGTTGGAACAGAAACGAGCGGAGCAAGAGGAAAACAAGCAGCAGGCGGCTGTTTGTGAAACAGCAGAGCGATTAGCAGCGTCTTCCTCTCAGAGCAGAGACACCAACCAGGCTTTGTTCTTCTTCTTCTTCCACCTCCCCTGTCCTCCTGCTACACTCCTCCACTCGTCTTCTGAGGCTGTAATCACTGGGCGTACGCTCCACTGTCACTCTGACACTACATGTGTGCTTTTTCCAGGCTATTTGTGTCCCTGTACATGGTAACAACATGTATGTGCCTGTCAGCTGAATCGGCTCACGTGTTTCTGTCTGGGTTCGTTTAGGGTCAGGCGGGCAGTCCTTCCTAATCCAGCGTCGTCCTCTGAGACGACTTCATGTTCAGGGTGAATTCTGGACCCCCAGAGAGGAAAAGGTTTAAAAAACAACAACCAAAGACCTGTGACCAGTTCAAACAATGAGCTACTGAGGTGTACACACTGACGTTTTAGAAACGCCTCGCCTCGGACTCTTCCTCTTATCCAGGTCCGGGTCTAGGGGGCAGCATCCCAGACCGTCCTCTCCTCACCCACCTCCACCAGCTCCTCCAGTAGGACCTCAAGGCGTTAATTAATTAATTTTGTTGTTAGACGTCCACTGGGTTCTTCTAGTACTGTGACCTTTAGATCAGTGGTTCTCAGAGTTGGGGTGGGGACCCCACTGTGGGGGTTCTGGGATGTCTTCTTCTTCTCCAGGACTGAAAGAGCATTTTACATCCTTGCTAAGTTCATAGATTTTCCCTGATTGTTGCAAACAGTTGAATGAACATGGTGTAATCAGGGGTGCACATAACTGGTCCACCAGTGTGCATGCACACCAGATATCGTGCACGTGTACCAGAACCCTCTACCTTTGTGGACCGGTGCTTTCGCAGTCCTGATGGTGCAGCCTGCTTCTTGTTGAGCTTCACATCCTGTTGCGGTGCAGCGAATGAGCGCTCACATGGCCTCTGAAGCTAGTAGACACTAGGGGTTGAACGACTTGCTATTTTTACAAGTCGACTACCAAGTAATAAAAGTCGTGTCGACTTCGACTAATCGCTGATGACGTCATACATACGGCGTATACAGGACGGCTTTATAAAACTTGACAGACTTTATTGCAAAAACGTATTTTAATGCTGACAACAAACAGCTGAGAGAGAGCAGTTGTTTTAGGAGCACTTTGGTTTTAATATCAAGTCTTTAGACTAAAATGCTGATTAGTTTTAGTCACATTTTAGTCAGGTTTATATGAAAACAGGTTTAATCTGACTAAAACTACAGTTTTAGTCAGATTGTGGTCTATTGTTCGGTCATAATCATAACAAAGACATTCGCTATTTAAAGAGCATATTTTAAGTTAGACACTCCCTTAAACAAATGTTTAGAGAAATATAATAGAAACTTTTTCTGAATAAAACTTTACACAAATTCAGCTTATTTAGGCTCTTGGATTCGTTTTTGTGAGAATTGTCAATTTTTTCACCAAACCGGAAGTGACGACAGTTCAGGGAGACCGTTCGTTCTCTATATAGAAAACTGATCCACTATTCACTACTTGTGACGAGCAAAACAAACCCCCAGAGTGCCGTTATTTTATTACTTTATTACTATAGTGAGCAGTTATTTTATTAAGATTAAAAAAAAAAAAGATAAAAACAATCAGTCCTGTAAGGCTGTACCCTGTCGGTCCAGCTGTAGACCGTGACCCACCTCCTCACTTGGGTCTGGGTAAAATACCAGCGTTTAGCACCAGGTTTTTGATCAGAGCTCCAAACATTGAGCTGCGTTCAGGTGGATTGTTAAGAAATGAAAGAGTTTATAAAAAGTTTCACAGGATGCAGGTAAACGGTTTGAGGCTGACCGAAACAGTGTCGGGTCAGGCTGGAAACCCCGCTGGGAATCCCCTCTTGGGAGCCGCTGGGAACTGGAAACCCCTCTGGAGAGCATCGCGGCATGGATTTACTGTACCCCGCCAGCCAGGTGAGGGTCAGACACCTGAAGGAAATGCTCTCATGAAATCGCTGATCGGTACCGGATTACGACCCACCACGAACCGTACCAAACCTGGCATGGAAACGAGACTCAAGTCTCCCCGTTAGCTCCTGTTAGCTGCTGCGTGCTAACAGCGGTTAGCTCCTGTTAGCTGCTGCGTGCTAACAGCGGTTCCGGTGAATGGATCGAAGTAACGGCGCCTGTTTAGAGTCACACTGAATGTTTTTTGTCGGTATGTGGGACTCCATCACATCCAGTCCTGGACTAGACCAGGACCACCGGGGTTTTTCGTCTCCAAACAGAAGTCACCGTACCGGTAAGGAAGCCGTCCCGTTGTTGACTCAGTGTCCTGACAGACTGGCGATTGGCATTCATAAACATAATAATTTAGCATTTTTTATTAAAATGAATTCACACCGACTCGATTAAAGAGTGCTCTAACCTAAAACTAACAACTCATCGCCGACAGCGAGCAGGCAGCTGGCAGACTAGAGCGGTGCCAGTCTGAGATGTTAAAGTAGTTTTAGCTTTAAAAAATCTAACACAATGATTAAAACAAGCATCTGTTACACAAACTCCACACAACAAAGGGCTCAAATGATCATATTGATGGGATTATTGATCGTACAGAGTGTTAAATTATCCTACAAATACTTTATTTATCTACATCTGACAACACTGTAAGCAGCGCCACCTAGCTAGGAGCTCCCTCTGCTGACGTCACAGGTCCACATATGAAAAAAAAGCGTTTTTAGAAGCTTTGCAAAAAGGGGCACTTTTGACTAGAAAAATGGTTTTAAAAAATGTATTGTAAAACAAAATACCCTCAATAAACATTTCAAATAGTATTTTTGGACAGAGTTTTATCAGAATAAAAAAAAAAGAACTTAAAATATGCTCTATAATGAATAAAATCACTCAAAGCTTGATAGCCGAGCCATTAGCTCGTTAGCTTAGCCGTTAGCACATTGGAGGTTTGAATGGGCTGAATAGCACCGCATTTTTAGTAAAACAAGAGATAAAGAAAGCAAAGACTCACCATTAAGTTGATTAAATCAGGATTATCAATTGGCAAGGGCATCAAAAGCTGCCAAGAAGTATTCTTTGAGTAAATATCCATTTTAATAGCGCAGCGCCAGACCGGAACTCATCAAAGGAAACGGAACGAAACCCCTTCAAAATAAAAGTTCACGTGATCAGCGAAGAGTTGACCTTTGGTTTAAAAAGTCACTACAGCCCACAAAAGTCAACTTGTCGACTTGTTGACTAGTTCGTGCGACCCCTAGTAGACACACACGCAGCCCTGGCGGCAGCTCATCACCTCCCAGATGATGTCATAGAGATGTGGTGTGACATCAGTGCCAGGCTCTTCGTTGAGTACCACGGTGGAAAAATGGCGTGCACCCCTGGGTATAATAATTGTAGATGTTGTGTTTCATCATGTCCTGGTTTCATTAGTTTATTATCAGTGTTTGTATCATTTTGAACCACTGGTCTAGAGCAGCAGTTCCCAAAGTTGGGGTCGGGACTCCACTGTGGGTCCTGAAACAAAAAATGGGGGTCCTGGGATGTTCTCCAGAGCTAAAAGTGAATTTAAAATCTTGGCTAATACCATGTATTTGCCCTACAAACTGTTAAAAACAGTTTAATAAACATAGCATAATACTTGTAGTTTGTTGTGTTGTCATTGTGTCCTTGTTTAATTAGTTTATTAGCAGTTTTTGTATAATTTGCCTGCAATTTTTGGGGTCACGAGTCTCTGCCACTGTTCTTTTGTGGGTCGGAAGCCAAAAAGTTTGGGAACTACTGGTCTAGAGGACCTAGGCTGCAGCGTCAATAGTTAAAAAAACAGATTTATGAAACTCCACCAACAAGAAAAACTTCATTTTTAACTGTTCTTGTGAAGTTAAGGGGTTTGAAACATCATTAGTGCAACAGAGTTCTGAAAAGATAACAAGTCAGAAACGGTGCATCGTCTAGTCGGGTCTGGATCTGTGACGTCACTCCCAGGGAAATGTTGAGGCGAGAGAGCGCAGCGTTCAGCAGTGAGAGGGCGAACATTGGAGAAGTGAGCGTAGGAAGAAAAACACTGAGAGGGAGGTTCTCAAAAGTGACAGAAAGAATGGTGAGGGAAAAATGTCATTGTGTGTGCTGTTAGACATTTTTGCATTCATGCAAAAATTTTTACTCTCCACAAAATCCTGTTACCCTCTCCCTAAGCTGTTTTTACACTTGTCTTGTTGTGAATTGCCCTCTCATATTAAAGAACGTTATCTGACACCATAGTTTACTAGTTTTTAGTTTAAATATCAATAAAAGCTTCAGATTTGAAGGTTTTCTTTTTGTGGGGTCATCTCTTTATTGACGTCAGGACGTATTAAATACTCGCTCTGCTCTAACTGCTGTTCTTTACTTATCAGTACATTTTTCTCTGTTTCTTTCCCACTTTGTGAAAACAACATTGTTCTACATGTGTAGGTTTCTGACACTGTTGCTGCAACAACCTCAAGTCGTCATTTGATGGTTTTACTTCCAATCAGACTTGAATAAACTCCAGTTTCATCTCTCGTTTCTTTTCTTTTCAGATCACCAGAAGCTGGAGCGAGAGGCTCGGATCTGTCGCCTGCTGAAACACCCTAACATCGGTGAGAGCTGCTCTTTGTTTAGCTCTTCTTCACACCAACACACTAAATATAACTCCTGTTTGATTTCTGCTTCCTTACAAAGTAAGGTTTGGTTTTTACCCATCTCCATCACTTTAATTAGTTCATAATTAAACCCTCGTATAAACAAAGAAGTGCTGATCGACTCACCGGACACCCCGCCCTGACTGTTCTTTTCATAGGTACCAGATTTGGTGTAGTCTAAAGTCGTCAGCAGGAGCAGGACCCCGAGCTGATCTGGTACCTACCGGTATCAAAACGCACTCGTTGCTACTTTTAAACCCCGGCTGTAAACGTACCCAGTCCTACTCTATAGATACTCTCTCCCTTTATTGCCAGACCCTCCTAACATACGATAAATAAAGGACGTCGGACTCCCCGTGGTTTCTCTCTTCACACTCCCACTGCTTCTTTTTACTCCCTTTAATCTCCTGTTTGAGATGCAGCGGCGTTGTTCGGTTAGAGAAACAGACGGGAATTAATAATAAAACGCCATCAAATAAAGATGAGTGCAGTTTATCTCTCAATCTCTTCACTCTTCTCTTCCAGTTCGCCTTCATGACAGTATATCAGAGGAGGGCTTCCACTACCTCCTGTTTGACTTGTAAGTCGTCTCTCTCCTCTCCCCACACTCCCATAGCCTCTGTACATACACCCTTACATAACCCTCTCCTATATTTACCCCATCGCTGTCACCGCCACCACCCACACCCTCTGCATCCATCTCTCAGCTATTCCCTCTAGTTTCCATGGTAACGGTGTGGGACGGGGGAGTGGAAGGGAGGTTTTGGGGGAAGATGGGGAGCTGTGATAAAAAACAAACAAACTAGAATGATGGAGAAATTCTTGTTTTGGATTCCTTCATCGTTCTAGTTTTTAATCTTTAAACCTCCTTTTATTCACCACCGTTTTAATCTAAGTGTGTGTGTGTGTGCGTGCGTGCGTGTGTGTGTGTGTGTGTGTGTGTGCGTGCGTGCGTGCGCGTGCGCGCGTGCGTGCGTGCGTGTGTGCGTGTGCGTGCGTGCGTGCGTGTGCGTGCGCGTGCGTGCGTGCGTGCGTGCGTGTGTGTGTGTGTGTGCGTTACAGGGTTACTGGAGGTGAACTGTTTGAGGACATAGTAGCCAGAGAGTACTACAGCGAGGCCGA
Source organism: Callopanchax toddi (assembly GCA_006937965.1). Classification (NCBI taxonomy): domain Eukaryota; kingdom Metazoa; phylum Chordata; class Actinopteri; order Cyprinodontiformes; family Nothobranchiidae; genus Callopanchax; species Callopanchax toddi. Next base: position 216,606 of record SSNR01000400.1, read on the forward strand.
CGCCAGGTAGGAGCCCCTCCCTCCATGTGAGACCGGGTCTGTCCTCGTCTTCTGTTGTCTCCTCTTGTTTGTTGTCGTTTTGTGTATTCTACCCTTTTCTACATGTTTGTTCTTTCTTTTCCTTCTCCTCTCCTCCTCCTTGTACTTTTTCTTGTCTCTCTATTTTCAGCTTCATTTTCCCGTGTAGACGTTTTTATTTTCTGCCTACTTTTCTTTTTCTGCGGTTGCTTCTTCTCGTCCCTCATAAATAACCATTACCTTCTCTCTCTTCCTGAGTTCAGCTCCTGTTTTCAGTGTTTTTATTTTCTCTGGTTTTGTTCCTCTTTTTCCCTCCTCGTCACCACTACTCACCTCTTTCTTTGTATTTTGAGCACATCCTTCACCCGTTTCACTCAGGAGTCGTCGTGAGGTTTGACCAGTATCAGTTTTGACTTTCTGATCTGGTTTAGAGGTCTGCTTGTGAAACATAGACAACATAAACACAGCAGTCAGACTCACCTTTAGATCTCGTCTCAATCATCACATAATAAACGGACCTATCAGAGTCCAGAGTGACGTTATGGTCTCGGACCGTAATCCTGAACCTGTTAATTCATCAATAAAAACACTTTCTATCTGACATGAACTCGACTGAATCTGCTATTGGTCAAACCTGGAGTCCATTTCCTTTAAAATGTTCATTGAACCTGATTTATTCAGGTCACATGGAGTCATGTAGTTCATCCTGCTGTTTCTGCCCTTTTCTTCCCTTAATCTCAACAAACTAAACTGATAAAACATGGCCGGTTTCAGTCGCCTCCTGATTTAGTCTCTGTTGGTCTCCTGTTTTATATCCGCCGCCCTCTGCTGACTCATCGACACACGGTTCACTTTAACCGTCGGAAAAGGAAACAGAGTAGTGGGGGGGTGGACAGACAATGGGCTGAGAGATGCTTGAAGCTGACAGTTGTCATGTGGGCGCTGGTCCATTCAGCTGAACTCAGTCCTGGTTTGATCAGCTCCTCCTCTTCACAGTCCTGTCACTTCTAGTGAATTCAACTAAATACGCTTAGCAACCAGTCACAGAAAAGCAGAGACACTTTGATTTATTAAACTAATGGAAAAGATTTTTAAAGAAAGATTTCAGTCACATTCATTCATTTAAAGGTTCCTTCAGTTTTTAGTGGAGTCATAAAAACGATCACAGATGATTAGGAGGTTTGATCTGATGATCGTCACCTTATAGTGGAGATGAGCTCTGAGATCCATGAGTCGACAGTCGTTTAGAGGAGACTCTGAGTTATTTGAGGTCTCGGTTCAGTTCTTTATAAACACTGATGAGGGCGATGGTTACCATGGATACCAGAGGCACAAACTTTGTTTTAAAACTTAAAAAAGTGACCCTCAGTGGGGTCACGACCCCTGGTCTGTGACCCTCAGTCTGGTCTGTGACCCTCAGTGGGGTCACGACCTCTGGTCTGTGACCCTCAGTTTGGTCTGTGACCCTCAGTGAGGTCACGACCTCTGGTCTGTGACCCTCAGTTTGGTCTGTGACCCTCAGTGGGGTCACGACCCCTGGTCTGTGACCCTCAGTCTGGTCTGTTACCCTCAGTGAGGTCACGACCTCTGGTCTGTGACCCTCAGTGGGGTCACGACCCCTGGTCTGTGACCCTCAGTTTGGTCTGTGACCCTCAGTGAGGTCACGACCCCTGGTCTGTGACCCTCAGTTTGGTCTGTGACCCTCAGTGAGGTCACAACCTCTGGTCTGTGACCCTCAGTGGGGTCACGACCCCTGGTCTGTGACCCTCAGTTTGGTCTGTGACCCTCAGTGGGGTCACGACCCCTGGTCTGTGACCCTCAGTTTGGTCTGTGACCCTCAGTGGGGTCACGACCCCTGGTCTGTGACCCTCAGTTTGGTCTGTGACCCTCAGTGGGGTCACGACCCCTGGTCTGTGACCCTCAGTTTGGTCTGTGACCCTCAGTGGGGTCACGACCCCTGGTCTGTGACCCTCAGTTTGGTCTGTGACCCTCAGTGAGGTCACGACCTCTGGTCTGTGACCCTCAGTGGGGTCACGACCCCTGGTCTGTGACCCTCAGTCTGGTCTGTGACCCTCAGTGGGGTCACGACCCCTGGTCTGTGACCCTCAGTTTGGTCTGTGACCCTCAGTGAGGTCACGACCTCTGGTCTGTGACCCTCAGTGGGGTCACGACCCCTGGTCTGTGACCCTCAGTCTGGTCTGTGACCCTCAGTGGGGTCACGACCCCTGGTCTGTGACCCTCAGTTTGGTCTGTGACCCTCAGTGAGGTCACGACCTCTGGTCTGTGACCCTCAGTGGGGTCACGACCCCTGGTCTGTGACCCTCAGTTTGGTCTGTGACCCTCAGTGGGGTCACGACCCCTGGTCTGTGACCCTCAGTTTGGTCTGTGACCCTCAGTGAGGTCACGACCTCTGGTCTGTGACCCTCAGTGGGGTCACGACCCCTGGTCTGTGACCCTCAGTTTGGTCTGTGACCCTCAGTGGGGTCACGACCCCTGGTCTGTGACCCTCAGTTTGGTCTGTGACCCTCAGTGGGGTCACGACCCCTGGTCTGTGACCCTCAGTCTGGTCTGTGACCCTCAGTGAGGTCACGACCTCTGGTCTGTGACCCTCAGTTTGGTCTGTGACCCTCAGTGAGGTCACGACCTCTGGTCTGTGACCCTCAGTTTGGTCTGTGACCCTCAGTGAGGTCACGACCTCTGGTCCTGTTTAGACCTCCTTCCTTCAGGTTTCAGGGACTCATTTACACTGCAAAGACTGATTTATAAGAAAGTTAAAAAGCCATGTTTTTAAACATCTTAACTTATTTTAGTTTGAACATAAAGTACATTCTTACAGAGATACTTAAAATAAGCCAACTCTTCTTAAATCTGGTCCCATTTTCTAGATTTGAGCAAAAAATCTGCCAAAAAGCCTGCTAGAGTCCTTAAAACTAGCAAATTAATCTAAATACAGAAATATTTGCTAGAAATTTTCTAGAAAATCTAGAAACTGTAACAATTAAAAAAAAAAGATTTGGCTTATTTCAACTAGGGCTGTAAGAGTATATTTTCTTTTCAGACTAAAACAAGTGAAAATGTCTAAAAACAGGGCTTACTAAAAACTTTCTTAGAAATCAGTTTTTGCAGTGCAGCTCCTGTTAAAATGCCTGTAGGGGAAACTTGACGTGGATCCTGGACCTCGAAGCTGGGATGTTGTAGATTCAGTCATCAGAGAACTTTACTGTAGAGTTTTACCAGACCTAGTTCCTTTAGTCTCAGTGACTTTATGACGATAAAGGGAAGCTTCTGTCTCTAACATCTATTGACCCGTCGGTCCTGAGCGGTTAAACCAAGCCTGATGTTTATTTATTTTCACACACTTCTATCACAGCCTGGTCATGGCTCAGTCATGGATGTTTGCCTGTTTTATGGATGATGACATGTTTTGCAGCAGCAGCAGCAGGTGGCTTAGATCCCATCAGTCAGAGTAAAGGTCACATGTTCAGTCCCCTTTATTGAAAACACTTATTGAATTCTAGATCAGGAAGATAAATACATCCTGAAATGTCAGCAGTCAGGATAATTAGAGCAGCTTCTGAAATGAAGACCGATGAATGGATGCTCCTTTGATGATGTCAGCATCCACCTGCTCGACGGCTGAGACGGATCGGTCTGTGGAGTCAGAGGGTGGATGTAACATTTTCAGGGTTTTCTTTACTTTAACCTGATCTGTGCTAATGACCTGGGTTTTCATTGGTCAGGACTGTATCTCTAATCAATTCCAGCAACTTTAAATCTGTGGTGAAGAAAAGTTTAATGTAGTTGTTTTAGTCCCCTAAGCGAGGCAGCATGTTTGTTTGTTTTGAGTCCAGACATTGATTTTATTAGAACTCTGCTGTATTTTTGGTAAATAGCTCTGTTGATGATCTGAACCCTTTGCTTCCTGGGTGTCACTCATTCAGGTCCGACTCCCCACACACACCCTCCTCCACCCTCGCTCCCGTGGAGACCAGGAAGAAGTGGGACTTTAATTAGCCGTGATAATTAGTCTCACGCTCACTCAGACCCCTCGCCGCGCAGCATCACACCTCGACGCCCCAGTCAGGATCTGTCCTCTTCAGCGGCGTTTGATTGGACCACAGCCATCAGGAGTAAATTACACCTAAATAAGCATCAAATCATTCCTAAACAGGGAGCAGAGAGACCCAACTGGAGGTCCTGGGAACTCATTTAGATCAATGTGACTGGATGTGTTTAGTTCAGCAGCATCGGGTCGCCTGATGGATGTGATCCGTCTGAGTTTGATGGATCTATTATTAGAACTTTTTTTAAAAAAATGAACAAACTAGAGGCAGTAGTTCAGCCACTGTGACTCCACCTTCATCCACTGAGTGTTGAGGAGCAGACGAGATGTTTGTGGACACTGAAACGTTACAGACACAGGACCCTGGAGCAGAGGAGATCCCTACTCATCCTCTTTATAAAAATCCACCTTTTAGATAAAGACAGTTAGTTCATGGTTCACACTGAGGGTTAATAAGAGTCTGGATGTTTTATTAGAGCGCTCCATCGTGAGATAGACGTCTGTGTGTGTGTGTGTGTGTGTGTGTGTGTGTGTGTGATAGAGATGAAGCGTACATATAGATGAATCTCTCTCAGTCCTCCCACTCAGTCGACACTGTGGGTGTGGATCCTGCAGGCTGCTCCTGTTATTAGTCACATATTCTGCACATTACACTCTCGTCACAATGAGCCCACACACACACACACACACACACACACACACACACACACACACACACACACACACACACACACACACACACACACACACACACACACACACACACACACACTGTGATGTTTCCCTTTCAGTGATGGAAAAAGAACCTGGCATCTGCCCACCCGTCCTCATCCTTTACACCAGTGTTCTATATTTTCCTTTCTTCTCGTTTATCCTGTGCTCGGGGTTCTGTTCTTTCTTTCCTTTCACTCGCTGTCCTCTCCTCTCCTCTCCTCTCCTCTCCTCTCCTCTCCTCTACCAGTGTTATGGTGTTTTCTGTCTGGCTGCTCTTGTCTCATCATGTTTTAAAAAGCAAACCGAATGTTTTTGTCTCCTCCACCTGCACTCGTTCACCTACCTCATCCCGTCATTTCCTACATTCCTTCACCTCTTTCATCCTTCCTTCTGACGTTTCCTGTCACTCCTCTAATCTCCACACCGTGGGTCGTTCTCCTCTTTACCTCCTCCTCTTTTCATTTCTCCACCTTCGTCCCTCTCTCTGTGCACCCCCGTGGCTCATGTCTCCCCCCCTCCTCCACCCCACCGTCCCCCCTCTCTCTGTTTTGTCTTCACAGTCACTGTATCCATCAGATTCTAGACAGTGTCCATCACATTCACCAACATGACATAGTGCACAGGGACCTGAAGGTTAGTATGTGTAGAGGAGCATCTGCATCCCTCACCCTCC